>JAJJKD010000068.1:0-211480 GCA_022376535.1 Xylariaceae sp. FL0662B
CTGGTTTGGTGTTTGTAATGCGCTGTGGTGGTCGAGATTAACTGGTCGACAGGGTACTAGTCGTATCAAACCGGTTCTGTACTCGCAGGGACAGGGGTAAGTGACTAATGGTCTGTTATGACGCATCACCTACCGCCAACCAATCATCGCCGCGGACCTCGACTAAAGCAGACAAGACGATTCATTTTCATGTGCGTCTATCCCTGCTTGCTGCCCGGTGAAGATCATACTTTGTCTTCAGATAATCTGCGCAGGGGGGAACGATTCATACGTAGGCCGAGCTCGGGTAAAAAATGGATTGCTGAATGGTGACGATGTGTTGGCAGGTTGGCTCTCCAGGGCAGTTGATGCTTGATTAGCATGGAATACTGGCGAATGATCGATCGCCATTCCTACGTGTTGCTCACTAATGCCTGTAGATTTGTTGCATCATGGCTATCTAACCTAGAATTGTTGGGTTCTCGAATTGTATGTTATATTCACCTAACCCACCATGTTGACTTCTTTGTTCTCCATAAGTTATAACATCTGAAGTTTATTAAATACTTGTATACGTGCTTCGCCGACCGGGATTTCTTCTCTCCTCTTCCGAAAATCTTGGATATCTGGTAGCACAGAGTACAGCTGAATATATCGAGTATCCACCACAGAACGACGGCCATCATGAAGGAGGGTATATTCAGGCCCGTGTTAGTGGTCCTTCCACTACTCCTATCTATTGTGGGTTTCGTGTTGGCGATGCTGGCACTCTTCGCCGGGACGGGACCACGGCAGCAAGCGTTGGAGGAATATCACCTTATTGCAGTACGTCCATCTGTAGAGCACGCCTTTGAGCTCGATACTGACGGTGATGCCCAGATCAACATGTCCAACTTTGGTCACGACCTCGTACCGTCTCAGACGTCATCTGCACCTCAACCAACTGCGACAGACGATGGCGGCTTCGGCCTTGACGACATCCAGGATAGCCTCAACGATATCGGGAACGAGATCAGTGATCAACTGGGAGACATCGCCGATGATTTCGCAGACAAAATCGCCGAGGAGCTTGGGATCTCCCAGTGGTATAGTGTGCACGTCATGACGGTTTGCCAGGGCGACTTTGCGCCGAATGCTACGACCCCTGATGCTTGGTACAACACCACAACCTGCACGGCGCAGGCGCCGGGAGGTCGGTGTGAACCTATGCCCTAACATATAAGCTCGCAGTAATATTGACAAGATTCTAGTTCATTTCAACCTCACCGATATGCTCTATAGAGAAATCGAGCTTGGGCCGCTAGATATCAACCCGGCCGACATCCCGATCCCAGAAAAGATTCAACAGACTGTCGACTTCGTCAACAACTTCTTATTAACCACGTTCGTATTCTACGTGCTGGCAAGCGGGTTCACGGGTCTGTCGGTCTTATCCTGCATCGTTGCCTTGACGCTTAAGCGACGTAGCATGGGGACGGGGACCGCCATAGTCAACGTGTTTCTGGCCGCGATGGCGGTCCTGACACTTGCCATCGGCAGTGCGATCGCCACGGGCGTCTCGAAGAAGGGCGTGGCGGAGATCAACGACGCGGGCGACGAAGTTGGGATCTCCGCGATCGAAGGCACCAAGTTGATGACGATCTCATGGGTGGCCTTTGCCGTCATGTTCGCGACGCTCTTGTTCTGGAGCCTCGCATGTTGCTTCCCGTGCTGGCGAAGAAGGGGCGCGGCAACGGTTGCAACCTATGCGGAGAAGGGACTACGAACGGGGACAAGGTCGGGAAGAACGGGAAGAAGCGCGGCGAGCAGTCAAGGTTTGCTGGGCATCTTCCGGTGGAGGCGCTAGATACCTACATGTACTGTGTGGATGTCACTTGCATCCAAAGTTTAATTCGGGGTTTATCAACCTGTACGAGATTAGCTATAGCAGATCCTAAACTACAGTTAATTGTTACGGTGCGCGCCGGAAAAAATGGAATTACGTAATACCTAAGTGGTCTGCACCTAAGTGGTCTGCACCTAAGTGGTCTGCACCTAAGTGGTCTGCGCACATTCCATATACCTTGTTTTTCACGTAATACTACCCTTTTTAAATCCTCTCATATAACAGCTGAATCTGGTATGTGAGAGATTTACTGAGATACGTTGAAAAAAATCACGCGATTCAATCGATTACCTAACTAGGTCACCTGGCCACATAACATCTACCACTAACAACCAACCCCCTGATTCCCTGTGCTATCAGCCTCGGGGTATTACAGCAAGTTAGCTCGTATCAAACCACAGTATTTTGTACGGTATCTGCACAACGGTAGGGGTTGAATTGTGATAAGGCATTCGGAGATTGGGATTCGAGCAGCGTATGCTCGGAGGTAGGTATTAGGTATCGCGTTAAAGGTAGGTAATAAGGTATCTTATATACTGAATCTTCCCGTAGAGTGTATTAGACCGGCGATCTTAAAGATATTCGTGGATATTGTTGAGATAGGGCTGTAGGGCTGAGGCTTACTACTATAACGGCCCTACATATGACCACCTGTATATATATAAAAGAGGCGCTGCCTCCTCTGGCTTCACCTTACACTCAATATATCAAGCACTATACGCCTCATAACTTCGTCCCGTATTGACAGATATCGATGAATAGCCGACAACTGACCAACCCGTGAGCCCACGGGATCAAATATTGGGCGGAATTGTCGGATCGGGCTCGATAGGAGGGTATCGGCACCTTAAATGCAGCACGTCGAAGCTAGGTAAAGATCTCAAATGTAATCCGCAAGGGAATCTAACGGGATACGCTTTAACCAGTTAAATCGTCACGGAGGTTTGATGACGAACGTCTGCTAGCTCCCGAGGGCAACCAACAAAACGCCCCCAAGGTTGAATTCTGGTAGTATCTCTGTACTAATCCCACCATCGACAAGTCAGGGCTGCTGTGAGTTAGAGAGGCTGACCGTCAAGCCTGGAGCTGTTGAATCTGGTGGCTAGTTGCTGAATTTGATTATCGTGGCTAACTATTGACCTCACCGGCTCAACAACTGGATGAATTGTTGCAACGGCTGATTCGACACACGGGGCTTGAGTGATTGCTAACCTTCTCGACATTGATGGAGGCCATTTTGTCAAGGATGAAATTAATCTGCCACCTGCAAAAGAGGTTGTATCAGATTAGAAAAGGTGAATTCGCCACCTACTCCTGGACGTTGAATCGAATTCGAATGAGATGAGATAACCTGCCGCCTACTCCTGGAGGGTAATATCAAGCTAAAGAGGGTGACTTGCCCCCTACTCTTAGAGGTTGTATCAGGCCAGGAAATATCACATCCGCCACCTGCATTAGAGGTTGCATGAAGTGAATTTCATAGATGCTCAAAAGACTTCGTTGGCAAAATAAATGGCTGTAAATCAGGGCTATCAGCCTGGATATCACCGTATCTTCGTAACTGGTTCGATGAAAAATGACAAGAAGACCTCTAATAGGCACAAGGTGGTCCAACGTTTTGCGTACGATCAGAGGCTAAGCTACTGGGACTTGCAATAGCCGGTGTACCAGGTGCTGTTCCAGGGGTGCCGCCGCCTCGAAATGCAAATCGACGTAAGGGTATTCCGAAGGACGTAGCCGGCAAGTTTGACGGGTGCGTATTTAGGTACAATTACCTGGAGGCTCCTACACGTGCTTAAAGTGACTGGTCGGATGGAAATGAGGGGCTCGTCGCCTGCAGAAGAGGCTGATATCGACCGGTGTATCGTCGCCTACCCCTAGAGGCCAAACCGATACGTAAAAAGATGATGACTCAAAAAGAACTGGCGAACAGACCTCGTCAAATACGATGCCCAGAAAGGAACTGGCCAATCAGCTGTAAAGGATCTTTGTTATTATGTAACCGAGTAATTACTATAATAATATAACACACACTGATGTAACAACTATTACACGCAGCCTCTTGCAACTGCAACCACTCAACTGCTTGTTAATTACCCTACCACCACTCCTATCCTGCATCTAGTTTATAACCTTCGATGCACAAGACCTCGTGTTCTCAGCATGTGCTACACTGACCCCGCAAAAGTCTCTGAGCGAGTTCTTTGCCAGATGATGGGAGGCTGTCCAGAAGCTTTTGCGGGATCAGTATAGTCATTCAGCGTATATAAACACACCCACCCAGACTCCAGCAGGAAAGGACTAGGAGTACGAGGATAACTGTGACAGAAGTTTCCAGCAAAGTCTTAGGTATGTGTCTTTGATTCTTCGTCATACCTTTTGATATCATTGAAAAGCCTAATTGATCTTGCCTTCCACTACACACGAATAGACATCAGCATTTATTATGGCAGATGTAATCGGCGTATTCGGAGATGTCCTCGGTATCTATTCGTTTTTCGCGGACTTATTCAATCGTGACCCTGTCACAACAGTCGTCCGCGTCTCAGCTGCGCTGAATGGCGCAAATGGGGATCTGGAGAATGCTGACGGGGCTATATTGGCGGAGGCGTGGAATCAGCACAGGGAGTTCATCGGCTGGTCTGAAGCCCGCGTCAACAGTGGAGGTTTCTTTGATCTACACATGGCACGCGGGGACGTGCCCAGCAACCAACAGGCTCCCTACATTCGCTTGTTCGGGTTCAACGATGCAATCTGTATCCCTTATATATCTGTCACGTTTTCGGACGGGAATAAGTACGGATGGGTCGGAGATTGGGCCGACGAGTGTGGTCTAGACGCCTATTATAGCGACGTCTTCGTGTCATCTGGCAATCAGTAAGTTGGAAGCCACGCAGTATGGCTAGAAGATAACGATGTTGAACTGACCTTGCGTCTCAGTGCACCTATGTGCGCCTGGCTCGACCAAGACCATAGCAACGGCCTCCTACAGTCCGCTTTGGAGATTCACTTGCCCTCTTTCGCCACTGATGACACTTCCCTAGATCCTCAGTCCTTTTGCCGTGGGCCCGCATTCCACTCCTGGGAGGACTGGGAAGGCCCCCCTCCGAATGCGGTCTACAATCAAATCTTCAAGAAGCGGGCCCCTTATACTCGCGACAACCGTCTTGTCGTCAGCCAACGCGAATTCCACAACGCCACAAAGCTCTGTGAAAAGCCAAATTCGCGAGGACCCGATTTTGTTTCCCTTGTGGAAGGGGTTTATTGCAACATGGAAACCCGGGAGACACTGCGACTGTGCGACTCAGAAACCCAACTGAATTGTTTCAATCTGGACAGCAAGATGATTCAGCGTGATGTGCCAACCGTCACCACTAACTTCACGAAGATCATTCGTTGGGGAGATTGAAGGCCGAGATTTCTACTGCAAGGCTCGAATCGATCGGCTATTTCTCGCTGGGTTTCTTTTCCTCTTTGGTATTCCTTTTCAGTAGCAATTCTTGTTCCGCTGTCTTCTCCTCACAGTAATCTTACACTAATTGCTTCAATATCTCTCTCTATACTTATCTATCCTTCCTATTTTGTGGTACATTATGCGAATTTGAGTGGACCCAGGCAAGCCGTAGCAAATCCTCTCATTTGCTCCAAGTCAGTTTAAGCTAGGACTAGGCAGATTAACTTTTTCATTGATCTAAACTATACGACGCAGTGGCTGAAAATAGGTTGTAGCAGGAACATGATGATAATGATGAATTTGTAGCAGGAGCAAAACGTTCCCAAAGAGTATTCCCGGTGAAAGACTACATTCTCTCTTTTCTCTTAAACTGATATCATTTGTTATTTCTAACATCCCCTCGTTATATTCTCATAGAACTTGACTTAACAAATTGTTCTTTGTTATGTTTATATGTCCCGCATTGTCCGGGGAACAAGTAACTAAGAGCAATACTTATAAGCGCAGCCCTACCCCGGTGGTATCTTAAGGGATAAACTGAAAACGACCGCAGAACTTCTGAACGGATATGTACGAATTAAGGAGCATTACTGAGCTATAAAGGTTAAGGCTTAGCCAGAAGACAGGCATCAGCAGATTAAGTTTTTTGCTAACTATTATAGCGCTTAATCTAGCAAAAGCCCCATAAGTATAGGGTATCCGGCTTTCGCAGTAGATTTGGGGCTTTGAGAATTTGGGTTTTGCGGGAGCGTACTAATGGAACACTCTAGTACATCGGGAGGAGTCAGCTCACAGAAGGTTTAGGCAAGGAGATGACACCATTGACACTGAATGTAATATGTGTCTCGTGGGATTGCGCAGCGGATTACTCTATGAAAAACATTTTAGCAGTGCTTGCTTAAGATAACACATGGCCCTAATGGTAGTAGAGGTTAGCATGGTACTATGGATGAGGCTATCAGGGTTATTGGAGACGCCATCTAACGTATTGAACGCATCTGCTCCTTATGTGCATTCCTCTCAAGACCGTTGAACCCGTAATATCCGAGAGTACTTGATAAGGCTTGCCTATTTGCCTTGGCGAACAAGAGGCAAAGGAGTAATGAATTGGTAGAACGGTTCTATTCCATTAATAATGTCTGCGAGTGGATCATCCGCCGGGACTCTTAAGGAAAGAGCTTCCACCCTCCAGGGACACCCTTCTGGAAGATACCTTCGGGATCATACTTCTTGTTTGCCTCCTGCAGCCGTGCCTTGTTCTCTGCACCATACGAGCCAATAGGGTCCTGGAAATTGAACGAGTAGTTCATGAACTTGAAGTCGATCGCCTGACCCCGCGCGATGGCCTCCTGCTCTATCTTTTCTAGGGCGGCTTTAGACGCACCTATGATCTTTTCGTCGTCGTTCGCGTTGACCCAGTACATGAGGAGGGCTATCGAGACGACTGGGCCGAGACTCGGCTTTAAGCCCAGAGAATTTCCTCCTTTCTTCGCCGAGATTTCTAAGAGAGAGAGCGGGTAGGGCTGCAGGGTGTATGAACAGATAAGCCCCTCACAGGCCTTAATAGGATCGAGAGCCGCGCTCCAGATGTCTGCTCCGGCTTGTAACATGCCGACGTCTGCTTTCACATGCGTGTTCATGTAGAGGGACCTATGACATATTTAGACTACTTCCAACCTGGTTCTGCAAGCCAAGCCTCGGATATATTCAGCGAACTGGCGAAGAGATTCAGCACACCTCTGGGGAATCGACATCTCACCTGCTTGCTCCTTCGCTGCCTCTACCAGACTTTGTAAACGCAATGTATTCATGCCAGGGATCTGTGGCTCGATCGACGTAAATGGGTCGAGGACAGGCGGCTTCTCAACGGCCTTGGTATAATACACCTGGTTCAGAGCCACGGGATCGGAGCTAAACGCAGCAGTATATCCGAGGCTTACCATTAGATGCGTGTCGTTGCTAGCATCCGGCTTCTGGAGCTCGCTGACGAGCGCCTTAATCTGGCCGGGGAAACTCGGGTTGAAATAATACAGGCTGCCACCGTACATCGGCCCCTGCTCGAAAGTCTTCATGTCGAAACGGGTGACGACGCCGAAATTGTTCCCACCACCCCGCAGAGCCAGCCAGAGGTCAGCATTCTCGTTGGCGTTGGCATTGACAACTTCCCCTGAAGCGAGCACAACCTCATAGTTTACAACCTAGGTATAATAGCTATTATTAGTGTCCAGTCACCCCATTTGTTGAACCATTATTGGTATTAACGCAGAGGTACCACGATAAAGGGAAGGGGGACGTATAGGCTAGAAATGTACATACGTCATCACAGATAAAACCCTCTCGTGAGGAGAAAAAGGAAAGACCACCTGTGAAGATTAATTGGTATACGATTATGGCGGAAGTAACAGGTGGATGACTATTAAAATACCTGTTAAAGCGAGTCCCGCAATGCCGCCCTTGGCTGACCGCGACCCGGCGCATCCAAGCCCCTGCTCGCCGAGTTTCTCGTAAACAGAACCCCACAGCTCACCGGCAGCGATAGACACATTGCCGTGGTGGATGTCAATACCCCTCAAGCGTGCCAGGTTTAGAGTTATGCCATTATTGATGTTGGAGCAGCCGGGAGCAGGCTGGCGACCTCCACCGACAATGGCGAAGGCGGCCTCACCGGTGATGACGAACGGTCGAATGGTGGTCAAGAAGGTCGACACCTCCTCTTTGGACTTGGGCTGGAGAATGCAGGCAGGATTGAAATCACTGTTAAGCCCTGACTGGTACGTGCTGCTGTTTAGAGCCTTGTACTCGTCGGTTCCGCGCAACGCGAACTGTGAGCTCGGCAGGGCCCGTTGGAGGGCCTCAATAGCCTTAGTCACGTCCATAGTGTGTAGAAAACTGAATGTTTTGAGGTCAAAGATTCGAGATACAGGTCTTATGGGTATTTAGAAAAGGCCTTTTCTGGGGTTGAAAGTGATTGAGAGCCATTAGATGACCTGTCCTCTCTGCGTTAAGTATGGGCGATTATTTTCAGCTTGAATCAAGGGATGGGATACATAACGGCGTTATTCACTTAAGGAGTCTACATATATGTATCTAAGGGGTATTGCATGTGGGTACCTCTCAGCAAGGGGCGGTTGGTGTAACCACATCGTATAGTTCCAATGGATGCAGGAGTGGGTGGATATCACCATATCCGACCGCCTACCTAGGTAGGCTTGCATTACACATGTAGGACGCTAGAGCGGTAAAATGAATATAAAGGCAGTTATGTAACTTAACTGCACTTATGAATCGGCAGTAGCTGTGGACACCACATATGCAACTGTCGTCATCCCACTCCTCTTAGACCTGATAACCTAGAGCCCAGGGAAGGACAGCAAATCGCAACTTACTTACTTACTTACTTACTTACCGGTACGACTCATGCCTGAGGAAATTCCAACCACACGCAGACGGTCTTTGCCGTCCTCGCATTCCCTGACAACAACTCTGTCCCATGTTCTACCTACATAGGTGGTAGAGCACCTACGGGCGGAAAATCACACACTTTCTCGAGGGCATTACTGTGCGAGAGCACTTCGGTCGGACCCGTAAAGCCCCATTTTCGTCAAACAATGCCCACCCGTGCCCCTTGGCAGACCGTTGATGACGATGAGCCTGATGCGGCTGAAGAAGAGCGCCGCTCTTTGCTGCGCGAAGGGGAGCGGAAAGCTAAGCGCATCCTCTCCGGCTTCATCGACTTCGCCTTTTCGGGAAACATCCTCGAGATTGCATTTGGTTTGATGTAAGTATACATACATACGATGTTACGCTACGTCTGTTGAACTTCAGTGGCAATATCTGCAGCCCTTGCATTCATCCCCCCGGGGTGCCCTGTATTGGTTGTCGGCTTACTTAGCTACGTTACTGGCCGAAGACTGTCAAGCTAAGTTTCGGCGAACTGGCACCACTAACAATTCCTCGGCAGCCTAGCAACGGCCTTCACCTCGGTGACCACCTCGTTCGTGAGCGATATTCTCCTGCCGCCCCTGTCCGTCCTTTTCCCGTTGAGACGGAACATGGACGAGAAGTTCGCCGTGCTGAGACCGGGGCCGCATTGCGACGAGCAAAATGGCTATAACACGTTAAAGCAAGCAAATGACGACGGCGCCGTCGTGCTAGCCTACGGGTATGAGTGATGACTGCGGAACCCCCGGGTTTGGGGACGCTCGTGATACCTAGCACTCAGTATACTGACCGTGGGCATATAGCGTTTTCGTCAACAAGTTCGTCAACTTCCTCGGCATGGGCGTCGCGCTCTACGCTCTAGCCAGTCTGTACCAGTGGGTATCCAAGGATAACATTATCAAGCACAGCGCCAAATGCCCATACTGCAAAAAGCGAGTGAGTGAGAAGGTTCGTACCTTTTCCCGCTCAAGTACCAATGGCCAACGGGTGTCATCTGAGAGATCTGACTTCTCTACCCTAGGCAATCCGCTGTGTCAACTGTACCAGCTGGCTCGACGGACGCGAGGATCGGCTGCGATAGAAGAAGGGTTGGGATGCAGACCCTAGAGGAGAGTATTCATAGAATGGTTTGTTTTCTGTTAGAGGCGCCTAGATATTCCACGGTATGCATACATCTTGAAGCCACGGCGTCTAGGGGGTTGGTAATGCATGAAGTCTATATTAAGCTGATTGATAAGGTTGAGAGGCGGCATCTCTTTGGGCTTGCTCTATATGCATATACTCTTCCGTCCAATATATACATTTTCTCAAGTCGCCTACTCAGCGTGAACATCGCGCTTCTTCTTTTTCATGCACGGGCCCCAGAACCTAGCTGTCGTGGTTGGTGCGCCACCAGTGGGCATTGGCGGGAACCCAGGAGGCGGCGTCACACCGGGAGGCGGCGGTCCGGTCGGGAACGGAAACCCGCCGGGCGGCATCGTGAAGTTGCCGAAGGGCGACGTGTCGACGCCGCCGTCCTCGTAGTAATGGGCGCCCTCCGAGACGGCGTCGGTCTGATCCGCGGTGCTGTTGATGCCGAGGGTGACCCACATCAGCAAGCCGTCGGCCGGGTCGTCGCTGAGCGTCACGTAGTCGAGGAAGGGGTCGTAGTCCTGGCTGGCCTGCTGGGCGGCGAGGAAGTCCTGGCGGTTGAAGGTGAGGCGCATCTGGTTGGAGACGTAGGGCGCCATGCCCTCGACGGCGTTGATGAGCTCCTGGTCGAAGTAGAGCTGGCCGATGTGGTTGACGCGGCCGCCCGTGTAGGTGCCGTTCTCGAGGAGCTGCCCGCCCTGGTTGCTCGTCACGTGGATGTGGTTGACACGGCCCTGGTAGTGCCCCGGGAACAGGGTGTCGAAGTTGGCCACCCCCTCGGCGTCGGTGATCTGCACGCCGCGCAGGAACGTCGTGTCCAGCCCCGCCCCGGCCGTCACGCCCGAGTACGATCCCGTCGCGTTCGCGTGCCACAGGTCCACCAGCATGTCCGGCACCGGCTCGCACGTCGCCACGTCCAGGAACTGCAGGTCCAGGTGCACCGGGATGCCGTCCTGCTCCTCGACGATGTCCTGGCGGAGGGCCTCACCGCCTACCCAGTACGGCCCGATGATCGTCTCGGGGGCCAGCCCGATCGTCGCGTTCGACCCGAAGATGGTGCTGTGCGGCGTCTCGGCCGTGAAGTCCACGCTGTCGTCCATGTTGTGGCACACCTGCATGTACGTGTCCAGGTCTTCCTGGTTGCGCTTGGCCAGCATTCCGGCTGTTGGCTGTGAGCAATGATGGCTGGATTGGCCAAACGATGAGGCAACCTACTTTCTTCGAGGCCGCGCTTCTCACGCAGTTCGGCCGCTTTCATGGCGCGGCGCATGACGGCTCGCTTCTCCATCGCCTGCGCTGCCTCGCTGTTCTTGCAATTTGCCGTGATGTGCGCAGCATTGCGAGCCGCAAGGTAGTTGTGCGCAAGGTCGCGACGTCTCTTGGCCAAGTCGTGGTGCTCGCCGGGGTGAGCCAATACCGAGCTGTAAAGGACAGACAGAGCCACCGTGCCGGTGGTGAGAGCGCCGAATTTCACCATCTTGATGACGAGGAAGCAACTTTTTCCAGAAACTTCGAGAAAAGAGAGTCGGTCCAACAGCTTCCCGGGGACATTAACTAAGCCTCTGTCCCTGACCCGCGGCTCTTATATGCAAACTTCGGATCTGCGGCGGGCGACCAACAGCCGATACCAGCCCCTACCCCAGAACCCGTCTATCTTAGCCGCGACGGGAGCATTACGTGGACACTGCGCCATCCCCAGCAGAGACGCTCCATCTCGTGCCGTCATATTTCCCCTTCAGCCGACTTCATTGCCTTGCCCTTTCATGCGCGAGATGATACGTTGCGACGCTTTGGTCGAAAAGACCGGCTGAATAGGCGAGTGCGTAGATTGCGGCGATCTCTTCTCGTCGTAATTGACTAATTGGCGAGTAGTGGTTGGCTGGTTTGAAAGTGCAGCCTCCGAGCCAAGAGAAAACCATTTGGGAACGTGGTAGAGGGAGAAATGAAATTGTAGTGCGTGGTGTCTCGTGTTTCGAACTCCGGCAGAATGGCCCTCTTTATATTAAGACCCCCGGAATGTGGGGAGCACATAGGGTGATTCCCCCAGTTCCAGGGGTTGACGACTGAGCTGATCGACGTTGGAGAACGTTCGGGACTTGCATCGGTGATGTGTGGGGAAGAGACGGTACGGAGGCGCCTTTCGAAAGTCTGGGCTTGTCACAGGCTTTAGTGAGAAAATATGACATTTACACACAACCCGATGAATTCGCACCATCCGAAGTATCGTCAGGATTATGTTTAAACAAAAAAGCCATGATGTTCTGAAAACCTTGCAAGTCGCCCTCCACAGTCCCTGCTTTCTCGGCATCTACCCACCCATCGGTATGACCACCTTCGAAATCCGTGATCACCACGTTATTCTCCTTGTCGATTATTACATTATCTGCCTTAGCGTCTCCCCAGATCACTCCTACCCGGTGCAGTTCCTTAAGCGTATCCCCAATTTGCCTCGCCCACTTTTGCTTCATGGCTAGCGGTGTGTCGTCTTCCACGGCATCATAAAGCGTGGTTTGATGGTCGATATACGATAGCAATAACCCTAGCGTAGTGTCACTGGATTCGTCGTGAGCGACGCCATACAGGCGACCGACTCGCACATCAGGGCCGAAATTGGCTTTGTGTATCTTCTCATAGGCTTTGATCTCCTTACTCATCGGACAGTCGCCAACACTCGTCCCAAACCCTTTGAAGAAGCAGGTAGTCATATGACCGGAGCCGTCCAGATCAACACGTACTCTACGAGGGATCTTGTCGAGCGCGTCCTCCGGGTCTTGGAAGTAGACTTCGATTTCCGAGGGATCAACGAAACATGTCCAATCCTCCATGGCATCCAGAAGATCCACGTCTAACCACGTTCGCGGCGGAACAAGACCACCGTGGTCGTCAACATGACGTGGAATAGATATCTCATCCACGGCCTCGAGCTTACAGCCGAACGTCTGCGGAAACAAGTATTCAGATAGAAGTGGTTTGGCCTCCCCGCTACGAATCTTCTCAGGGTCGAATGACGGTAAAGGTTCCGGGGCCAGCTGAGCAAAAAGAGGTTCGAATAAATCAATAATCCATTTGTACACGTCTGTCTCGTGAATGCCTTCGAACTCCCCAGGTCCGAATGGATGTATGGCCTGTAGATATTTCAGGTACAAAGCGGTGGTTTCGGGTGAATTCTGAAAGAAAGTTGGTGACAAATGAATATTGAAGCATCTGCCATTAAACCTGACAGAAACTGTCGCATCATCGTCTTTTTCGCCACCTGTCAAGACTGATATGACTTTGGATTCTTGTGAAATTCCATGCTTGTGCTTTGCCTACTTTACCAAGAAGAAACAAGCAGAAACAGAACGAGAGGTAGATGTGTCTATTCACGAGATGATGGTAAGCCAGATTCAGGATTCAGCAGAAATAGGCGCCTGGGGAATCTCCTTGCAGGGCGCCTGAGGCTGCAATATGTAGTAGCACTTTAAGAAACCTTGTGGGTCCCTGGGTCACTAAGGCGCTGTTATGTTACATAATCAAGATTGTTACGACCTTAGTAAAAAAATCAGCTGTACGAAAATGATATAATTAATAATAATAAGCTGATATAAAATAATCGCATTTATATAGTAATAAGTTATGTGTATGACTTAAGGAGGGGCTGGGTTCGAGATGACTCCTATTATGCCCATGATCTATTAGCTGGTAAGCATTAATAATAAAGTCACTTGAGATATGTAGGTCGTATAAGCTTAACTGATGTTAAGGCGACAATTCTTTAGACCCAGAAAGGGTCTACTTAATATAGATGATCGTGTTGGAATACAGGGTTAACGAGACTTGGTTAACTTAAAGTTCAGCCATCTACACGTAGAGAGAGGCCTGATATATATACGCAATGCCACGAGATGCCTTTGTACTGTACCAGTTCTTGACCATCAAATCAACATATTATTCCTAATGTGTGAATACTTCGACAGGAAGTGAGTGACGTATTATGGCTGTCTGGTTTACCAAGGTAAAAAATATCAAGATGAATCCCGTTTTATCGATCGTAAACTCCCATTCTTAACAACGGAGAGGAAGGCCTATCTACATTACCCCTGTACACAAAAGAGGTACCTTGCTCTCAATATCTGATAGACATCATATCAAACGGCGAAATCAACCTGAACTTTGAAACGGTAGGGGAAAATGGCATTGACTAAGTTGGACTCTTCTGTCACCGTAATGTGTGCACCATATCGCATGATATGTATTAAATTGCATACTCTTAATCAAGAAGTACATTACTGAAGTGCCTACTGAGCCTCTCCGTTCATATACCATGTAACGTAGTGCCGATGATCATTTATCGCCGGCATTTATCTCCGACTATGGCCCGGGTATCCTTACCGAGAGTTTGAAACAACCAATTCAGTCGGTGATTGTACCGGATACATAGCGGGGAAATCAAATCCTGCCAGTGAAAACCGCGCGTCACTTCTCATTACCTAACAACCTCAAGAGCTTGGCCGAAAGGTACCGTGTACGCTCGATAAAATGTCCTCCGCCCCCGATCCGGCCGTCGTATTGCAGCCCGAGGCCCAGGAACCTCACGATGCCAAAAAGCCCAAGCAAGATGAGAGCATCGCGCCCGAAAGGGAAAGCCGTGAGGTCTTTATCGCGCCCATTCTGGCCTCAGACGAGGTGCCAGAAACGTCGAAATGGGAGATATGGAGCTGGTATACGTATTACATTGGCGCCAATGGGCTTGCGCTTTTCAATTTCGGCCCGACTGCCTTCCAGAACCTCCTGTCGCAAGCTGCGCCGGCCGATACGGGCCTTCTTCCTTTCGGCGGCGGGGACCGCAACGTGAACAGCATCGTGCTGCTCGCGAACGGCGTCAGCTTCGCCATCCAGGCCTTCCTTTTCATCGTCATCGGCGCGTACGCCGACTTCGGGTCCGGCCGTCGCTGGATTCTAGTCTTCTGGTCCCTGGTGGCCTTCGGCATTGGGTTTGGCTGGCTCGGCGTCCATGAGCCGTCTGAGTGGCGCGCCGCTGCCGGCCTCTACATGGTCGGACTCGTTTGCTATCAACTCACTCTCACTTATTGGACCGCCGCGTTTCCAGCATTGGCTCGCAATACTCCGTCGTTGAAGGAGGCGGCGCGCGCTTTTGCGGACGGGGAAATTAACCACGCCGAATATGCCCGTCAGGACGAAAGGGAGCGGAGCAGACTCAGCAATGTGGGGTTTTACATCCAGAGCGTCGGTGAGGTCGTCATCCTCGCCATTATAGTCGGGATCATGTTTGGCGTCGACGTCAACGCCAGCACGGAAGCTAACAATTGGGGTCTGAGCGTGCTAATCGCTTTTGCCACCGCGTGCTGGGTAGTCCTTGCGATACCGTGGTTTCTAGTAGAGAAGAAGCGCCCGGGATTGAAGATACCGGCGGGCCAAAACATCATTACTGTTGGCTTGTGGCAGCTTGGAGAGGCCTTCTCACAGATTTGGAATCTAAAGCAAAGTCTCATCTATTTGATTGGCTACTTCTTGCTGGGCGACTCGCTTAACACCACAGTTACCGTCATCGCAACCTTACAAAACGAGGTGGTCGCGTATGACACCTTGACTCTTGCCTATGTCCTGATCGTGGGCATTGTTGCGCAGGCAGTAGGTATCGGCTTATTCTGGCTTTTGCAGAAGCACTTCGACCTGAGTGCGAAGACTATGTTCAACGCTGTTATGGTAAGCATTGTTCTGCTGGATGGTTGGGGCATGATTGGCAACTGGACCGACAATTTCGGCTTCAAAAACGTTTGGGAGATCTGGTTATATCAGGCTCTTTATGGATTATTGTGAGTAGCATCCATCATTAATTCCCCCCTTTCTTTTGGCCTGTTCAGGATCGAAAGAAAAAAAAATCCCCTTTACGGGCCCTTTACGGGATATTTGAGAGGCAAAAGCCTCCGGAGACAGGTCCTAGAACATCCGATAATGATCTCGACTGTCTAAAATGAGAAAATACTGACTTCTGATGCTGCAGTGTGTGTCCATGGTATTCATACTCGCAAATTATAATATCTTCAGTCACGCCGAGGGGCCACGAGTTCCTGTTCTTCTCGTTATTTACCATAATTGGCAAGACGTCGTCATTTATTGGTCCTCTGGTAAGCAGCGCTATTATAGATGCATCGCCGAACCACAGCAACAACAGTGCGCCATTCTACTTTCTCTTTGCACTCAGTCTGGTAAGTGCCTGTGGGATTTGGCTCTTTCTGGATCTTGAAAAGAGCGCAAGAGAGCAGCAGGCCTTCTTGGCAAAAGAGAATGCAAGAATGGAAACTGAGAGCAGCTGAAAACAAGTGCAAACAATACTATCGCTTTGGCTATATTATTCGAAACACACGCTAGAATTTCTTCTTTCCTAGGGTCTCCCGAGTGTTATATGTTGGGGTGACAAGCGGTTGACGTATATACACAGGTTATGGGTGTTATATCAGTTGTAAATCGATTAGATGAATGGATAGACGAGTATCGCTTGGTTAGAGGAGGGCATACATACATACATATGGCCACAGGTGTGGGCCGTTGAGATAGCAGCCACCATACATTCCAACACAAGCATTATCTTCGCCTAACTCCCGAGAAAAACTAACGTGTATAGCGGGCTCTCTTAATTTATGGTAAGACCATATGCATATTACCTCCAGCCGTATGAGTCTAGGGATCATGTATTAGGCTTAGCTATAGGCTTGGGTAGTCTATGAACGGGACTCGTCGACAGACAGAGCGTAGAGTGATATTGAAAAGTACAATATCAAAGGTTAAGTCTATACGGGTGCTCCCGTGCCTACATTACCATGATAGGTAGTGTGTATATGTGGAATGCTCTCTTCAAATGTCCCTTATGGCGAAGCGTACGCACCGTTGCTCGACGAGTCGGGGGTCAAGGTAACGTAGGGTAGTCGATCCTATCTCCAGGCAAAATAGCCCCAAATTCAACAGTGCTATAACGATCTCTTTCCGCACTTCTCGACAAGGTAAAAAAAATTGCCGTAAGTATGAATATCGTGATTGTAGGTAGGTTGGCACACAAGCAGTGAACCGCCGGGCTTAGACAAGACATAAGACATCCAGCCTGTACATACACAGCTAGGCAAGGCAATGAAATGTACTTTCTCATAATATACGCCCATCTACGTTGATATATAAAATTGCTAGGTTTAGACTCAGTCTTCTACTTAGGTTAGGTGTAACCTACATGCGATGCTAGGCTAGGAGGCCTCTAGACCTCTCATCTACCTTTATATACCTAGAGCTGTTCTGCTTATTACAAAATTTCTTACTGCAATACTTCGTATATGCGCTAGGGTTACATCTGCTCTATAATAATTCAACGGACTTAGCTGACGTCCCCTAGCCGGCCTCTAAAATACCACGACATATTCCTGGCCACCAGTACCGAAGTGATCAGTAGCATATTCGAGCAACATCATCAGGTCCATGAAAGTTTTTCACCAAATCCATTAATTGGAAACACTATATATTACGAATAGAGATAGATTACCAATTCTCAAAATACAGTGCCTTTGTCTTATCTGGACATATTTGCGGTATTTATGTAGAAGCATTAGCTCTCGAAGAATGATAAGTCTTCTATATTAATTTGTTTTCCTCTATGATGGCAGTGTACTATTGAAGTATTTATCTACTAAAGAGAAAACGCGTAGATTCTCGATGCCTGTTTATTTCTAGCCTAGAGCGCCTCTGCATCTTTGTCATGTCCAAGTCGTGATAACGGCAGGCTTTAGAGTAGGCTGATCTTCTCATACCTAGTCTTGCCTTTTGCTATTCTCGTAAAATTACGAAACAGATACACGCGTCAAGAATTACGTGTACGTGGCCCTGAGTTGCGAATGGTCATTGTGATAGTGTTGTTGTTCATCCATAGGGCTTATGCATATACTGTGTTTCTTGTACTCTTACTATAACGTAGTCTAATCGATACTGCCCACTCTTGTATCCGACGATGGCCTATCCACATCAGTCCCCCATACAGGTTGGCTATGTAAGACATCGTAACTAGTTAATGAATCGTTTTTGGACAAGGCCAGGGGTGTTTTCTCACACGGCTAGGGGAGGACGTTGACGGTGAGCACGTAGGAATATCAAGTACAACCTTATCTTTCGGACAACCATCAATTTCCCTTTGCTGTCCCTCTGTTACCTTTGAGTGCATGAACACATGTACCTCCGCACTTGTATTTCACTTGACTAATAACTTGACAACTACCTACAGTACATACAAAAAGTCGGGGCCCACACCTCTACGTTAAGATAAGATCATGATTGCTGATTTGGCAGATGCTTAGGAACATGTCCCTATCTGGCAACCCCACCATCTGATGGGGCAACCTTAAGAAATGGGACAATGACGATCACTGGTAAGTTGTCTTGGAGCTCCGCTTGAGTTACTTTCCACTCTATAACTTTTTTAGGTGTTATTTAATGAATCTGCCTATTGCCTGGAGAAGTCCTTTCAAGATACATCTTTTAACAGGCAATGCCGGTCTCGGAACTCTCCCATGTGAGACTGGGGCCCAAGCTTCCAAGTCCTACCACAGACTACGTCGTGAAAGTGAATAGCTTAAGTGTGGTTTACTTATACGTAGTATAATTCTTCTTATAAATGGGACCTTGGACCTCGGAACTTGGAAAATGGACTCAAGTCTGCATGTTTTCTATTTCTTGTAGAGATGATGCTGATTCTATATGTAAATCGTAACCTTCACAACTACAGTCGCGACATGTACTCACATAAAATACCCACCACCGCCGATCTCTGGCAATCCGCATAAATCATATAGTTCAGAGTGCAATTCAAGATTCTCCTCTTAAAGACAAGGGCTACCTTAGGTACTGCTAGCCCAGCGTCGTATGCCAACCGCGAACCTGACACTCTCTAGCTTTCTCTTCTTAGCAACCTATTATGGCCAGTATCGACCGCCCCCTGTGTTCCCGAATCGGCATCGACAATATTATCGGCCTCACGTGCGAGTGCCATGAGCGTAATCCTTCTTATGATATGTGTATACTTCTGACTTCACACAGCTCTTGAGCATCCTCATATACTGAAGCAGTTTATCTACAATCTGTGCTAAGGCCGGCTTGACTGGTGATAGGCGATGTTCCTCTCTGTATTTCTGTCTAATACTTGGCGCAGTGTTATAGGATGTGAATATGAGACTAGTAACTGAAGACTGCTACTTGATTTTGGGGGGATAAGGGGTTAAATTAACATGTCACATCTTTGTAACCGGCCTCCGCCCGATGTTTTTATTAGGCTGTACTCATAGATTTACATTTCAGGCAAACTTCCTCTTTTCTCGTGTCCTCTCTCCTATTCATGTACTCGTCATGCCAAGAATCCTTATTCATAATGTCTTGTGGGCGCCCTCCTTCTTTTGCGACTCCTTGCTACCGCGTTTATTTGTCACCCAGTTAACACCCTCCGAAGCTAATATTCCTCCACGGACGAAGGCATTCATAGCTGTGGCACCATATCCGCCAGCTCCAGCACTTTGGAGAAACGAGAAGGTAGAACCGGCAGCTATGGGGCCGCCTAGCGAGGACTGCGCGGCGGCAGCGGCGGTTCCTGTCGGGCCATTATTAATAGAATTCGGGTTAAGCCGGATAATAAAACCTACCACTCCCTACTACAGTACCGAAACCAAGGGCACCCACCACGGGACCCCAGAGTAAGCCAGGTGCCAGCACCAGACCGACCTTTGCAGCATCTAAGGCAGCATTACACATAGTTTGGCCAGGATCCCGTCGCAGATTCTCGTTCGCTTCCTGGGTCCACTTGCCGGCACCCTCGAAGACATGCTTGATGCCGTCGCCAATATCGGATACCGCGACGGTCAGATGGGCAACGGGATTCTCCAGAAATCCGGGAAGCGGTGCATCTTGCCCCCATTTGCCACCCTTGGGAGGCTGGGAGGCGGCGCCGAAGTTGATTTTGCCCATTTCTGTACTGATGTCCTTCCCAGCTTGCGTCAACCACTTGCTGACGCTATTCGCGGCAACGCCGAGTTGGACGCCAGTCGTCTCAAGTATGGTAGGCCCGTTGGGCTCGCCTTGCGCATTCGGGTTCGGGTTTCCATCGGGTTGGCGATTGAAGAACTTCTCTATGTCCTTCTTCGCGATGTCGAGATGGAAAGCTGGGGCTTCGAAGAAGGACGGCCATCTCGGGTTCTCGGTGCTAGACGAAGCACTAGCAAGAGTGCGATCAAGGATACAAGAGAAGGATAGAAGAATGTTTAACATATGCATCGCGATATTGGATTCCACGGGCGGGAAAGTATTGTGTTTAAAGTCTAGACAATGGAGGATTGTAAATGATTCCTAAATGTCTGCAGGCTGCGTTGAATGAAGAGAAGCAGAGTCTGACGGTAATACGGGATGCACGCTTTGTGCTATATTATAGCTTTCTAATATGCTTTGTTATCCTATTCGATGTGAGTCTTTATTCGACGAGTGTCTTCCTTCCACGAGAGTCTTCGGTTGGTATCTTATTCGACGAGTCTTCTGCTGACATCGGCTGCATCTAAGACATGCGCTTTTTCATTGCCCAACTTGAGTGTGAGAGGCCTCGGAGCCGATTCCTTGCAAGGCCCAAGCAGGTATTCAGGAAAGACTTAGTTGGAGGTAGGAAGGTTAATGTATCGAGGGTAACGCGTCCTTGGGGAGATCCAGAGTCCAGATGAGGTCTTCTGGAGTTCGAAATTGAGTATAATAAGGTGGATAGTAGCCTTAGTTGTTAGAGAGGCCAGAGATCAATGAATTCCTACCGCGACCTCTCACTCTGTTGTGTACACCTAGCCCTTCACATTGAGGCTTCAACCCGTTGGCGATCAAATGAATTTGGACAGTGATTTCTGCAGAAATATGAGGATGATCTATGCATTGGTGCTAAAGAATATTTAATTGAAAATATAGAGTTCTGACCACAGGCCTACTTACGTACAGTGGTAACTCTAGGGATTGTTGTGCCTTCGGTACAACTGGGAATTGCACGGCGAAGATGTTGTATTGAAGATGGAGCTAGTCTAACTAACTAGGTAGTGTGTGGAAAAACTAGTTACGTGGCGAAGCCACGTGACTAACCCACAGGATCAACAGGTCTATTGAAGATGTGTGATCTGGTATTTTATATGGACACACGGATGAAAACGGATTGGCACATGGGTACCTAGGTACATATGTACGTACTCGGTCCTACTTTGTAAGGGGTCTCCGAAGCAGGGATAACATAAAGCCGACGACCACCACCTAGGTACTTAGGTACCCAATAGGGAGATCGTCAACAATTTAATACCTATTACCAAGTCACCATAGTCGAAATCTTGAAGATTTGAAGTTGCTGGCACTCTATTACGGCATATATACCCTGATAACTGAAGGTTGGCTGACCTTTACCTATATTCTGGTCTTTTGTCCCTTGAGGTAGGTAGTGGCTTAGGGGGCCGGCATGCGGTGCCGGTGTGATGGGTACACTGGTGGGAGTCGCCGTAACACATTCTCAGTCTCCGAAAGACCTAAACGTTTACCAGAATATCTAAATGAGTCCTGAGAAAATAGAGAAGTGACCGTGAAGGAGGGAAAAAGGGAAGAAGAAAAGGGTAACTGATGCTGTAAAAACAGGCAGTAGAAGCTAAGAGGAGAAAAGGGATAGACCAAGGAAATTATTTAGTTATAAGCTTTGGAACTTGAGATTCACAGGCCTTCTACCTGTAGGCTTTGAAATAGGTTGGAATTTTAGACAGTTTCTGGAATCTCACTACAAATTGGTCACTAAAGGCTTTCTCCGCTGCCAAGTAGCCTTGCGATAGTCCTAGGTTTAAGTAGCAAGTTCATCTTATGACGATATTCGTATTCTTGCGGCAACAGTCCCGCTTCCTTCAAGATAGTAGAATGTTTGCAGGTTGGGCGCCCGACATGCTACTATACTATATTAGATACTAGGACTCCCCTAAGGACTCCAGGATACACTTAAACTTTACATAATTTCATCGGTATTCATTCCGATCCTCTCAACTTATATAACACAAGAAAAGCGTAAGTCGAGGTTACTAAATGTCCAGGGACAGGCTTACTGTCTTGCGGACGTAACATCGTGTCTGTCACTCCCGACTTTGACCAATGTTTATAGCAACAAACTAATGCTAAAGAACGTGAGTTTGTAAAGTGTTTGTTTAGTTCATATAAAATGCGATATATTCTTGCCCAAGTATATATCCGAGATTGACTATAGGCCTGCCTGGCTATTGTCTTCTTTGCCCGTGTTTGATATAGTACCTACCTACTGCCATCTATAAGAAATTCGAAGCATACCATAGCGGCAATATTGCCTAGAATAGGAGATACCTACTGGCTTTGGAGTTGATAATATCCCACCTAACCCTGCCGCAACCGTCTCTGAGCACATTGCAGATTCTATTGCTGTAGACTTCAAGTACTTGGAACTTAAGCTCCAACATCGTCGGCAAAATGGCCCCTGACACTTGCCTATGTTTTAATCGGTATTGTTACTACCTTGGATCCTACGCACCTAGAACGTATTTCTTGTCGACAGAGAGACCAATTCCGCATGCGTGGGATGACAAGTCCATTATCAGTTCTGGTGTCAGTACCTAAACAAGAAAACAGCTGCGATGCTTTTCGGCAAAGATGCAAATATTTTACAATGCAAACGCTCGCGACCCGGCTCTTTGTCCCCGCGAATGAGGCACTGCCCCGAGCTCCATGATTCAAGGAGCTGGGCTGGTGTAGCATTTGCCAAGCGTGCTTGCGATCGAGGGGAACATCAAGTGCAACGCTTTCAAGCGGCACGGTTTGAACTCAGTGAAGAGAAACCCGGGTTGTTGATCTGTGTTCTCATATCCGTAAACAGATCAGCGTACGAATAACATTGAGCCATTTACGGGATTAATTATGTAACTTCACTAAGCACTCGGTGCTCGGTATCGGAGTATCAACGAGTTGCGAGCGCACGGTGTCAAGCGGCTGAGCTGACTATCACCATGTCGCCCCGTTTTCCTCAGTCAGCAATTACACTGACGATCTGCGGGCGTTGCATAATATCTGCAAATTATTCCGTTCGGCGGTTTGGTTCGGCTCCGCTCCCGCATGCTTGTGCCGTATCGACGTAGCATTCGAGGTCGATAGCTGTTCGAAACGGGCAGTTGATAGACACTGCTAATTACACTAGACTCACGGACCACGGACCTCGAAGACTCGTTGTTTGGTGCGATTATGTTGCATGCGCCCCTCGTGCTAGCCACATCAGGCAGGTAGAAAGACGAAAAGTGGCAACAGAATGCATCTCTAAAGAAACACCAGGCGCGTGCGATGTGGAGGTGGATCTCTGCTCCGCGTAACCTCAGCCGGGTATAAAATGGCGGTGGTCGGAAGTGCTGCAGAGCGCGCAGGATCGAGCTGCGACGCTTCGATTTCACCTCCCCCGAGTGCGCAAGCTCCCATCATATATCCCTCATTCGGCTGGTGAAGTGCTGCCTGCCACCATGTATTCGGTTGTGCGAAAGCTAGCCCCGGCAGCTCTCCTGTTATCTCCTCTCCTATCCGCCAGTTCGTTGCCGGAGCATGTTGAGAGATTGCTCAAGAAACAGGTGCCGGCTGAACCGACCGATGTCAAGACCATTACATCGCCGGGCGGCGTTACAATTCGTTACAAGGAACCCGAATTATGCGAGACTACACCTGGTGTCAATTCCTACTCAGGCTACGTAGACCTCGATGAAGAGACGCACATGTTCTTCTGGTTCTTCGAAGCAAGACACAATCCCGACGAGGCACCTATAACCTTATGGCTCAACGGAGGCCCCGGTTCTGATTCCTTAATCGGACTTTTTGAAGGTCAGTTTATGTTTCAACTTTCTGCTCGTAAGACATAACGATAGAAGTGCTCATATACGTGTAGAGCTTGGTCCTTGCAACGTAACCCACAACGGCACTTCGGTAGTGAATCCGTATGCGTGGAATGAAGTCAGCAACTTGCTCTTCCTCTCTCAACCCCTCGGCGTTGGCTTCTCGTACGCCGAAGAGGTCGTTGGTGTAGTGGATAACACCACAGGTCTGCCAGTTAACTCCTCGAACCCCGACGGCCGCTATAGCGACGTCGACCCGTATAGGACCGATACTACGGATCTTGCCGCTATTGGAACTTGGGAGGTCCTTCAAGCCTTTATCCAGAATCTGCCCGCGCTAGACGAAACCGTGAAATCGAGAAACTTCAACCTGTGGACCGAGAGCTACGGGGGTCACTATGGGCCAGCATTCTACCGGTACTTTTATGAGCAAAATGCTCTCATTCAGAACGAGACAATCAAAGGGGTTGAACTCAACATGCACACGCTTGGAATCATCAATGGAATCGTGTCGGAGCGCATCCAGGCACCGTACTACCCCGAGTTTGCGTACCGGAACACCTATGGCTTGAAAGCGGTTAATGAGACCATGTACAATTACATGAAGATGAATTATTATTTCCCCGGAGGCTGCCGAGATTCCATAGACGCCTGCTCTGAGCAAGATCTCTCCACGCCTGACGGCAAATCCGTCTGCGCGCAAGCCTCGTCTATTTGCAGGAGTTTAGTCGAGGGCGTATACTACGTGGTCAGCGGGAGGAACGCATACGATATCCGGGCCCAGGCCGATGCCCAGATCCCGCCCGGGTATTGGGTCGACTATCTGAATACGCCGGAGGTGCAAGACGCGATCGGCGTCGACATCAACTACACGTCTACGAGCAGCCAAGCGGTGTGGCTTGGGTTCGATTACACCGGCGACTTTGTGTACCCGAGCTTGTTGGCCGACCTCGAGGCGATTTTGAACGATGGGGTTCGTATTGCCATGATTTATGGCGATGCTGTGAGTTGCCCCTTTCCCCTTCGCACCCACGAGCCGACTATCAGTAATATGACTAGAAGCTGTGCTGATAACTATGAAAATAGGACTACATCTGCAACTGGATGGGCGGCGAAGCTGTCTCGCTTGAAGTTAACTACACACATAAGGCCGAGTTTGCCGCAGCGGGTTACGCACCATTTGTCGTCGACGACACCGAGTATGGCGAGAGTCGACAGTACGGCAATTTCAGTTTCACACGCATCTACGAGTCCGGTCACGAGGTGCCATATTACCAGCCCAAGGCCGCTCTGGAGCTCTTTAGGCGGGTATTAGGGGATCTGGTCGTAGCAGACGGAAGTGAAAAGGTGACACCGACTTACTCGAGTGAAGGAACGGCTAATGCTACGCACACTAATAGTTACATAACGTATTATACGGGACGTCCCGGTGATTGGAAGAACTAGTGGCTAGTGTAGTGACGAAGGGGGAATACAGCTTATTAATTAATGAACTAAACGGATAATGATTAGAGCCATAGTAGTAGTAATCTATTACAATGGTTAAGCCTAGAAGACGACTTCTGGCATCAACACTGTAAAGGGTCCTCGTTATCTAAGTTTTGTCTTGTTCACTATGTACACTACGGGAAATGTCTCCGGACGAAGAGGCAATCCTCTAACTAGGTAGGTGTTCAAGGGATTAGGTAGCTCTTTACGAGTGTTTCGCCACTTGGACCTATGATAAGCTTCGCTGCGTTATACTTGGCAATGTAGCTAATGCTAAGCTTTTTCCTTGCAGTGACCAAGTGCATGGTGTAATAAGGTTTGTGGAGATAGAGCTGTAGGGCTGTAGGGCTGAGACCCACTACTATACATACCAGGCCCGTATATGGTTTCTGCCTGTGTATGTATAAGGGGCTCCTTTCCTTCCAACTTCACCTTTCTTTGAAAAAGCGATTATAGTCCTCATTACTTTGTCCCACGGTGATAGTATTCTTAGAGTATATGAGTTGGATGAGGATTTGCTATGAACGATCCTAGAAAAATAACATCTTGACAACTGAAACATCAAGGCTGATTAACTATGACGAAGCTCGCACACGGAGAGCAAGAGTTGTTTCCCTTTCGGTTCATGTTCTCCCCCTCACGACCCCGGTCATGCCTCCGTAAAGAATCTCGAGCAGACAAAGTAGTACCACATATATATTTGCCTCGGGTTCTACAACATGACAGTCTATCACCGATTGGACCCCTTTAGATCTCTGGGTCATCAAGATTCTTCAAGGTCGTCCGTGTAATTCTCATATTATTATTTGTTGTATCAGATTGCTTCTAAGCGACAGTAGCCCTTTGGACTACTGCAGTGGTGATTTGATGAAGTATTCATTATCTTAGCTCGCTCATTAATAACTCTCTTTCCACAGATAGAATCTGGGCGCGAACATTGTCGAAGCCATATTGAAACTTGAACAAGCCACGCATTCCACCATGTTTAACCGATATCGCAACTGTTGACGGAGCCGCTATCGAACCCGCTCGATTTCGGCCGCGAGATCCCCAGTACATTGCTATTTGTATCAATACATCCAGTCGGGAGCACAGATAAGCCATTCGCATAGCGTGGGTTGGCAAGGTTAAAGAATGTGTAGCTGTCCTCCTGATTTGAACCACATACAATTCGGTTTCCAGTCAGTATTAAAGTATGTTTCTTCCGTCTATAGTAAACCCACGTGTATGTCTGGACGTGTTACACTAGAGCTTCATAATACCATATTAGATCAGAGATCAACAAGGTACAGCATGCCTGGTTGTTGAAGCCCAAATCGATATAGGACAAAGCCCATCAAGACATCCATCCATGTATAGGTACGTCATGGAGTCAAAGGCTATAGTCCACAATAAAGACAAACAGGGGAAGTTGTTGATCAGTACGCGACTCGCTTCCTTCGCTAAATTCATCATAATCCAATGGCCTGGCAGAAAGTCGCGTTGCGTCTTGGTGAAATACGCCAGGTACTTTGTCCGAAACCACTGAAAAGAGGGGGAAAAGAGAGCTTGGCCGCTTAGCCGTGGATTATGGAAAGTAAAACGGACGTTGGCGCAGAAGTCGCTCAGTACTGGTAATCCTTAATGTACACCAGTTATGTCTTGTATCCTCGACTGTTTTCTCATTCAAATATTGTCGCTTTTATGATTTTAATTTTCCCTATTGAGGAGTTGAATTGAAAATTTGGGTAGTACCTACATAATTGGGCGAGGAAGTTTTGGAGAAAGTAGAATCATCACCGGGCAGGACTACGGCAAGAAACTTTGCCTAAATGCGTACGATGATTATTAGTAAGCACCTTTGGTACCATACGGAAAAGGGAGGATCATGAGGTAGCGCCTTGGTTCTTGCTATATTTAGTGCAGTTAAACCCAATCGACTAGTACATAGTACGATACCGGACAGGCCATCTTATATTATCATCAGTGTTTAAATATTTCTATTATTGGATTAGATTAGAAAGAGTAATTAAGTGATGCGAGCGTAAAGTCGTCCCATCAAAGTCGGGTCTGCCCATAGACCTAATGCAGCTAATGGAACAAAACCAAAGCTTTTCTCCATTCTATCGGCCGACAATATTAGCAAGGGAGGAGGTCATGAAGAGCATAAGAGTTGAACGTAAGGTGAAGCTAACGAGAAAGTCCCCTTAGATAAGTACATGTACAGGCGGCATCAGCCATATATGCAGGCCCGGTATATCAATACTAGTTGTGGGTCTCAGCCCTACAGCCCTATTTCAACAAACGAATATTATACCCCGGCCCCTTAATACCACAATAAGGAAGTCTTCGTTATACCTAGGTATCTATCACTAAATCAGTGGGTATAATCCTAACACTCAGCCGTCACCATGTGTCCCCAGACTGCTAAGACTGGATTAGTAGAGGTTGCCATTATTACACTATCATTAGTATTCACGAAGATTCAAAAGGAAATCACGGCCAGACCTTGCAATTCAAGAATAGATTGTGGATGTATTGTATGATTATAAGCGTTCCAAAGTATATCAGACTCATCTGAGACATGATTTCTAAATCTTATTAACTTCTGGATCTAGTGCTGAAGCAGTCTGACTAATTCATGTTATCGCCGTCCGTAGGAGTTGAGTGTTCCGTTTGTCGAGGCGTATAACAAGCCCACGGGAAGTAGGGGCACGTGACGGCCACCTACCGCAGAACTGAAGCGGCCTGACCTAACGGGCCCTTCAATTGTACAGGCCATCGTTGTCCACGGCCTCCCTACCGTTGTCCCGCTCGATCTGTTCTTGCGCCGAGACAATGGCAACGCCCAGCTCGGCAACAGAACCTAAGCTTGTTGGCGAATCGGTCGACCGTATTGTTGGTGAGGTCGACCCTGTTGTTGATGATGTCGACCCTGTTATTGATGAGGTCGACAGTGTCGGAGACGGGCGCGTCAGAGAAGCGTCAATTCTCGGTGCTGCTGACGCCAGCCGGACCACGGCCCTCGCTGACTTTGGCCTGGACATGAGGGCCAGTTGCGGAATTGGTGAGTTGGGAGTTTCAAGCAATTCTTCCCAAGCTGGCCGGGGTGTAGAAGCTGGACCTTGGGTACCAGGATGACCGTGTGCCGAGCGAGCGCCATAATCAACTCTCGTAGACGCCTCATATTGAGGGTCATATTCGGAATGATCGAAGGTAGAATCGTCTCTTCCGAGCGTATAGTTCTGATTAGACGTCATTCTAGGGGTTTCCTGTCGGTAGCCACCGGCAACATCGCCATCTCGTCCGACCCGGCGCTGTACCTGCCGCATACGTCGGGGCTGGTCCTGGCTCAAACCACGGACCGAGCCGATGATGCCCCCCTAGAGTTAGGACAAGGGAGGGGGGCGCCTCCGTCAGCAGGAGAGGTAGAGCTCTGTCGGTGCTGGTGGTGCTAACCGAGCCTTCGGGAGCAGGAACGGCAGGGACTGCTCCAGAAGGGCGAGCAGAGACGGCAGGGACTTCAGGCAGAACGGTGAAGCCCGGACTATCCTGGCTGCGGAAGCAGGAGGCAGGTCCATGAATCCTGGACCCTCCGGCTAGTGAAGCGGGACCCTGAGTAACTGCCCTGGAGGACCAGGACGGCAGTGCCCCCATCCTCGCGGCCAATTGGCCGTCATCGTCACGGCGAATGTTTGGCCAGTGACAGATGGGCGGCAGGTTTCTGAGGTCGTAGCGACCGTCGTCGTTATGTGACTGAGCCGTTGTGATCTGAGCTTCATCAGAACTCATTTGCTCGTCAAACTCTGTTAGGTTGATGAAGCAGGAGATGTGCTTCACCATCGGGCGGAGATTGACGTTTTCTGTGAGAGACCACAGTACGAAGACCAGGCTGTTGCGATCTTCGCCATTATCCTTTGGAGATTCGTCATTATCTCTCCAAATGATAGCGGTGTCATGCAAGACCAATGATGCAGCACCGCTAAGCTTGCGGTTTGTCAGGCATAGGTTCTTGAGTACCTGACGGTTTCTGGAGACTGTTTGGATAATGGTCTCCAGTCAAGGGCTTCAGACTGAAGTTCTTGAAGATCTGAATAAGGATTTCATGACAAATTGTTGTTTTGCTGGTTGGCCGAAGTTAGCCCAATATACTCCCAAATGAACAATCTCACTTACTCTAAGCATGGTAGATGTAGTAATCATACCAGCACTACTCCAACAAAGCTGGAGTGACGTTATAATCTTTGAAGTATGCTTACTAGGAGTTCCGTTGAACTCCTTGTCTGTCTACTACTGTAGTAGACTTTTTTCATCTCGACTAGGGCTCGTGCCGCGGTAGACTCCCTGCGTTTCTGCTGGGGCCCAGGGGATGTTGTTGGCCTTTGTTGTCGAGAAAGAATCGCACAAATCCATAACCATGACTATTGGCCTGCTTAGGAGCAGTACCTTATCTTGGCTGATTCACAGCTGGTAAATTGAGTCGAACATATCAATGCCGTAGCATTATTGCTGTGTCTGTTATTATGACTGTTTGTCGACCCGCTCTCTAGAGCCTCGTGGTCAGTTGTCAACATTGGTTCGGCGATGGTGTGTGACCATGAAGCCTTCTGGTAGATAAACTCCGTCAAACAGTAGCCAGCATTCCTGCGCCGGTACTAGCTATGGCGGAAATCGTACTCTAGTTGGTCCGCGGTACCTTCTCCATGATGTCCTAGAATTGGACATGATCTGACCATGCTCTAGTATCGACTAGAAGCCGTTTTCCTGGCTAGGGTTGGTTAATATGCAAATTCCCATTTGATAACGAAGGCATAAGTAGATTGTAACCTAATTGGAAGAACTTGCCTTGGCTAGACACTGTCAACGAGGATGACGACAGAGTGCTGTGAGCCTCTGTTGGCTAACGACCACAATGTTTCTGTCTAGAGTCAGTCACAAGCTGATGAGGAGCTATGGACAGGCTCCAAGTCACCCAGTGGACATTTCACCACGATGAAGTGTGTGATGGCAAAGTGACGACGACGTGATGTGATAGATGCTCCTTGTGAGGTTTAAGGAAAGATTTGAAAAGCAATACCTTTGGTATCATTGTGTGCATCTAAAAGCGGGATGCGGTCGTACTCGCCGACTAATGGAGGATGTTGACTTCCCAAATTAAACGTGATTAGGTTGTGAATGAAGGTCCTTAACAGTAAGTACCCTGGCGGGCAGGGTACGTGTTGCAATAAAACACATTCATTATATAGTATGTGAATGGAAGGAAAAGAAAGAAAGGTGGTGCTCCAAGTTGGTTTTGGGTTGGGGTCGGCGAAGATATAGCAAGGTGTTAGGTAATTGATCGAATTGATCAAAGTTGAAGTGTTTTTCAGTATGTTATGTGGATAGATGAGGAAGAGAGAGGGGGGGGAATCTGAAAGAAAAAACCGAGGTATATATAGAAAAGACATTCTAATGAGTGAATGACAGGATGATATTGTATTCATGACAATGCCTTAGGTACAATACTGTGCGGCTTACTACATCTAGATGTTTGCTGTGTTAAGTGAATGGCAAGAGTTTCAATACGCACGGTGTACTTAACTACTATCTTCAGGACCTATCAGTGTTTTCATGTGGTGTATTAAGACTCATAGATACAAGATACAAGGCCGACAATACTGAGACATACCCAACCTAGTAGATTGCCACTGTGTTAATGACGGACAATGGTCTTTGCTAGGTAGGTACGGCAAAGGGCTCCATAATGTCTGTTTTTAAGCGTATTGCCCCAAGTCACTTATATGTCACCAGCTGCTTCTAATAATAGGAAGGTATTAACTAGAGTTGCTGTGATAATATGCCTGCAACCAGTAGCACTCGCCTTGACTTACACGCGAATATAGAAACGGTTAAAGAAATCATATACAACTTTACATCTATACAGCTGAGTTCATTTTGGTTTCACTATCGATGAAATGAACTCTACATTGTAGGCAGACTCCCTATCTGTAGCTGGACCATTATATCAATGAGACTAGATTGAAGTCTGAATAGATGGGTATAGTAATATATCAGGATATTACAAGCCACGCAGGGTCACCACATGAGAAACCATGGACAACCAGGCGAAAAAGTATGATATAAGTAGGTTAAGTATGGCGGATGTGAACCGGTGCCGTCAGCTTTCAGACGCTGCTGCAGAGCGCCTTCATAGAGCCGAAATTGACGTTTTCAAAATCGCCGTCATTGTAGAATCCTCGCCTCGTCTGGCCCTCCTTGCAATTCGAGTCCGTAAACATGGCCGCCGCACACGCCTGGAAATTCCCCTCGTGCGATTCCTGGGTGATACAAGCTGCGTTGGTAACTGTGACACAGGCTGACTCGCCTATAAGTAGAAGCCAGCAGTTAGCATGCAGAAACAGGAGGCACGAAAGGAGTAGAATTTCAACGCACCATTGCCTTCTTGTGATACCTTGTCGATTAATCCTCCCGTGCAGCCGGTATTGGATCCCTGGTTTTTCCCATCGTAGGCTTTGTAAGTGGCCTTCTGAGCAACGGCCAGCGACACAAGAGTAAGAACGGTGATGATAATCGATTTCATCTTGGATACAGAGTCTGTTGTTGGACAATGATGGTAACTCTTCGATAACTCTTGGGTCGATGTAGTTCTTGAGAAACTTCGATATGTTTTAGAAAAACATTATTTACACAACTTCTGCGGCTTCTTATATTACTATGAAAAATCCCATGCCGGCAAGCTTACGTCACGAGCATATAATGGGGGAAATTCCGTAAAAAATAACAAGGACACCGCGATTTAAGAAATGGATTCGACGATCTTGATCTCGTATATCCTTGGATGTGGAGCGGTGTAGAAGCTTATTACGTACAGTGGATTCCTTGGAGAATTGGCTGAGCATTCATAGCCTGGCCTGGTTAGCCAATTAGTATATTATCCTTGTTTGCATAATGGGGCAATAGGGGCAGAATTCTACTAGGGGATATGCCGTGTTTACGCAACGGCTTTCTCCGTATGAAAAACTAGTACAAATCGATTTAGGATTCATTCTAATGAGTCCCATCTTTCCGCCTTTGTACGGTATGCGTGGCTAAGTGATCGGGTTCTCGGGACCTCTTTCTCGATACTTCGAATTCTCCACTACGTAATATAAATAGAAACCCTCCAATAACTTCATTTACTTATATGCCAAAATAGCAACTTCGCACTTATCGTTGCATGTAAGTGTCTATGGGACGAAGCTATGAGGAGCTTGGTGCTTTTGTGTATAGTGCAAGGTTAAGCTGGAGGAGAGAGGATGCAGTGCCTTCTTTATATATATATATATATACGGATTACAAGTGGTGGCCATATGCAGGACCTTTATTAGTGGACCTCAGCCCTACAGCCCTATCTCAACATTATGGAGTAGAGACGAACCATATACTCTAGACACAGTCAATCACGCGGGTCTACGATAATGGTTTCGTTGCAAGTCTGCCTCTGGTACCTCGGCCGTCTAACTAGATAGACCTAGTAATGACAACGGAGGTGGGAGATAGCGGTGACTTATCGAATTGCAACTCAAGGTATAGAGCCGTCACGGGGTTTACCGACACCTAGGTAATCCCCAACCTAGTCTATTCGCCGATGATAACTATCTAGCTACGAGGTTAATGTGATAATACCCTAAGCATCTGTGTTAGGCGAACATATAGGCCTATTACAGCAAAGATTTCCCTAATACTGGTCGTAGGCCCATAATCTGATAGCCTCATTTTCCCTTGCTTGAGCTGGCGCTTGCTTTTTCCTTTTCCCGCCGTTCCGCCTCTTTTCGTTCCTGACGTTCCTTTGCGCTCTTCATTCCCTCTTCTTTCAGCTTCTCTAGGAATTGGATTCGCTCCGCTTCATGTGCGCGCAAGTATGCAAGGTCACGGATTATCTGGTTGTAATCCTCGGAGCCAGGGCGATAATGACGTTGCGAACCCTCTAAACTGGCGATGATGTCTTGGACCTTAACGATTTCGTTGGATATTTGCCGCAAGTCCCCCGGAGATAAACCCCCGAAATCTTCCTCGGTGAGTTCAAGACGACTGGTAGGCGGCATGGTTGATTTATATATATATTAGTTTATGCTTATGAAATTCCTTTAATCTATTTAGGTGGGATTGGAAGTAGAAGATGTTCACAAGAAAGAGAATTCGGAACTAATTATAAGAATTTCAGTTACAGAATACATCTTGTTAGTTTTGTGTTAGTCATAATTCTGAGTATTGTTTGTTGTGGTTGAGTCACAGTTCGAAGTAGTACTAATGACAAAGCCAGGGAATCAAACTTGTTGCGAGTGACACATGAGCTGTTTAACACTATTTTCTACCGATTATCATCTGACAGGTATACCTTTCCGGAGGATGACATACAGCTGATTCTGAAGTAATTATGAGTAAAATTAACGCTAAAGTAGACGTAAATAACGGGATCCCGTAAGAACCCGAACATTTCCCGTAGGAGTTTTTTTTATCCTATAGGATTTCCTATTAAACGTTTAGAAATTTATAAAATCCTAATCTGTTTTTTTAATTTCTTGCGGAATATTATAGGAGTTTTTTTTTTTAAATTGGGATCCTATAAAATTCCGAATAATATTTAAAAAATATCGGGAAATAATTAATAAATATATTTAATAAACGAAAATAAAATAATAATAAAATAATATAATAAAATTTAAATATATTATAAATTATAATATAAATTAAAAAATTAATATATAATTAATAATAAAATAATCTTTTATTTTATATAATTTTTTTAAAAATTATATTTAATATTTTTAATAGTTATAGGGTTTATTTAAAGCCGAAATTTTAATTAAAATTTTAGCTATTATTTTTATCGCTATTATTATAGTTATTATTATTATTATTATTATTATTATTATTATTATTATTATTATTATTATTATTATTATTATTATTATTATTATTATTATTATTATTATTATTATTATTATTATTATTATTATTATTATTATTATTATTATTATTATTATTATTATTATTATTATTATTATTATTATTATTATTATTATTATTATTATTTCTTTTATTTAAAATAATATTATTATTTTATTTAATATTTTTTATTTTTTTAATTTTTTTAAAAGTTTTTTATATTTTATTTTTACGTTTTTGCTTTTTTTCTTTACGCTTTATAAAAAATACGGTTTTTTCCCTTTTTTATTATTTTTTTTTATTTAATAATATTAAAATATAATTTAAACTATATAGGTTAAAATTACCGAATAGTCCGGATATTTAGCCTTATATATATTTTTAAACTTTTAATAATTATCCTATTTTAATATTAATAGCATTTTTTATTTAAAAACCCTATAAAGTTTAAAAATTTCTTAATAGTTATTTAATAAATATTATATTTTAATAAAATAAAGTTATATATTTTATATATATAATAATTAAATTTAAAACTAAATTATTAAATGGCCTTTATTATATATATGTTGTTACGGCAGTGGTCCTAGCGTACTTCATTCACTGCTATAACCATGTATTACGTATAGATAAGAGATTAGATAAGATAAGGAGGTATAGGAGGTTTTTATTATATACTTACGTATATATATACCTAAACCTCCTCTACTTTTTTATCTTTATTATTTTGTTATAATATACCTATTATTTAGCCGTACTGTATATAAATGCCGTTATATAATAATAAAGATCCTTTATAGCTGGATAGCTAGTTATATTTAAGGCATCGTATTTAATGAGGTTTATTAGCCAGTTCTTTTAGGATTATTATTTTATCGTCGCGTTAGCTTTATAAGGTAGCGATCCTATTATGTTAGCCTTTCGAGATAATAGTAATACCCTTATTTTTATCGGATTTGTTACCTAAATATATATAATAAGCCTTTAGGCGTACGTATAGCCTACCGATAACGTCTTTATAAATATTATCTTTTTTTGATTAATATTCGATATACCTATTAATATACGTCCTAGTAGTTTAGCCTTAAAAGGTACGTAAAACGTTAGACTATCTTATATACATTAAGTATTTTTTATTTTATTTGCGTTAGCTTTATAAAGCAGCGACTGAATTTTTTACTTTTTTATCCTAATTCGTATTAGCCTTTTAAAATAGCAGATTATTTTTTAATTATTTTATTCTATTGATATTATAGCCTTTATTAACGCTAATAAAGTTAATGGTATTATTTAAGCTTTATGTATTAAACTAATTATTAAATTTAACGGCTAAATCTAATAGTTAATTTAATAAAATTAGCAATTAAATAACTAGGTTTAGTAGTTTTAGATCGAAAACGCGTTCTTTTAAGTAAAAATAAATACCGTAAAATCTATTTATTATGCGTTAATTTCTAAACAGCTACGTTTTTAACCCGTAATCCTAAATATTTCCACTTTAGCTGGCTTATTAGACTTTAATATATAGGCCTTATAACTAAAGGGTAAAATAGACGTTAATAGTAAGGCTATCGGTATAGATTAAGCCAAATTTTATTATATATTCGTACGTCTAAAGCTTAAAATATAGTATATCATTATCCTTATACTATATATATAACGAAAAAAGAAATTATAGAGTTATAAAACTATCGTAACTACCTTAAATCGACTATATAACGATTTTAATAGGTTCTACCGGTTTATTAAAAAATTTTATAACCTTTATTAAAATAATAATAATTCCATCCGTATATTTTTAACTAACTAAGAACGATTATTATAAAAAGCTGGTTTAATAGACCTACCTAAAAACATACGGATTTAAAATTTATAATACGCTATTAATAATACGTTAAAAAAAAAGCTTAACGATTATAAATTACTACTAAAAAAATATAACGATTTTATATTTCTATTTTACCGGCTATTAAGATTTTATTTTAATAAGCCGGCTATAAATCCGAACGTAATAAATATTTCCGTTAAAACGATTAAATTATATAACGATAAACCTAAATCGGGAAATACTTTAAATAATGGTAGATATATATCGAAAATTATATTACTTTAAACTTTCGGAAATTAAAAGGTATCTCCGGCTAACCGAACCGATATTATAAATCGTTAGAAGTAAAACTAATACCTACGTTATAAAAACGGAACCTATAAGGTTATAAAATGCCCCTTATTACTACCGGGATCGAATTTTAAAAAGCTCTTTACTAATAATAAAGACATTAATAAAGCTAATACTTAATAACCGTACATTAAAAGGAATTAGGGGGGTAATAATATAGTTATATTATTATTAAATAGTAATTATTATGGTTACGTAATATCCGGGTAGTCCGAGCTTTTATACGCGTACGTTTTATAATAAGTAGTTTTTTTAACAGATTTCAACGATTTAAACAAATCCCTTAATACTATATTAACTGTTACTAAGTGGATTTAAGGGGGTAGTATTACGGCAGTAGTCCTAGCGTACCTCATTTACTGCTATAACCACATATTACGTATAAATAAAAGATTAGATAAGATAAGGAGGTATAGGAGGTTTTTACTACATACTTACGTGTGCATATACCTAAACCTCCTCTACCTCCTCATCTTTGTTATTTTGTTATAATACACCTATTACTCAGCCGTGCCGTATATAAGTGCCGTCACATATGTACAAATTATAATGGAATCGCGATTTATGGTGATAATTTATTGTTATTAAATTAAAAGGTAAAAGTTATAGGCTATAGTGGTGGGGATTTAGTTACCACCACTAAAGTCCCGCAGGTCACGTGACGTAGTCACGTGACCACGCTAAACCTAATCTAAACTAACCTACTATAAATTTAACTACAGTGGTTTAATAGCAGTAGTTTAACATAAATTATATTAAATTATTTTATAATTATTTTATTATAAAAATAAATAAAGCTTTATTTATAAATAAATTTATTAATATAGTTTTATTAATTTTTTATAGCGCTATAATTGTATTTTTTTTTATCTATAAATTTTTATTTAAATATATTATAATTTCTTTTATTATATATTAAAAAAAGGTTTTAGGGATTAATAATTTTATATTATATTAATAGTAATAAATTTCCTATAAAATTTTAGCTATAAATAATTAATATAAAATAATTAAAAAATAATCGTAATATATATTTTTTTATTTAAATTTATAAAGCTTTTATATAAAGCGTTTAATTAATATTTTTATAGGGATTTTTTATAAACTTTTCCTAATAATTTTACCTTTTTTATAAGCATTTTTTAAAGTAATTTATTTAATAATTATTATTTATAAATAATTAAAATAACCTTTATTTTTTATAGTTAGAAATAAATTATTTATTATTTTATTAAATTTTTATATAATAAAAATTAATTAATTAATAATATAATAATATATATATAATAAAAATTAATTAACTTATAATATAGTAGCGGTAATAAAAAATAGTACTTTTTAACGATTAAAATTAAATTATTTTATAATTATTTTAAAAAGAATTAATTATTTATTTAATTTATAATATAAAATAATTAAATAATAATAAAAATAATAATTTATATATATAATAAAAAAAGGTATTAAATTAGCTTAATATTAAATTAATATTAATAAAAATAAAGCCGCCTTTTATACCTATTATATTTTATATATATAGTTACTATATTTTAAATAATACTTTTAAAATTATAAATAAAATATTAATATATTTATAATAATAATTTAAAAAATTAATATAAAATATATAAAATATTATTATTAAAAATTAAAATAAATTAAATAAAATAATAATAAAAATAACTTTTTATTAATTTTTAATTTAATATATATTTTTATAAAATAAAATATTTAATATTAATATATATATATATATATATATATTTAATATTATATTTATATAAAATTAATAAAAGGTTATTTATTATATTAAAATAATATAATTAAAAACTAAAACTTTTAAAAAAATATATTAAATTAAATTTTTATATTTTAACTTTTATAAATCTTTTTAATTAAATATATATTCTATATTTATAAGGTATAACGTTTAATATATATAATATAAAAATTACTATTTTTAAATAACGTAACTAAAAATAATTCTACGGCCTTTTAAATAGCTTTTATTATAACTTTTTCCATATAATATAATCCATTTATTTAGGTTTTAATAACTTTTTAAATAACCTATTAAAAAGATAATTTCGGAAATAATAACTTTATTATTTTTTAATATTAATAAATCTCCTTTAATATATATATTATTTCGGTTAATAATAAAATAATTATAAAATAATTAAATTTATAATTTTATTTTTTTTAAAACGCTTATTATTTTAAATTAAAACTCAGCGGTTAAATGTTTTTAAATTAAATCCATTTTTAAGTCTAAATTTATATCTTAAAAAAAATACAATTTTTTAGCTAATATAATTACCTATTATTTAAGTATTTAATAGCTAATAAAATTTATACGTTAAAAAAAAGAATGGAAATAATATTTCGCTTATAAAATTTATATAAATAAAATTAAATTTATTTATATTATTATTAATAATATTACCTTTTAAAATATTATTAATTATTTTTAAAGTAAATATAAATAAAGGATTTTTTATAATTTCGCTATTATAAAAACGGCGAATTTATAATAAAAATAAGGTCATTTTAAATAATATATAGAAATATAAATAAAAAAAATAAAATAAAAATTGGGCAGCGCTTAGAACTAATTATTAATAATCCCTTATTTAATACTACTACCGCTATAAAATATTAATTATAATAAACCTTTAGTTAAAAATATTAACTAATTAAGATTTTATATTATTAATATATTAATTTAGGGTTATTTTAATATTAAATTAAATAAAAAAAATTTAATTTTATTTCTACTACTATTTAACCTACCTATTTATTATTAAATATTAATAATTATAATATTACTATTTTATAATTTAAATAAAACATTATTTAATATTTTAAATTATTTAATTCTTTAAAATAATTCTAACGATTTAACCTAATAAAAAAAACCGGGTTTATTTAAAATAATAATACTTTAAATCGAAATATTAATTTTTAGCTTTAAAAAATTTAATAAAATAATAGCTAAAATATATAACTTTCTTTTATACCGCTATTATTTAATATAATCCGATATTATAATTAAATTAAAAAGTTAGCTTTTAATTAAATTATATAATTTATTTATAAATACTTTAAAATTATTAATAAGGCTTAATTTTTATTAATATAGGGTCCCTCCGGGACCCTGTATTAGCTAGATAAAATAGTGGATAAGATAAGAGACCTGCAATTAAATAGTTGCAGCTCCGCTGCAATAATTTAATTGCTAAATCTCCATCTTTTATATAATATATAATACCACCCTTAACTACTCTTTTCATTTATATTACCTAAATAAATTAAAAAAATAATTTAAATAATTTTAATTATAAAAATAGTTTAATTTTAAAACTATTACTAAATTTAAAATAGCTATAGTTAAAAAAATATTTAATCCCGAATTTAAGACTTTATATAAATGGAATTAATAAAATTAAATCGCAAATATAAAAAATAATAAACCTAAAATTTAATATTATTTATATAACGGCTATAGTAAATATTTAAATTTTTTTTATAATACCGATATAAGCGGTTTAAAAAAATATATAAAAACGAATAAATATAAAAAAAGTAAATAATAAGCTATTTATATTATAAAAGGTATTATTCTTAATATTATTTAAATAATTAAATAAAATCTATAAATAAAATAATTATAAAATAATTATTAATTTTTTTTATATTATTATAAAATATTTTTATATTTTACTTTATTAATTTTAAAAATATCCTATTAATTAATTTTTTTATGTTTTAATACCTATTTAATAATATATTATAAAATAAATACTTTTAAGTTTTTATAAAATATTATATCTTAATTTACCGATTAATTAACCTAAAAATATATATATAATATTTAAAAAAATACCTTAACTTTATTATTAAAAACTAATTAAAAACTATCCTAAATAATATTTATATATTCGTTTTTTATAATAATTAAATTATACCCGGTATATTTTAAGCTTTTAAAGGATTAATTATTTATTAAATAAATAATAATTAAAACCTATAGTATTTATTAATTAACGTTTAGGTTTATAATAATAAATACGGCAAAATAGTAATAAAAAATATACCTAATTACCTATAAAAACTAAAATTCCTTAAAAAGTTCTATATAATTATTATAAATAACGAACCGGGTTTTAATATTAATATTATATATTAATAAATATATAATAATATACCCAATTTTAAATAGCGCTTTAAAATTTAATATTTCCTTTATATATTATATATTTTTTAGCTAATATTCTATAATTTTTTATAGCTTATAATATAAAACCTATCGAAAAATCTAAAAATAATGCGGTAAAAAATAAATAATATTTTAAATAAATTTATAATAAAAAAGGTCTTAAATAAAAAAAAATCTATAAAATTTACTTATAAAAGCTATTATTAAAATTATTAATATATTATATAATAAGATAATTATAAAATAATTTAATTAATAATAGCTTTAATTTTTAACTATATAAATTTATATTAATACCTAATAATAAAAAAGGTTTATTTAAACCTAATAAAAACTTATTAATGCCGATATTTTTAAAAATTATTAACTATTAAAATTTATTCGTAACGTTTAATATTATTAAAACTTTTCTATAATATTTTTAATCCGGGCTTTAAAACTATAGCCCGTAATTAAAAAAATAATTAATAATTATAATAATTTAAAAAATTATAAATTATTAAATAAAAATAAAATATTTATTAAATACCTTATTAATTATTTTAAATATTTTATTTAATTAATAAATAATTTTAAAGCGTTATGTAAAAATTACATTTTTTATATAATATTAAACTATTACGTATTTATATAACATTTTAAAAAATATTTAAATTATATTATTACGGTGAATACGCATGCATATAAGGCAGGGCTTAAGGATTTTGCTGTATTATTAGTAAAATAATCAACTTAAGGAAAAAGAGGAAAAGAGAAGGAAATCCTTAAGCACTTAGGTGGGATTTATAGAGTTTACGGGTGTGTGCAGGTGGTCTGTGCACACACATAATCACACTTAGTATAATAATACTAACAATACCTTAAGCTTAAACCACCACCGTAATATATATTAAAAAGAAATATAAATATTTATATTTATTTAAATTAAATAAAAATGTAAATATTATAAAAACTATAAATAAATTAATAAAAAAATCCGGCTAATTTTTCATATAATTATATATTTTATATAAAAGCTTAAAATTAGGTTTAAAAAAATTCTATAAATATATTAAGATTTTATTTTATAATAATAGGGATTTAATTTATATATTTTTTTTTTATAATTAAAAATAATAACGGAAAAATTTTCCGTTTATTTTTATAAATAATAGAAAATTTTTAATTTTAATATATTTAACCGTATTATATATAAAAAACGGTTTAATATTTTAAAAAAAAATATAAGCTATATTAAAAATACTATAATTAAATAAACTTTAATAATAACCGCTTTATAGCTTAATTATTTAATTTTATTAAAATAATATTAAATATAAATAGTTCAATAAAAAATCAATTAATAATATAAAACGTTAATAAATTATAGAAAAATAATATATATTTTTTAATATTTATTTTTTATTTAGTTATTAATTTTATCCTAATAAATTAGTATATTTTAAAATATACTATTTTTATATATTAAATAAAATAATAATAAATTATCGATAATTATTTTATAATAAAATATACGTCTTATTATAATATTTATATTTAATTATTTCCTAATTATTTTATTTAAAACTTAATTAAAACGAAAATATTTTCCAATATTAAAAAAAGATATTTTAATATTAACTTAACCTTATTTATATAATAAAAAATATCCTATATATTTAATATATTATAGTTTTTTTAAAATAAACCTAAAATTTTACCCGGTAAAGTTAAAAATATAAATGTTTTATATTAAATCCGGAAACTTTTAAAATTTAGCTAATATTATCTTTCTTTATTTAATTACTATTAATCCGATTAAAATCCTAAATTATATATAATAATATTAATTTAAAAAAATTATATAAAGGTTTTAAAAAAAATATAAAATATTAAAAATAGCTTTTATAACTTTTTATATTAAAAAATTAAATATAATTTTATAAAGCCTAAATATAAAACTATTAAAATTAATTAAACTTTAAATAGATTTTAATAATAATAATAATAATAATAATAAAAATAGTAATAAAAATACCTAAATTTAATTTAAATCTAATTTTAAATAAATTAATAAAATAATAAACTTTAAATATATAAATAATAAAATTAAAATTATTAATATTAATAGCCCTATATTAAATCTTAAAAATTATAAAAGTAAACGTTAAAAGTTTATTAAAAAAAGGGCCTAACCGAAAAGGAGCTAACTAAATAGAATAAAATAACCGAAATAATCGGAAAAGCCGGAATAATTAAATAAATAAAAAAACTAACGTACCTTTTTTATTATATATATTTAATACTAATACTAATTCGGATTTACCGTTATTATAATCCCAGTTTTAATTAAAAAAAAAGGTTTTTATAAAATCCGGATATTATATTATTACTTTATTATAATTTTAACTAAATAAAATTTAAAACTTTAATATATTAAAAAATATAAATTATTATATAATTAATAAAATAATTATAAAATAATTATTTTATTTTAATAAAATAAATAATTATTAAAATTAAATTATAAATAATTCGTATATATATTTAATTTATATATTAATATATATAAACCATTTATTTTTATATTAATATTAAATTTTAATCCTATTTTATAAAAATTTTTAATTTTTCGATTTTTTTTAATAACCTTAATATAGCTTTTTTTTATAACGTATAATATTAATATAATTAAAATTAACGTATATAATTATAAAAATAATTAAAATAATGAAGAAATAATTAATATTAATTAATTATAAATAACGTATAGTAAAAAGTTAAACGCTATAATGTAAAAAGCGAATTATTTATTAATTTTTATATATAAAAGGTTCGTAAATAAAAAAAAATATCGCCGGGCTAATATAAATTTAAAAAAATATAATATAATATAAAATAAAATATTACCTGTAAAATTAATATTTAAATAGCCGATAACCCGGCTATAACCGCTAATTAAATTAATTTTAAAAAAAAACCTTTATAAATTAAATTAAAGTTAATTAATAGGTTTTATTTAATTATTTTTTAATTATTTTACTATTAATTTAATATAATACGTTTAAAAATAAATACTTTAATTAGATTATATAAAAATGGTTTATAAAAAAAAGGTTATATATTAAAACCGATTCGAATTAGGAAAATTTTAAAAAAAAAAATACCAAAAAAAATAAACTAAAAAATAATAACGATAATTAAAAATAAATTAATTTAATTAATATACGTTTTAAATAATTAATTTTTAACTTATTATTTAATTTAAATTAAAAAAATATAATAAACGTAAAAATAATAATTAAAAAAATATATTAATTATTTTTTAATTATTTTATTTATTAATTATTATAAATATTATTATTTTATTAAAATAATATTAAGCTATTTAAAATTAAATAATCTATTAATATTAAAAATTTCTTTATTTTATTTTTAATTTAATATTGAAATATTGCTAATATAACTATTAAATTTATTATAAAATCCCTTTTTAAAATTTAATAACTTAAAAAGTTTAAATTATTTATAAATGTTAAACGGAGGTTAGGTATAGTAAAAAATATACGTATCGGTAACGTTAAAAATTAAGGACTAAATATTTATAAAGTTAAAAGCTAATAAACTAACTAATTAACTAATTATAAGGGTTTATATATAGGATAGTTAGTTAAAAAGTTAAGGGTAGGATATTTTAGTTTAATAATTATCCCTTTTTCCGAAAAGGAATCGATTTCGATTCGGTATAAATATACCGTTTATTCGATAGTTATATACTATTATTTTTAATAAATTAATATTATATTTAACGGAAACGATACCTATAACCTTAATTCGGCTATAGTACGATAATTATAAGCTATTTATATTAATACTAAAGCTTTAATAATTTTTTAATTAGAGGTTAAATAAAGATATTAGCCTAAAGGTATATATATTATTTAATAGATTTTTTTATTAACCCGGACGGCTATTACTATTAAATTAAACTAATTAATATTTAACCTTATATTATTAATTAATTAATAAACGTATTTACTATATTAGTAAAACGATAACGGGACGACTTTATTAAAATAGCAAAATAATTAATTAGTTACTATATTAATAATTAATTAACTAGCTATAGGTTATATAATATAATACTATAACGATAATAGTATAATATATATATATAAAGCTATAAGTTATAAACTATATAAATAATTAATTATAGGCTATATATAATTAAAGCGATATATATTTATTAATTATTAGTTGCTTATTAGAAAACTTATAAAAAACCTAATAGAAAAAAAAAGAAAAATTAATAGGATACCTTTATAGGATTAGTTTTTATAAATTATATAATAATACCGGAATAATACCGGTACGTAAATATATTATTTATGGGATAAAAATAATTTTATTATACGCTATATAATAAAGCTATATAGCGTTACGGGTACGGTTTATAGATTATTTTATAATTATTTTATGATTTTTTCCGTTTTAAGCATTCGGATTTTTAATAAATAAAACTATTATAAATTTTATAAGGTATTATTTTACCTTCCTTATCCTTACGGGTACTATTTAATAAAGGGGTTAATAAAGTAGTATTTCGAACTATTCCTTTTAGTATTATTAATTATATCGGGGTATCCGAAATATTAATAAATAAGGTTTAATTTAATAGTATATCGGTAATACTACTAATATAAAAAGTATTTATTTTAATAAAAAAGGGCTGGTTTTTTAAAATAGTTCCTAAATTTTTAAGTTTTTAAAACCTAATAATTATTACTATTATACCTTTATAGGTATTTAATAATATTAATAGTTAAATTTTAAGTTTATTTCGAAACAGTTCCGATAATTTTATAAAATAATATTAACTATTACCCGTTTATAAGCGATATTCCGTATTTTAATTTTCTAAAAACTATAGGTAATTATCGAAATCCTTAAAATATTAGTTAGGCTTTTAATAAGCCTATTTAAATAGTTCTGTAATAGTTCTTTTATAATAATCTATATTACATATAAATATATTAGTTTATTAAAAAAACGCTTTTTAATTACCTTTAATATATAACGCTTTTATAAAATCTTCGGCTTTAAAACTGATAAAGAATTAAAGATGTATGTAAAAAGATAATGTATTAATGGATAAAAAAGATAAAGAGAAATCTCCACCTTATAGCTTTTTAAAGAAGCTGCATATTTATTTAATTTATTAGTGTTACCCATATAACCCAGTGTGGTCCGTGCACAGTGGTCTGTATACATCCTTATATAATAATGTATTAAAAACATTAAATACGTTTATCTTATAAAGGCCGGTATTATGAATCTATTTTTAATATTATTAAATTAATTTAATAATATAATTTACGGTATTTTTTAAAAGTACTATTATTATGTAGCTCTGCTTAATCACTAAGACTAAAGCTTAAAGGCTATATATAAATCCTTTAATCCTTTATATTTTTTAAAAATAAAGGACATCTTTAATTATTCTATTTTACTACATTAATACTATTTAGTATTTTACAGTTTTACTGTTATTATATTATAGTTATCTGTACTATACTTTAGTCCTTAAAGTATTACGAACTATAGTGTACTTTAGGGATTTTATAGGACTCCCCGGATTACACTAACCCCTAGGACTCCTTTGCTTCAGCTAAAGTCCTGGGACCACGCAATAACTATTAAAGGTTCGCTAAAAATCCGCTAACTATTTATTTCGTTATTTAAACGTAAATTTTAAAATAAAAATTCCGATAGATTTATTTAAATTAACGTTTTATTCCGACTTTAAATCGGAATCGTTTCGGCGGCGTTTTTATAGCGAAAAAACTAAAAAACTACTATTATTTATTTAACCCTATAATTTATAGTATTACCGCTAAAAGTTAGCCATTTATTATAGCTATTAAACCTATTTTTTTATTTCTTAAATAGCCGCTATTATAAGGGCTTATAAAATAGGGGCCTTAATAAATAATTATATAAATAACAATTCGCCGGCGGTTTATAGGGATATTAGTAACATTTCGCTAATATAACTAAAAGGATTTATAAATATAGTAATAAATAAGTAAATATATAATAGCTATTATAGGTAACCTATTTAAAGCTTTTAAAATTATTAAACGGAAATTAAATATAGCGAAAAATATACGTATCGGTAACGTTAAAAACTAAAAACTAAGTATTTATAAAGTTAAAAGCTAATAAACTAATTAACTAACTAGCTATAAGGGTTTATACATAAGATAGTTAGTTAAAAAGTCAGGGATAAAATACCTTAACCTAATAATAAAAGCAGCTATATAATTAAATAAAAATATATAAACTATATAAATTAATTATAAAGCTTTAAATATTATTAATAAATTTATTAAAATAAATATATTATTATTTTATAATTATTTTATATTATTAATATTATTTTTAAAATATTAAATATAAACCCTACCGTATTTAAAAAAACGGTTAATATAATATTATTAACGGCTTATATATTAAGCTTTATTATTATAAATATTATTTAATTAATTTTTTAAAGGTTATTAATTTTATTTTAATATATTATAATTACTATAAACTTTTATATAATAATTAATTTATTTAAACTTAAAAATTTAATACTTTTATATCTATTTATATATTATTACCGAAACTTTTTTTAACCCTTAAAAAAAACTCCTAATTTACTATTTAAATCGGTTTAAATTTTCCGATTTAACTAATTAAAAAAAGTTATTTAAAATACGCTATATAAAATAATAAAATTTTAATATTATTAATAGTATATAGATATTTAAACTGGGTAAAATTAATAAAAGGTTTTAATAAATATATTTATTTAAATTAATAAAACTTAAATTAAATATTAATAATAAGTAAAACGATAAAATAATTATAAAATAATTAATTAATTTTTAATAAAATTTTAATTAATAATATAATAATTTATTATAACCTTTATAGTATTTTAATTCTTAAAATTTCCGGCTTTAAATTATATATTAAAATTCCATTTCGATTAAAAAATAAAAACAAAATTTATTATTAAAAAATTATTATTATAATATTTCCTTTAATATATTATATTGGTTTTTTTAATATTCGTTTTTATAAAAATCCTTTATTATTTATATAAAAAATATTATAAAAAATTATAAAATAATCTTATTTTAATAATATAAAATTATTATAAAGGAAAGTTTTTTTACCTAATTTGGCTTTTTATTAATTTAATAAGGATATTAGGTTTATTTTAACGGCATTTAATTATATATTAAAGGATTTTTTTAATAGCGCGTATTTTAAAAAACTAAAACTTTTAATAATTCTTTTAAAAAAATTTAATACCTTATTATAATGGCATTTATTAACGTGGCGGCGTAATTAAATAATTACTATTATTATAATAAAATAATAAAGATAAAAAGGAGAAAAAGGTTTAGGTATATATATAGCTATATATATATAATAAAACCTCCACTTACTCCTTATTTTATTTAATTACTATCTATATATAACTATAAGGTTATAGCAGTAAATAAAGTACGTTAAGGCTATTACCGTAACACTTATATAACGTTTTATATTTTAAAATTAATATAATTAAAACTAAAATATAATAAATCTATAAATAAAAAAAAGTTTAATAATATAATAATTTTAGTTTATTAACCGAAATATAATTAAATATAAATATAAAATAAATAATAAAAATTTAAAAATATTTCTATATTCGCATTTATATATTACATAATTATTTTAAAATTATTTATAATAATTAAAATATATTATTTTTTTAAAAAAAAATATAATTAAATTTAATTAAATAATAATTATATATATAAAATCCTAATTAAAATCCCGTAGGATTTTATAGGATAAAAAAAAATAAACGGGATCTTATAAAATTCCGTTTTAAAGAAAAAAACTCCCGCAAAATCCCGTAAGAAAAAAAAAATAAAAAAAATATCCTATAGGATCTCGCGGAATATAAATTATATCCTATGAAATCCTATAGGACGTCGGGAATTTTTTGTCGGGACGGGATTATACACGTCTACGCCAAAGTACGTATTCGGCAAAGGCGGACTTAAAATAAAGAAATCGGATTAGAAGTGACAACAATCAGTATACTCTTCCAGCTGCCTTCAGGATAGAGGTATTTTTTCATTATATGCAATGAGCCTAACCATAGACGGTTGCTGCGACTGAGGAATTTTCATATCTCTGACCCAGCTTTTTGAACCGCTCTCAACACAGACGCAGCTCACCATGAAACCTGGCATCCTGATCATCATATCAAACGGCTTTTCCGCCTTCTAGTGTGTACCATCAATCTCTCTTTGGCCTACTATTGATCGTCTTATTGCCTTTACGTCCTTAATTAACATCATCCAGAGATTTCGATCACTACTAAAGATAAAGGAAAGATGTTGGAAAATTCTAGGGATATAGCGGCAAAGGGGTTGAGGGAAACATCCCGGCCTGAGAAAGAAGAGCACTATAAACCATAAATGACGTTTTCTAGACTAGATAGTATTAATTCCAATTTCTCGCTCACTCAAAGGATGAACTAGCCTTCCGGACTGCCATTTTTGCAGGTGAGCATTGACCTACTCGTGATATAACTGAGGGTCTAAGATAGCTTCTGCACTATATGAAGAATAAAGTTCATCGAGACTTTAGCTACGGGCCAATTCAAGTTTATCTTATTTAATCATTCAAGGGGCCATCAATTATCACATCCTGGTTGCAATCCAGGAGCACATGAAAGAAACGCCCCCCTTACTTTCGAAATTATCATTCATACCAGAGTGAAACTCATACTCTGACGTTGACGATAGAAATTCTCAGCATGATGGATTCCTCTCCATGGCGGGTAGAACGTCTTAAGCTGCGTAACATACTCATACCCGGCGTCGGCTGGTCGAATAACCGATAGAGACGCAGCCCCGTTGAAAAAACAGAGCACATCGCCTTTACGGATGTTTACGTTGTCCCTGAAGGATATTGCGATCTCTCCATTTTGGGACAGCACATATTGCTGTTCGAGGAGTGTGGTGAACATAAGTAAAGAAACACAAGTATCTTTCATGCTTTTGTTTTGCAACTTGGCATTAGTATGTCGCTCTGCAGCAAATAGTCGTAGCTACTCGTAATCCTTTTCGGGGGCAACTACTCCTTGAGAGCTAGAGGTCTCGTCAAAAGTCGAGATCCAGATCGTTCGTATTTCTTCTATGGGCGTCTGAGTTATGACAGACGATTGTGCGAAGATCTGTTCGAGATCCCCTGCACGGCTCTGAAGAGACAAACATCGCCCAAGCATACTTTGGGGGTAAATATTCATACTATTGTATGGTAGAGAGATCTGACAAACACCGACTTCGAATCCATCTACTCTTAGTTCGTTCCCAGAGGTAGATACACTCACATTCGCTTTCCACATAATCGGCAACCCACCAGCCTGTGGGTCAAAAAAGCGAAAGTCAGGAACCCATGAAGGGACACCCCGAAGTTGTCTGCGAGTAGTCTCTAGTAGTCTCAGATCTCGGGTCTGTTGAAGTATGTACGCAGCGTACTGATGGAAAACCACAGCGTAAGGCAGGTCGTAATTTGGACTAAGCTGAGGAGGAAAGCGCTTACTCGTTGCTCTTTCGATATATTTTCCAATGATGCCAAGAAAGCCGTATATGTGGCAATGCTGTAGTGTCGAGGTAGTCGTGTTTGCTCCCATGAGTATATTCAGAAGGAACTCAGCAGCGGTACCTTTATCCTCCTCTCCAGCAATGCGTATAGAAACTGTTAGGGGCAAATTTCGCTCCAACACAAGCAGAAATAGTTAGAAAAAACGCTGTAGTACGTACTTCCAGTCAGGGTTGGGCATTCTCAATGATCCGACCACCCAAATAGCCGAGCTATATATCTCTGTCATCCGGGGAACTTGCTGAGACTTCTCAACGACGTCGTCCTGATTGATGCATACCGCATCAATCCAGATATAGGGATCAGTTGTCCCCAGCCTCCGCAAACTCATGAGGTCCGCTAGCGCTTGATGCAAGTTCTCTGTGACATCAAATGGATCTCCATTCACAGCGATGGATTTCATGTTTTGTGTATCCCCCCAGACGTAAGACAAAGCCACATACTCCGGGTTTGAGTCCAATGCTACTACGCTGAGTTGACATTCGAAAAAGCCAGCATTATTATCTTGCTTAAGCTTGAGGAGCCTAATATCGGTGTTGTCCAGCTTTTCGTAAAGAGTGCCCATTGTATGTACTGTTGGATAACTTAATGGATAGGTTGGCTCAGTGTTGAAAAAATGAGTGATTGGAGTGATCCTGCATATGACAGCACATTTTATATTCAGGGTTGTCACCTATTGTGAGGCTGAGCACCTCACCGCATTTCCCTTCATACAGGCATACTGGCTCTGAACCAGTCCATCTACTGCATATTGAAAAACCGAATGTCTCCATCGAAAGAGTGATATTGCATATAAAGGATGGTACGCCTATATAGGGAACTCCTAATGGTTTAGGGCATATGAATAACTAAATAAAGCTTGTGCACGCACATATATCTATAGCCAGCTAGTCATATCGGCTCTGCCTCAATGAACCATCTTCATCTTCTTCCATTAGTCCCACGGTTACCATTCATGTCAAAAGGCCTGTCGGGGCTTACAAGATAGCATCAAACACGGAGGCAATTATCAGGGAAGGCAGATGGTTATATTCTGCAGGTCAATAACTGGAATCCTTATCACGCCCAAAGGGAATATCTCCATCTCCTATACATAGAGCTGTACTCCACACGACCCCTGGCGTGCCCAAATCTCAGCCAGCAACAATGGACTATATCCCTCCTCCTACCCATATCCTGTTGCTTTTCCATGTCGCCCGATACTCCATAGTATCATTCCGCGTACTCCGCGGACAGGCTATCTAGAATGTGTTTCGGGAAAGGTAGGTCTGGCTACATCCAGATGTCAGTATAACTACGTTTGAGTGGAAGGTTTTCGGTACTTACCTCATCCTGGATACTCTTAGTAGAGGTGCTTGCCTCGGCCATGGTTCCGTGATGAAAACGATGGTCCTGTTGCTTGCTTGTGACGGAAAAGACCTGCGCTAAATCTATCTCACTGCTTGACTGGGCTGTATCCTTGGACATCATGGTTCGTTCAAGGGGACGTAGGTCGGGGAGATGGTTATTGGCTGCCTGTCTATGGTCGCGTAGGGTTGCATGCCCGGCCGCTTCCCTTTTCGCTTCAAAGTTATGTCTTCTAATATGCAGGTATAATTGATCCGCTGATGACTGGAGCTTGTTGCAGCCCGGCCAGAGGCAAACATGTGTACCAGGATCAGGATGGACGGCAAGGGCAGCTGCATATTGATGCTCCCTCAGGTGCTTTCTCAGTACATAGCCTGACTGGAAGGCAACGCCACAGTCGGGCCAAAAACATTGTGTCCCAGGATGTGCGCTTTGATGCCGGAGAAGCGCGGAGTAAAATTTGAAAACTCTATTACACTCATCGCAAGTGAGCAAGGCTCGAGACTGTACAGACGATTGTGGCTGTGAGACTGACTGGCTGGTAGTGTCTGCGGGAGGTCTATCATCCTATGATTCCCTACCCTGAAGAGTGCTGTCAGCGACGTCAGTTGCTTGTATTCCTGGTGTGTGCAAATTAGCAGGTCTCTTGAAAAGGTGGTGCAGGCGAATCTCGAGGTATACCCTCGTTTATAGACATGTATATGAATATGGAGACTCTATACCTTCATCAACGACCCCTTTGATGACATTATCCTGATTCGTAAGAGGCGTTGGTGGTCGGGAGGTATTGTCATCAGGACAAGATGCATCTATACCATTCATTTCGCTGTCGTGAAGGAACTTGGCGATTTGATCCATCTCGGGAAAAGTGCTCTGGGCATCCGCTGTGGCACTCTTTGTCTTTTGGGGACGTGAAATTTGTAGAAATGGAGATGATGAAAGCGTGATGGTCAAGGAAGTTTTGGCTGGTACGCCAGGTATATGATTTATAGGCAAACTGACCAAAGCGCCACACGGTTTGCGGGTTTATGAGTCACAAATCGCGAAAGAACCAACACTTAGCCAGGTGATACCATCAGATAAGACGACTGCCGATGAGATGGTGAAGGAACTGCTATATATAAGAGGGTTTTTTGTATGTTTTAGACCTGTACCTACTACAAGGAGATGCTGATTTATCAACCGAAATACCAGTATGAGGACTATACGTGATGGATGTTTTCGTACTTAATCACCTGTAAAGTACGAATATATAGAAGCTTCATGCTTCTCAATCACAACGGGAAATAGATTTCTACGCTGCATCCAAAGGAGGCCAGCGTTAAATACCTATGCTAGATCTAACCTATGCCAACCAACCATCAGACAGCAAAACAAAAATGCCCTTAGCAATAACAAGCAAAAAGGGTAAGAAAAAGCACAGGAATACGTACTTCCAGTCAGGTTCAGGGATGTTATTATGAGGCTGAGCATGTCACCGCATATCCCGTCAGATAGGCATACTGGCTTCGAATCAGCCCGTCAACTATATATTAACAAATCAAATAGCTCCATCGAAAGAGCTTTCTGGTGAATATAAACGGTGCTGTGCCGTCTATATGGGCGGATGGGGAACTCCTGATGGTGTAGGTGTTGTTGATGACTAATAAATGAAGCCTATGTGGATCACCATCACAGGACATGTGTATGACACTACATGTACTTCTCAGGTCTCTGTACCCACAGACGATAAGCCCCGCGCCCTAAGATAACCACATTGCCCCGCTAAAAATTCCAGCTCCCACTACGACCCCAATTCAAGCTATGGCCGTTCCTCAAGTAAACCTTACCTCGTAGTACATATACGTTCAATACCTAAAATGCCTTGACTCACCCCCAACTCAACCTCCTCATCCTTTCACCAACCACCCACGAACCAACCGACGCAATGGAAATCGACTCAGAAACACCGCCGCCCAGACCCGCGCCTAGCGGCCCCAGCGCAGACAGCAGCAGCAACGACCCGGACCCCATCGTGGCGAGCTACGACGTGTACACGAACCCGACGCTGCCGGCGCACCGCAAGCTGTTGATCCTGCAGCACCCGAACAAGCAGGGGCCGGTGCGGACGGCGTACGCGCAGGTGAGCGAGGTGCGCGTGAAGCCGCGCTCGGGGATGCTCGAGGTGGACGTGCTGCTGGGCCACGCCCACGCCGACTACGACCGCGACAAGGGCCTGCGCTGGGGCGTCGCCCTGCAGAAGAGCACCGCGGCCAAGAACGGGGGCAGCCACGGGCTCGCCGGCGGCTTCGGCGTTGGCGTTCCTGCTATACGCGGCGCCGGCTCCGCTGCCGCTGCCGCGGCGGCGAAGCGCAGGGGTGGTGCGGGGCCGTCTGATGACTTCGACCGCGAGCTCGGCATGCTCGATTGGAGCGAGGCCGTGCGCCAGGATAAGGTGCTCCGGACGCAGACGCTCGGCGGGCAGTTCCCCATGGAGTCCGAGACTAACTGCCGGTATATGGTTGGCGTCTTTAAGGGAGGTGAGTTCCGATCTATATTTGTTAATAATAAATTACCATATCTTTCTCCCCCCTGTCTCTTCAAGAAACACGGGGGTCGTTGAACCGTTGGTTAGTTGTCCAGGAACTAAACATACATGTACATCTTATCAGATCAACTACACCTAACCCCCGCCACATCCCTAATCCACCTGCGTCCGCAACTCCACTACCTCGACGCCTTCACCGAGCAAGACCGGCTGGGCCGTCCGCGCGACGGCGCCGCGGGCGCTGCGGCGGCAGGAAAAGAAGCGGGGGCCGCTACAACGGGGTCCGGCGGGTCGTCCGGCGCGGCGCGCGCGATCCACATGTCGATCAAGAGCGCGGGGGCGGGCAACGGGGAGCTGACGACGGAGACGATGGTGGACCGGCTGCGGGTGGTGCAGACGGAGCCGTGGACGAACCTGAAGTACGAGGACGACGAGAGCGCCAAGGCCTGGGACATCTTCACCAGCAACCTGATATACGCGGGCGCCCCGGAAGCCGCCGAGAAGGGCGCTCCTAAGGATACGGGAAAGGACAAGGGCAAGGGCAAGGAGAAGGCTGTCGTTGAGGTCGAAGAGCAGCAACTGCCCCCGCCGCCGCAGCAGCTGCTTAGAGGGCAGTGGCGCGACGACGAGTTCCTGCGCGCCGTCAGCGGCATGCGGGATAGTCACGGCGAGGTAAAGCCGGAGGGCGACGATATACTCGAGATCAAGGAAGAGGTGCCTGCGGAACCCGTCAAACCCGCTGTGCCTAGAGCGAAGGGAAAGGCCTCTGCTGCTTCTGCTGCTGCGCCCAAGAGAGGCGCAAGAGGCAAATCCGTTGCGTTCAAGAGTACTGCGATGGAGATCGACTGATTGCGGCGGTTAGTTTCTCGGGTTTTCCATCTTTTAAAGGTCCTTCCGGTATTGTATTGCATGGCTCGGCGTTCTCACATGTTTTTCAGAGGTACTTTGCGTATGCATGGCTATCAAAAAAATTTGGCATGGGTTATATTACAATACAATGGATTTGCCCAAGTATCTACCTAATGCTGTTAGGCCCGATCGCGTTGTATCCAGCGACTGCAAGGCCATAAATACAGGATAGATAAAAAAAAAAAAAAAAAAGAATTATCATCGTACGCTTCATGTAACTTCATGTTGATCATCTGGTCTTTTTGTACATATAATACCTGTTATGATCTAGGTTGACGACTATACTTAATCTCCTTAACTTTCCAGATGATGTTGTCAATCCACACAGGGGTATCAGGCGCATTCGCGCGGACTCCGATAGATAACCACCGCCACCCGTCTTCACATATGGAAGATTCAGTAAGCAACAATTCGTGATATATCCTCACCCCTACAGGCCATCTACGATAGGCCCAGCTAAGAGGAGTTGCTAATAGGTAGTTCGTTTGAAGTCCAGACCGGCGGTTTCCCTCTCCTTTGGACTAGCGAACTTCCGATGTGTTTCACGAGTCAGCAGAGTACGCTGGGGTAGTCTGTTACTGACTGTTGCTTATTTTAACAACTCAACATCAAGGCCGATGGATCGCATAAATAGGTTGACGTTGTCCAGGCGCTCCTTTGCCATATCAGCGGGTAGAGTCTTTGACAAGGCAACGGTATCCATGACACGATCTTTCACAGCCAGAACTAGTCGTTGCTGTTCATCTGGGCTAGCACCGATACCAATAGCAGCAAGGAACTGCCACACATAGATATCCTCTCCAGAGGTCACAGTGCCGGGGAAGATGTTTGGGAGTGTCGGCTCTAAAACATTGAAAAACTGATTGAAGGTGGAAGTCCTGGTAATGAATTAGCCAGGTTTCTCAGTTAATCTCGGCTGTACTCACCATTGCTGCCAAGTTTGCTCATTGGCTTGCCCAGCTTGCTTGACAAGTTCAGCTCGGCTGAGGATCATAGTCAACATTGAAACACCGATACGGGTTCGTGCAACAAGGTCCACGTTCAGGTTCTGTGTGATCAATCCGAGTACACCAGCGACGATATGGAGTTCCGATTCACCCAGGAGGGTTATAAGACTCGGCATGACTGCCATGGAGAACAGTTCGATGCTTTCGCGGGTGGCGGCATTGAGATTGATTGGCTCTCCGGTCTGTACCTCTGCACCTCGGACAACATCAAGTTGATCAAGATGGATGACAATAATTGTCAGTATGGTTGTGCGCTGTTCTGGAGTAAGTTGCCGGAACACACGAGGCATGGCTTTCTTTCCCTTGGGATAGGATAGAAAAGCAATGAAAGGGTGCACGGCTGTAGCCCCAATGGGCTCGTGGACTTTGAGATCATTCCAGAGTTGTTCATTCAGCAGATGCAACTGCGCTTGTTGTTCAACGAGCTCCGGAGAAGGATTACCATTCGGCGACGGCATAGTGCGCGAAATATCCTCCATCTTCATAAGCGTCAGATAGACACCTTCAATGTTTTGAAGAGTTGCTTTCTTGTCGGCACCATTAGCGGTTGCGTGGGGGCGATGTCCGCTCCCTGGACGATTGGTGTCAGTACCGCTCTCGGTACGCTTGATGTTTAGCAAAGGCTTCGGGGTTTTCGCATTGCTAAATGAGATCTTTCCTAAGCTGCCTTCGATAACTAGCTGCTTATTTTTCGGTTTGTTCTTGGCAGCTTCTACTGCACGTTGGACTTGTTGCTCCATGCGTTGCATGTGGTTTTCTGGGCCGCGCCCATGACGCCTCATGCCGCCATGACGAGTACCAGTTTGGAAAAGGTAGGTCTGGGCGAAGTTATTCAATGGCTGGTTTGGGTTTGGCCGCTGTCCTGCTCGCAAGGAACTGAGGACCTGATAGTAGAAATCCTCTGCAAGAGCAGCATCAGTACCATGTTCGTTTGGATCTCCGGTGGCAGAAACAAGCTGCTGAAGTTGAATCCTAGTGATGAAACTCTTATCCTGCGGCGTCATTAGACCGTTGTCCTTAGATAACACATAAATCTTGTGGTTGCGTTTTGCACGTCTCGCCTCAGCCTCAAGGAAAGCCGACTTCTCCTGATCGGTTACATGCGAAAGTTGGGATGCATGTGTAACGACCTGAGGTTGACGCGAGTAGGAATCCTGCGGTCGGTGAGTGGGCTGAGTCGGCATCCCAAGCCTGGCAGCATCCCCAGATATGCGATTAGGATTTTGCAGAATTTGTGTCGGAACACCCATAGGAGAGGGTTGGTGCTGTTGGGACAAGGGACTTGGTACAGCGGGCACGCCAGACGGCGCGTGCTTTGAAGTAGGACGTTGTAAGATGGTAATAGGAGATCCAGAAGCTGCGCCTTGTGCTGCATGTAGGTTTTCACCAGGGTAAAAGCCCTGGGGTTGGCGGTTGTCAAACCTTTGCTGACGATAATCAACTGATTCCTGACGGGGATAATGAGGAGGCTGCAGCGGCGCCTGGGGAGGCATCTGAGGCTCAGGCGCGCCGGCGAATGGGGGCTGCGGTTGCGCCTGGACAGCCTGAGGCTGGGCGGAGACCTTTGTCTGTGCTCGCATTGCCGCCTCAACCTCCTCCAAACTCATCATCTTCCGCCCTCCTGATGATGCTGCTGACTTGGTGTGACTCGGCGCTGCTTGGGTAGGCGTTTTCTTTGGTGCGACCCCCCATATTGAGGCATCTACCTGAAGCTCGGATACAGGCTCCGGTTCTCTGTACTTCTCGTAACCGGTTCGAGTAGGCTTGGGTTCCGGCGGATAGGCGTAGTTCGCGTTGTAGCCACGGGCCGAAGCGTCAACGGTCGATTTCGGGGCTGGGCGCTGACGGCTAAACCGCTGGTGTTCCTCCTCGATGGCATCGGCAACCTGGGCAGTTCGGCCGAAGAAATCGAAATCCTTGCCAACTGGGGGTTGCGATGGACCAATACCTCCTCCAAACGTGTCGTCGTTGAAAGCATCGTCCGTTTCGTCCATATTATCGCCTAGGCCATCGTACGTATCATCGAAATCTAGGACGTCATCAATCTCTTCCGCGTTCCGTGAGAGGTCAGCGAAAGGATCGTGGGACTGGCCAAAGCCAGGTGCCGCCATGTCATGCCCCGAGGCATTCATATTGAAAGACATCGAGAAAATAAAAACCTCGTGTTGCTTGTAAGTTCCGTCTGAAGTGCAGAAGGTAAAAAGGGAGAAAAAATGTACGAAGAGAGGTTGGAATGAAAGAAGCTGACAAGTCGAATTAGCTCAATCTATTCAAATATATGTCTTATTTGCTGTACGCATGGTAAGGTTTAGAAGGATGACTAAGAGCCCCACGATAAATAAAACAAGATGGGGAAAGAGTGAGCCCTGGGCAAGACTAGCCGCATCAAAAAACCAAAGGCAGGCAGTCAGTCAGTCAGGCAGATGCTTTGTGATAGAGGGACATGCATGCATATGCGATTTCTGAGAGCTCCCCTTCTTGCGCGCAAGGGCGAAACAAAACAGCATGGGGTATCTAATACTTACAGCTAAGAAAGGTGAAAGACTTGGTGGATGGCAACGGAAAAGGGAAACTGAATCATGATGTGGAAGTGAACAACAGGTGAAGGTGGAGGAGTCGCCGACAGAGAAGTGTGGCAGCACCGGAGATAATACTATTACGCAAGATGTGCAGTATGAAAAAGAGAAGCTCAAGATCAAGAGCCTCGCAGAGTGTTATGAATATTGAAATAAGTGTCGTATGATGAAGCAGAAGCTTGGTTGAGGAAGATCGACAATATCAAGGTAGGATATGTATCGCAATTCGTGCGCGCGTCTACAGAAGTCCGTAAGGTTCAAATGTTGTATGAGGTAGAGGTGCACGGTCATTCATTTAGTCATGCCGGGGCTAAATCTACGGATCGGTATATTACTGATCCGATCTAACGCCACGTGATCTAACCCTTCACGGCCACAGTAAAGAAAGATTGAGTTCATGCCTAACAATTACGTAGGTACATGTACATATAGATATTGTTTTGGACAGAAGCTCACTGACACTTATTAGGTAGTTATATACACATCTCACAGAGCCTTAACTCCCCTTTCCATACATAAGGTATAATAATATCACTACGGCAAATTGTAATTGGGCATATGAAGTACTCCGTATTAACTCTGCCTAGGTATGGATTTAGCCGCAAGTGGCCCTGAAGGATGCAACACCTTCTAGGTATTGGTAAGTGTTAAGTTTTCTCATGCACCTACATGTAGTCTAGCTATCCCTACTAAGCCTTCTTTGTATGGGCTTTATTGCATCTGTTTTCACCATGTTAAAGCTGATACCTAGGAATCGCAAAGCAAAGCCTATCTACAAGACTTGTACGTAGGAGTCTGGAGAACCAAACCAAAACTTCCAGTTGTTACAGTTATCTATTAGCACGGTGGAAAAGCACCCTGTCTCTTTTGTCTACAATGATTCAGCCTATACCCTTAGCATATATACAGCATATATGCGGTAGCTACACCTCATGGCTATGTTTAAGAAAACATCACCACCATTGATGGACCTTTAGGTATGTAGGATACCTAAACATTTACGGACAAATACTCATTAAAAGCTATTGTTGTATATCATGGCACATTTGGACAGTTAGTTGGGGACTTGATCGACATAGGTGTATCACTTTAGCATTTATATGTGAACCGTACTTAGGAGAATGACTAGGTATGCATATGTACTTCGGTCTTGGAGTTAGATAAACCGGTGAAGCATGAGTGCTGACAGAGTACTTATGTATAGCAAATAACGGGAGACTGCATGGCCACTGTCTCGAAGTGATTTCGGATCCCTATGATAGGGGGGAATTAGTAGAGGCTATTACCTATATAAGTGACAATAGTTATCTCAACTACCAAAGAACATTGACGCTAAATTATTATTGACACACCTTTCAATTAAGAGGTACTTTTATAGTAACATATGTCATTCATTACATATACCTACTAATGTGAGTGTGGTGAAGCACACTTCCGGGGTAGTTAGATCGGGAAGCAAAAGACAACGGTGGGCAGCTACAGCTTGTCAGAGACATCAGCAAAAAGGGTCTAGAAGGTCCGACATGCGTTGTGGAGAAGATAGCCATTGCAGAGCAGGGGGCACCCGGTAATCATAGCTTTTTATTAGCGAAGTTTTGATGGGTCGTGTCAATCCTGTCTGCCTGTCAATAATTCCCATGCGATTCAGATCCAAGCAGAGGCTAACGATGTAACTTCAATGTTCATAGGTTCCCCGATTGAAGATAAAATCGTACACGTATACGTACGTCTACACCTTATACCCATACCCATACCCATACATACTGTACATTGAACATACCACATACTTACAGGCTTCGTACAGGCTTCGTACAGGCTTCGTATTCCCATTCCCATTCCCATTCCCATTCTGCCACTCACCCTCGTACATACCCTGCTTACGTACCTGGTTTTCATCTATCAATCCAAGCCATTCGCTATTTTCTTTCATCTTGTTTTGTTTGTTTGTTCACCTGTCCCTTTCACAATTGTTACCCTTCTGAACCTCAACCTGAACCTCAACCCCCCTTGCCTATGCATGCGAATTTACCATCGCTTGCATTGAGCCTTATTATGGTGATGACTTGACGCCCCTTTGTTTCTTGATTGGACCAGTGAAGACAAGCCCGTCTTTCCTTTAGTGGCTACCAGCCCACCCCTTTCGCCAGGGTGAGACCGTTTTAATCCTCGAGCACTTTGTTCCATTACCACAACATTCTCCAGACGCCAAATCGATATTCTTCGCCATCATGGCTGCGGGGGGCACGCGTATCGTGAGATACGTTCTCTTCGCCTTCTTTGTAAGCTAGTATTAAGTTTGGTTCAACTGTCCGATTCATTGGAATCTTGAAACTAATCCCAATCGCTGTCTTCAGTTTCTTGCTGTTCTTTATTTCGTCTCGCATTCTTCGTATGATGGTGTACCACTGAGCCGCGAATCCTTTAGAGTGGGCTCGTCGTCGTCCACAAAACCCGAGAAACCAGCAGATAACCTCAATGGCGCGACATCTGGCTCAGAGAAGTCATCGGACGAATCAACCGGCGCCAGTGGCAGTTCTGGGAATAGTGGCTCGGGATCGAACAAAGGATTACCGGCGAAGGGATCTCCCAAGCAGTATGAAGATATTTCCGAGGCCCCGATGGCCCTAACACCTTCGGACCCAGGTTGGGATGACCTCGTGCGGATTGCCCCCGGCCCTCGCATGAACGCTACTTTCGTCAGTCTTGCGCGCAACAGCGACGTGTGGGAGATCGCTCGCTCCATCCGCCAAGTCGAAGATCGCTTCAACCGCCGGTACAACTACGACTGGGTCTTTCTCAACGACAAGCCCTTCGATGCTACCTTTAAGAAGGTTACCACGTCTTTGGTTTCCGGCAAGACGCACTATGGTCAGATTCCCCAGGAGCATTGGTCCTTCCCCGACCACATCGACCAGGACAAGGCGCGCAAGGTCCGCGAGGATATGGCTCAGCGCAAGATCATTTACGGTGATTCCGTCAGCTACCGCCACATGTGCCGATTTGAGTCCGGCTTCTTTTTCCGCCAGCCACTGATGAATAACTATGAATGGTACTGGCGAGTGGAGCCCAGCATCGAACTCTTTTGCGACATCCACTATGATCCCTTCCGCTTTATGGCCGAGAACAAGAAGAAGTATAGTTTCGTACTTAGTCTATATGAATACGTTGAGACCATCCCGACTCTTTGGGACAGTGTGAAGAAGTTCATGAAGAATCATCCCGAACACGTTGCTGAGGGCAATTCCATGGGTTTCCTGAGCGATGATGGCGGCGAGTCCTACAACCACTGTCACTTCGTAAGTGGTTATATCCTTTTTTCTCGCAGTTCCCTATTAACCATTCGCTAGTGGTCTAACTTCGAGATTGGCAACCTTGACTGGCTTCGATCCAAAGCCTACCTCGACTTCTTCGAGTCCCTGGACCTGGATGGTGGCTTCTTCTATGAACGATGGGGAGATGCACCAGTCCACTCCATAGGCGCCGGCATCCTATTGAAGAAGGAAGAAGTTCACTTCTTCAACGATATTGCCTACTACCATGTTCCGTTCACCCACTGTCCGACGGGCGAGAAGACCAGGATAGAGCGTCGCTGCCACTGCAACCCTAAGGATAATTTTGACTGGAAGGGTTATTCCTGTATGTTTTTTCTTGTGCTCTTTATCAGTCTTGAGACTTGTCACTAACCTACCACCCTAGGCACTTCGAGGTACTTTGACATAAATGGCCTCGACAAGCCGGAAGGCTACGAGTCCCAGCAGGAATAAAATGGGCGTTGAAACATCTGTAATAGTAGACGTTGAGTCTTTCCATTACGACGGGTCGTTAGAAGCATTCACAAGTGGCTCAAGGGGGTAATGTCCACAAGGAAACGGGCTGGCGTCCACGGAGATTCATTGATTGACGAATATCATTTTGTTCATCTGTAGATACTTGTTTGGGATGAGCCATTTAAAATGGAATTGCTGATGTCTCTGATGATACACCATGTATAAGTACAGTTCCTTATGAACACTCTCAGAAACCCTCTGTTCGTAGGGAACATCGGGCGCTCCGGTCTACGGGTCAATGCAGCGTTCTTGATTTATCTCTCACTCTACGCTCCAACTGATGCCTTCTTCGGTTTCTTCGTGCCGAACTTGCTTCTACTCGACATACGATTGGCAACACCGCCCTAGAAGATATCTCACGTTAGCAAAATAGCTCGGGATAGCCAAATCACCGTCTCGGGGAATAGAATGCTCCCCCTCAGCATGCAACCTTGATCCTCTGTTCCCCAGATCGAGCCATAACCAAGTTCGTGGCAGTCAGCCGGTAAGGAGATATAGGTATGGACAGCACCTCCAACACCAACACACCTAGCGAACGAACGAAACAAGACTCAAGCAGAGGCGGCGAGCGGACGGGCAAGGCCAGAAAACCAGAAAATCAGGAGAAGGAAAGAACTAAAATCTAAGAACTAAGAAACTCACCAAGTCCAAAGCGCCACGGACGAGGTGGTACCGGACGCCGGGGCAGTCCTGGGTGCGGCCGCCGCGGACGAGGACGACGGAGTGCTGCTGGATGTTGTGGCCCTCGCCGGGGATGTAGGCGGTGACCATGCGGCCGCTGGACAGGCGCACACGCGCCGTCTTGCGCTCGCCCGAGTTCGGCTTCTTGGGCCGCGTGATGCCCACCTTCAGGCACACCCCCTTCTGCTGCGGGCAATGCGATTCCGAGAGCGCGGGCGACACCGCGTGACGGGCGCGCTGCGGCTTCCGGATTCCCTGTGTTTTTTTACGAGTTAGTTAGTTGTCTATCTGTCTATCTGTCTATCTGTCTGTTTGTCTGTTTGTCTGTTTGTCTGTTTGTCTGTTTGCTCTCAAGGCACGGGGGTCGTGGAGTGGATGGGTGAGTAGACGGCTGAGTGGACTGGACTAGACGCACTCGCAGGACTTGGTTCAGCGTTGCGCTGGGCGCTGGCGTCGTCGAGAATGCGCGCGCGCAGAAGGACTTCGGGAGCGCGGTTGGTATCGTCGGCCGTCTCCCCAGAGAGAGGCAGATGTTTCGTAATATCGGCGCGGCCATGGTGGGATTGGCCGTGTTGAGAATCCGAAGGGATGGGACGGTGCTTCACAATACGCAGGTACTTCAATATTCACCGAGAGAAACTCACAATTGACGAGGTTTGCATCTGATGGAGGAATATTTGCTGTCATGTGACATCGGCCCGGCGATTGATTAGCTCCGTTTTCTGTCCACAGCTCTTGGCATACCTAACATCCCTATCGTTGCAGTGAAATTCACATGCCAGCCACTCCAGCTGTCCAGTTGCTGGCCAGCCAGCCACCACCCCCGGCGAGGTGGAGATGATTGGAGGCTCTCCATGCCTCCGATTCAGATGATCATCGCATTTCCCCAAATTCCCCATACCGTTTTACGTAGCGGCGTAGTCAGCCGTGGCTATCCTCGGCAGAAGCAACCGCAAACCCACCTGCTGCACCTGGGGCGAGTTGAACCTTGGAATTCTTGATGCTTACATGTAGTCCTTAACTTAGTCCTTAACATTTTCGAAACTCTCCTTCACCTATATACTAGGTATTCTACATATTGAAACAATAGAGTTTGTGTGCTGTTCTTTGCTCATCATCGTATACCCCTCCTGTCCTCCCTGTCTTGACTGTCAGAAAATCAATTGTACTTAAGACATCGCACAATGTCATCTTTCGCAAGAGTCCTTCGGCCTGCTTTAAGACGAGGTCCTCGGGTCGCCGCCAGAATCCCTTCGTCACCAAAGTGTTCCAGTAGCAGGTTATCACAACGGCTCGATATGCAGCAGTAAGTCTCTTGCGTCTGACCGACTTACCTATCGCGGGGATGGAGAGAATTGACCTTATGCCGGGATGTAAAGGTTGAGGCCACTCTCCGCCACCCCCCGCCGGTTGACAGACATCGCCGACATCCCGCCGACGCCCATAACGCACCTCTCGGAGACCGAGGCGGCGATGCAAGAGACGGTGTCCAAGTTCGCCAACGATGTGATATTACCGAAGGTCCGTGACATGGATGAAGCCGAGCGGATGGAACCGGAGTTGGTAGAACAGCTCTTCGAGCACGGCCTGATGGGGATCGAGATTCCCGAAGAGTTCGGTGGCGCCGGCATGAACTTCACGGCCGCGATCGTGGGGATAGAGGAGCTGGCCCGTGTCGACCCCAGCGTAAGCGTCCTGGTCGACGTCCACAATACGCTTGTCAACACTGCCGTCTTGAAGTGGGGCAGCAGCAACATCAAGAAGCGCTTTCTACCGGCGCTCGCCACCAACACCGTCGGCAGCTTCTGCCTGAGCGAGCCGGTGTCGGGCTCCGACGCCTTCGCGCTCAAGACCAAGGCCACCGAGACCGCCGATGGATTCAAGATCTCCGGGAGCAAGATGTGGATCACGAACTCGATGGAGGCGAACTTCTTCATCGTTTTCGCGAACCTGGACCCCAGCAAGGGTCACAGGGGCATCACGGCATTCATTATCGAGAAGGGCGCCACGGGCTTCGAGATCGCCAAGAAGGAGAAGAAGTTGGGGATCAGGGCCAGCAGCACCTGCGTCATCAACTTCGACGACGTCGAGATTCCCAAGGAGAACCTCCTCGGCGAGAAGTTCCAGGGCTACAAGTACGCGATCGGGCTCCTGAACGAAGGGCGCATCGGCATTGCCGCGCAGATGACCGGCCTGGCGCTGGGCGCGTGGGAGAACGCCGTCAAGTACGTCTGGAACGACAGGCGGCAGTTCGGGAAGCTGGTCGGCGAGTTTCAGGGCATGCAGCACCAGATCGCGCAGTCGTACACCGAGATCGCGGCCGCCCGCGCCCTGGTGTACAACGCCGCCAGGAAGAAGGAGGCGGGCGAGGACTTCGTCCGCGATGCCGCCATGGCCAAGCTCTACGCTTCGCAGGTGGCCGGCCGCGTCAGCGGCCTGGCCATCGAGTGGATGGGCGGTATGGGCTTCGTCCGGGAGGGCCTTGCCGAGAAGTTCTGGCGCGACAGCAAGATCGGCGCCATTTATGAGGGCACCAGTAACATCCAGTAAGTGAAGCTGATTACGAGATTAATATTACGGTTGGTTCGAGTCGCTGACCATGGATGACGCCAGACTGAATACAATTGCGAAGTTACTCCAGAAAGACTATACCTCGTAGGCATAAACGTAAATCATAGTCGTGGAAAGTACAGTAAGTGGCTAGCTAGGTAGTTGCTTAAGAGCCGACTGATGGTATCGGGAATGGTGGACGGTATACCCACCCCTCGTTTTTCCATCAATGAGTTCCCGGAATGGAACCACGATTTTGCCTTGTTGAATAGATCCGCTCTGTCAGCAGCCTAGCTGAGGCCCACACGATTTCTAAACATCAATGATGGAGATACTTTATATATCATAGCCATACCTCTATCATATATTGTTACCACACCTATTTATTCAACCGCCAGCTAACTTGACCACCCTGACAAAATACCATATTCAGGCTCCCATATTCAGGCTCCCTTCCAATTCAGTTACCATTGTGTGTTTCGCCTTTCTTCTCTATGCGCGACAATCGAACGATTCGAAGAAAGGCCGGGTAATAAATAAGAGTCATAACAGAAGTAGAAGAATACTCGGCAAGACAAGCTGTAAAATACGTACAGGAATAAATAAAAGTCTCACATCAGCAGCACCAGGGGCCTAGGTATTTAAGCTTGTTCAGGTCTCAAAGGCCCCGGAAAGATGGAATCAGCCCTACTGTCGTCCAACCCCAATGTCTCGACTCTCGGCCAGAGCTTTGGCACTTGTCTATCCTCCCCGGCAGAGTTTGCCGATGTACATATGTGATATTAGGTCCCACCGTGTACTAGGCAACAGTATAAGGTTTGATAGGCTTATTAAAGAGTATTCGTTACCAGGTTTGAGACTCAAGATCATCTTAAATAGTGAAAGTGACTCTGGATGCCTTGCACTTCTAACTACACTGTTTCGTCAATCATCCTCGACCGCTCTCATGGACTCATGTCAGTGATTTGCTGCCATGAATAGAGTTAAGAATGCTTGTAGGTCGTGGAGGTTGCACTCGTGCCAGCGTGCTTGGGCTGAAGTGTCTGGGATACGACTATGGGTCAACCGAAATAATCATTTTCACGGTAGAAAATATTAGAAAATTACATCCATTTACTAGCAAAATGTACCGGTAGATTGGTACCGACCTTATTATGTAGATCTAACTCGGCTTAGGCTTGGTAGATTACCGTGATAATCATCGTTTATACTGACCGTCGAAATAAGTCGTTTCGTGGGCCAACAAGCATTTGTGTGACCACTGAAAGGTCCACGCCTCCGTTTTTTGCTCATCCACTCGACATCTACGTGTAGAATGAACATTGATCTATTCTGTACTCGCCAGCCGTACGGAAAGAGCCCCACGGCCACGGCCCTGGATCCGTCAAAGAGTTTGCCAGCGGCTTCTTCCGGTCCCAATCCCTGCGGAGGGCGGGACTTTCTGTGATCATGTCGCTGGGGCCCCCGGTCACATACATATCAACAGCTAGCTCCCAGCGATGAAAGGCGTCGAGCTTCACACACGTTCTCCTTTTTTTCAAAGCCATCTTTGAAAAATAGGTAGATAGTCCGTCCTCCCGAGTGGTGCTTTGCCGGTTCCGGTTCTGCTGCCCCTCAAGGTCCAGGTCGAACGAAGATGGCACCCAACCGTAACCAGGCCACCGACGAGGACGGCGAAGAGGCGGAGGAACAGCTCGCGGAGGGCAGCCTCGCGTTGCTGATAAGTCCCGTGTTGCCCGACGAGAAGATCCGGTCGTTGTCTATGCCTTCGCGTGCCGAGAGCGCCGACGAGCTTCAGGATATCGAGGATCTCGGCAACCGCTACGATGTCAGGGAGATACCCATGTTCGAGAAGGTAATGTAGGCCGACTGTCGACAGCAGACAGGCAGACAGGGAGAACTAAGTATTGGCTAACGACGAAACAGCGGATGAATATGACGAACTTGGAGGTAGGTGAATGAACCTAGAGTGGAAGAGCAGCACTGCTGCTGCGACATATATACAAGCTGACTTAATCCCTGGTTACATTAGCTGTTCTACGATTTGTGGATTGGTGCCAACTTCTCGACCTTCTCAAGTGTAAGTAAGGCACAATACCTTGTCGACCTTTTCTTTACGGTCTCACGTCTAACCAAGCTAACTGTCTGTTTCAGGTACATGAAGTTACCAACTCCTCGCGACTTTGGTCCTACGTCGGTTATATGAGGTTCGTCATGATGTTCTATTAGGTAACCCCGTCCCCTAACTCGCGTATGAACCTAACGGTCAACTTAACGCCAGTCTTCTTTGGGTCAATTGGTTTCTCGTCAGCATGTTTGATGTCCGGTTCATCACCGACAGCATCTTCGAGCGGGTAGCCCGGACAACCCACCTGGGTGTCATGGTTGGCTTCGCCGTCGTCGCCGTGAACTTCAACCCCGCCGAAGAGACCAAGGGGGTGTTCCAGACTATGTGTGAGTCTCCCCGGAACATTATATTCTACCTATCTCCCGACTCCATATGATGTTTCTTACCGCTAACTTTAGAGAGCGCCCAGCTTTGATTCTTATGGTATCGAGACTGGTTCTGGCCGCCGAGTACCTGACGATTATTTGGCATATCCGACGCTTCAGGAAGGGTAAGATCTCGCTTGCCATCGTGACCTCGTTCCACTTCTTCGCTGCTCTGGTCTATCTCGGCATTTCCTTCATCTTTCGGGATGGCTACAGCAGCCGAGCGTATGCCGCGTGGTATGTGCTTGCTTTGTGCGAAGTAATACTACAGTTGGGCATCTCGCTCTTCGCGAAAGTGTTGAGCTTTGATGGTACTCATTTGACTGAGAGACTAACCACTTTCACAATCATCGTGCTGGGAGAAGGTAGACGTTCCCCCCCCCCCCCCCCCCCCCCCAACCCACCCTCTTTTTTCCCTTTCGTCTTGCTACGGCGTAAGATTATTCTAACCTCCTGATCCTAGGCGTGACGAACATCATCGGGAACGTCGTGTTGATTGTCACAAATAACGGTTGGAGTAAGTCGCTTGGTGGTTGTATAGACACGCTCGGCTCTTTCTAACCTTGCCTAGCTTCTTCAACCATAGCGATTCTGACCGCCGGGATCGCAACCGTATACATCGTGTTCATGCTATACTTTGACTGGATGGGTTACCATAACCGCATGACAGGGATCCGCCAGTTGCTCTGGACGATACTGCATTTCCCATTTCACATCATGCTCGTCTTGTTCATGGAAGGCGCCGTTCAATTCATACGGTGGTGGAAGATTGTAAGCCATGGCCTACCCAGAACCGAAAGTCTGTTTTATCCAGCATGTGTTCCTAACCCCATCGTCATCAGCTCGAAGTGCAGCGGTTCGCAACCGGCGAGTTCAACCAGACCTTCGAGGTGGTGACAGGCCCGAACGCCAACGCCACAGAGGAGGTCGTCGCGTCGCTAAACGGAACATTACAATATGTCTGGTCGATGTACCCGCCCACACACGCGTCGACGCACGAGGAGGTCAACAGGGTACTCGCCAATATCTCCACCATTCCCGACTCCGTCTGGTCCGATGGCATCATCTCGCACGTGGACTACTTCACCCAGTTACTGGAGAACATAGCCGACCTCCTCATAACGGTGGTCAACTCGCTCCTCGTGAATTTCAAGATCGATCCCATCGCGGAATCGAAGTCGACCGACCCCGCCAAACAACAATACGAGGCCATACTCGCGACAGCCGACCGCTTCGCGCTAGTGGTAAGTCACTCAATCGACTGCCGAGATAGACACACGAAAATCCTCGCCTGCCTAGGATCCGTTTAGAACGATAATACATACATGCTAACACCCCCCTCTTAACAGTTCCAATACGTCTTCTCCGCCGCCGGCCTATCGCTCATCCTCATGACGCTGATGTACATCGTGGTGACGAAGCGGAAATGGACGGCGCCGCTGTGCGCGCGCACGGCTTTCTTCCTGCTGACGGGCGCTGCGCTCTCGCTCGTCGACCTGCTCTCGCTCAACCACATAAAGGAGTGGAACTTCCTCAACTCCCCGTGGCTGCTGCCGACCCTCTGCTTCGTCTTCCTCCTCGTCCTCGTCCTCACCCACCTCCCGCACCTACCGCCGCTGTTCTTCCAGCGGCGGGGGCAGAGTCGTCCCCTGGCGGGAGAGAAGGATCCGGGCTCCGGCGAACCGTATCAGGACCGAACGTACCGTAGTCTGGATGGGTAGACGGGGGGAGAGATGGCGATGGATATGCCGAGTGAGAAGAGACAACGAGCAACATCTAGTATCAAATTCGGCTGGCTCTGGAAGGCTTTGTCTAAGACGACTGCTGAGGCCGTTTGAAGGATATTCCCCTTAGTTGAGTAAAGCGGTTATAATGTGTGACAATGAGTTGCTAGATCTGGCGATGGGAGATGGGGGCGTCCTTGTGAGCAGGAGTCGAAAAACTAGGTGACCGGACCATCTTTACCTTCAAGCCTGAATACGTAATAGAAATAGGTTAATAAATAATAATAGAACCTCGACCTTACTTCCACCTAGGGGGGCGGGTAAGACAGACGAAGAGTGGAAACTAAATACGGCGGTGACGCAGCCTTAAGATATAAAATGCACACATTGATTGAATCTCTCATATTATTATGCTGCTAAGACCCGCAATCGTGTGTTGAAGCCCCAAACCTGTACGTTACGTACTTGAGTAAGCGACAGGGGAACGAGGAATCAGATATTCCGTGGTGCTCATGAAACCCGATTAAGTTACAATACACCATTTTGAAGTTCCCCCGCCGATCCTCTTGAAAAAAAAAAAAAAAAAAAAAAAAAAAAAAAAAAAAAAAAAAAAGCCGCTGTTGCCGCTCCGGTAACACATTCGTTCGTTCAAGCCGGGGTATATGATATGTGTGTATGTGTATGTGTGTACACATGCCAATCTGGGTCTCAGGGGCATAAGATCCCTTTCCCGAACGCCTCGCTCGCAGTAAACCCCCAACCATACCGGGGTAATCAACCAAAAGAGCTACAACTGCCACCGTAGAAACAAAACGATATAACAAAACACATTCGACATCATATTGTGTCGTGTCGCACCGCACCGCACCAGATAGCTAATGCGCCGCAACCGCGCTCCTCCCCCTCCCCGTCTGGGCCCCACCCATCAGGTCCGCGTACCCGGGCAGCGTTCCCCCAGCTTCGCCCACCGCGGGCGCCCCCAGGAGGCTGCGCGGGCGGAAGTACTCGTCGGCCTCGGCGTCCTCCTGGAGCGCGGCCTCGAAGGTCGGGAGGTCGGAGCCGGAGCCGGCGCCGTCGGCGGCGCTGACGCCGACCTGCAGCGGCACGCCGAGCGTGAGGGCGCATGAGGAGCCACCCGGGGAGGCGGCCAGCGAGAGCGTCACCCAGAGGACGTAGACGCGCGACGTGATGCACGAGTGGAAGGACGGCACGAAAACCTTCTTGCGCGCGGGGAGCTGCACCGGCACGTGCAGCGTCGTAGTGTGGTAGACCGCGGTCGGTGTCGTCGCGGCTCTGGGGTTCGGGTTGGGGCTGCGTCCTCGGCCGGCGCTCGAGGCTGCCGTTGCTGTTGAGTGATGGTCTTCGGAGATGTCCGAGCGAGCGTCGGCGTCGCTGCAGTAACCCGAGTCTCTCCGTCGCTGCGTCGTTAGGCGCGTGCGCCAGCTGATCGGGCCCACCGGCGTCGTGGCGACGGACGTGGTGCTCGAGTAGGAGCCCTGGCCGTCGCAGGGAAAGGCGCGCCGGGTCCAGTCTTCGAGGTTCGGGAAGTACGAGGTCCCGCTGCAGCTGAAGAAGGTCACGGCCGTGACCTTCGACGATATCCCTGTGACCTTGGGCGGCTGCGAGTCGCCCGAGGTGGGCTCGAAGTCGATCTTTATCGGGACAATCACAGGCGTGATCGTCTGTCCGTCGGGGCTCAGCATAGCCGCGCTCGGTTGCGTGGCCGAGACTGTCACCTTTCCTGCCTTTGGCGACAGGATCGCCTTCCGCAGGTTCTTGCTCTTTGACATCGTATACATGTTGTCGTGCTTGGTGATATTCAAAGGAGCGTCCTCTGCGACTGCGGGCAACACGTTGATCTCCTGGGCAGCTTCCATGATCCTCATAGGGAACCCATCGATTTCTTCCTGCCGGTATACTCGCGCCCTGATGACATATTGAACGCGCGCCATTTGCGGTGCGAAATCGTCCCGTATCCAGGATCCCATCGTTGGGGGCAATCTCACATGGTGCTCCCGCACTGAGTCATTAGAAACAGCGTGATTGCACGCGTTCAACGTAAGGTAACTAGGGATAACAAAGGTAAAAGGCATCTTATAAGTCCTCCCTCCCTCAAATATCCGAGGTACTTGATAAGTTGACTCTGGGATGGGCATGATAAGCTTTAAGAAGGTGTGGCACGTTGCTCTTGGGATGTTGATATTGTCTACACGGGTCTTGCTGGTCCCGAGTAACAGGATCTGGATGGTGTCGAACCGCACATCAGCTTGTGGACTGATCGTAACATGGCCGCAAACTTTTGAAGAGGTGGTGTAGACTTTAGAATGATAATGGTTGTCTATGTCGATGCTTATATTAGGCCTCGCAATCATCGAAAGCCTTCGAGCATAGCCGCCGAGCGTCGTAGCTCTGCTACCGTCCGAAGAAGTAGACGACATCTTTTGGAGATGTTATTTAAGCCCAAACTGGCTTGTTGCTCCAAGTAGAGATTCTGTAGGTAGATGCAGAGTGTATGTTGACGATGGCAACGGTGACTCAGGGTGCTGTTTGCGGGGTTGATGTACGAGCAAGGGGAATTATAGGTGTCGTTGCCCGGATATATTTGCGTTGTTAGCAGCTACAAACATGTACTGCTTGTCGATTCTCGGAACAGGCTGCAGCAAAATCTAGATGTGTGACCCCAGGTTGAACTTCTGATCCTGTGGGAATGTCGATTAAAAGGTATGATAACTTTGAGACGACTTCGATTCTATGTAACGAGATGGTAATCGAAGAGGTTTGTAGTATATAACTCGAGAAAGCCAAGAATATTAACCGGTCTAGGCTCGCCCTATGAGTGACCGATTGAGTCATCTTAAAGGGATTCTTTCTCTTTCCTTTCGGCATGAAACCGCACACTTGGGTGTATGTATGTATAAGTGGTTGTCACAGAGCTCATGCAGAGCACTCCGTTTTGACGTAAAGAGTATTGGATCGTCCCGCCCTTCAGGTCTTGGGGACCCAGGCGCCAGGTGGGTGGTGGGTTGTCGATATAAGCGGAGCTGCTTTAAGCAGGGGACCAGGGGGCAAGGGGCATTGCGCCATTGGCAGAGGCAACTTAGCCAGGCCAATCTGGAACTTATTTCGGGACCTGACTGTGATGACCGACTAACATCGTGTCGAAGTCTTTGACTACCACTTGACTGACTCTCAAGGTGGCCACCTCGAGGCTTTACCTCCAAAGGACACTCACGTGGAACTATAGCTCCACGCTTGTATGTACATAGGTAGGTTATACTTAATTAAAGTTACGGGCTATTGAGAACGGAGCGAGGCAGGGCGCTAGGCATTGCAGCTTGAGAAATGGTGGTCGTCTCCTTGGCACATTCTCCTAATGTCCAAGCGGCCCCCTATGTAAGACTGATGCGTGCATCTCGATGACCAACATGTAGTGTACTGCGATGTGTAGTTTTAGCTTCCCCCACGTATAACATACGAGTATGTAGATATAAAGTGCCGTTCTTGGCTTCGAGGGAATGTCCGCTGGCGGCCGGGTTGGATGATGGCATATCCGTACGCAGTAATATCCCGGGAATGGCTCCGTTCCCCCAAAACCGCAGCTTGATAGTATGTAGTATATCTTCGGGGTCGGAAAGCGATCCATAGTACGTATGCAGTCTGACGCTAGAATTTGAGTAGCATACGCGCGCCCTTCACTGTACACATGTTGCGCGATAATAACAGCTTTTGACATGCGCTGAGCGCTAGCGTTCAGCCCTGCGATCGACACGCCGAATCACTACTACGTACCTAGTAGATCTCGCGAAAGAATGACTCTTTTCTTTCGAGTCTTCGATCCAAGAGTTACCGGCGGCAGACGACGCAAAGTTTGTACTCCACCATTGTTGCCTTGCAACATTGATCAAAACAAACCCCAAAACAAATGGTAGTATCTAGCGAAATCGACCATCCCATATTTCGTTAGTAGTTAGCAGTTGGGTAAGTTACCCATCTGTTACTCATAGTTTCCGGGATATAACGCAGTGTGATGGATGGATCCGGAATTAGCATGACGCGATAATCCATATGATGGTGTTGTTGTTGGTAGTAATCAGTCAAAGGCTAGGTTAGAGATGCCTTGTGAAAATTGACTTTACTAGGTTCGATTCCTAACAGCGCTGTTTTAGTAGCTAGCTAGCCAGCATAGCCAGCCCCAGGTGCTTGGGACGAAGCCAACTATAAGCCACCGGGTTCCGTCGGTACGGTAAAGAATCTGAGAATCAATTGTGCTGACCTAATGGGCCAACCGGCTGCCGACGGCTGACGTGTGCGGAACCCAGCCCCGATGCACCATAATTAGGTACATATGTACATACCGTCCAACCCCTGTAATAATGCTATATGTACCCAGTAGCTCTTATGGTAAATTTCTGAGGACCCTTGTCAAAAATCCCAAGAACGATTAATAAATATACTGCTGTTATAGAAATGTGCTTCAAAAATACTTTGTTTGGCCTTAATAATGAAACATTACCTAGCGGCGTTTTTTCTCTCTCCCGCTTATAGCCTCCATCGCGGAATTGAACATGATGTGGTACAGGTAAAGACTGTATTTAGGTATCTACCTTGGCCTATTACGGATTAGTATTTCAATGTATCCGTTTTTCGTATGTAACCCATAATCCGACTTCGGCACTATCAATAACCCGGTCCTGGAGTACATTACATAAGGTAGGTATCTGTATTAACCAACCACGGCGACGAACTAGAAAACGTTTCAAAATGGTGCGGGAAACGTAATCGAAGGTTTATTCCCAGGTTTCTATGCGTCAGCTAGCATGTAGCGGCGTTTTGAGATAAGGCGACGATCACGTGTTATCTTTGTATTCCTTTATGTCGATACGAGCCAGCATATAAAATATGCTAATATGTACGTAAAATCATAAGTTGAGGTCCGGCATACATCCCATGCCAGCTGCAGGAACCACTGTCCTGCGCAGCATTGCATCTTCTTGGCATAGATCCATACATGGATATGTTCCATGCAACCTCTAGGTACCGTTCGGCTTGCCACGGGTGACGATAGCTTGAAATCTGAGCGCGTGCCATTCTCTTGTGGTGTTCGTTGACCATCAAGGTCAGTGTTGGTTTCACGCCCTTCTCGGTCTACATACTGTACCTAGTTGAAAGTTAGGGGGCTGACTCCCAAGGGGACAAGGGGACGGTCAAATGAGTTGCACGTACAGGTACTCTTTGCGATCAGGTTTCCCTGCCAGGTTCTGGCTACACTCTTTACCCAACGCTTTATTAAACTCCATCCAACCCCTGCATCCTTCGTTTCCCGTTCATCTAAATAGGTATTTATCAGCCCAGCGAGATGCCTATTCTACACCGCCAGTCTATGATGTCTAGTCCCATGAAATACAAAGCATGATACCAGCGCCTACCGCGATAGCGGCAAACTGGACAAGTGTTTTCCGGGCCTCTATCGCCTTATTTGGCCCCGTTTCGAGCAGTTCTGGGATGACAGCAACGGTCCCAACGTACAGAAAGGTACCCGCTGTGAAAGGGAGCAGCAGGTCGCCAATAGTCAGGCTAGTACCCCAGATCCCCTCAGTCATGCCAATTGAATCACCGCTTGCGCCGCCGCCACCGAATTCTTGCACGGCAATACCAATCAGTGTTCCTAGAAGGGCTCCTAGAGCCGTAACGAACTGTGCTCCCATCGCCGCGCGTTTCGAGAAACCTGATTGCACCAACAGAGCGAAATCACCCACTTGACGAAATGGTGTGTCAGCGAATAGTCCATTTCGAAGTTGAATAATAGATCAGGTTAAGTTACCTTCATGGGGGATCTCATGGAAGAACACAGCTACCGTAGTTGTTGCTCCGATAGTTGGCGACGCATAGAAGGAAGCCGACATGGCTAGTCCGTCCGTGATGTTATGTGTGAAATCGGCACTGTCGCAAGAGTTAGCGTTGTTACGGTGAAACTTGTGAGGATTCCAAAACGTACATCAGGTTGAGATAACCACCCAATTTGACACTAGGATTGGTCTCCTTTTCTTCATCTTCATGCGCGGCAACTTTCTCGTCCTTATTACCCTTCTTTCTCGACTTTAATTCCTTGCTGGAGGTCTCTAGAGCACTTGAAGTAGCTTCATCATGCGTTACCGCATCGTGGGAATGGCTACTATGGCTATGATCGTGCCCCTCGCCGCCTGTCGCTATCCGGAGCCCTTTATCCATAGCCACGAAGGTCATGAAGCCAAACAAGATGGCGGCACCTAGGAGCAGGTTGCGGTTGGGCTCGACAAGAACAAATCGCACGCGCTCGGGGCTATCCTCCCCGAGAAAGATCTCGGGCAATAAATGAAACAGCGTGTCACCCATTAGCCCTCCCACAGCAAACGCGACCATGATGGATAGCGAGGATGGGTCGATATTGGGTGGACATAGTGCCAGCAGGAAATTAGGCGGTCCCGAGATGTAGAGAGTCGCAAGGAGCGCGTTCACCGCGGGACTTCCTGGGAAGAGGACAGCGAAGATCTGCTCGACCAGGGTGGATGTGTCAGAGGAGCCCGCAAGCTTCTCAGCATTGAGCTCTTGTACAATTGGGCACGTCTAGTCTGTAGGTTAGGGACTGACGCTAGCATCACGTAGATAGAGGCTTGCCTGAAGTTTCTCCTCCAGCTCGTCTAAACTCAAGGATACACGGGATCCGTGTTCGGAGCCATGGCTGGAGTTCGCTGTCGATGCTAACACTACACCTAGAAGGAAGAGTGGGAGCCAGCAATTCAGACGGAAGGCATACATGGTTCGTCGGGTGAAAATGACACGTTTTTCCACACCTAGTTGGTGTCGCGTGACTGAAGCAAGAGATGACAACTTGGCCAACACTAGGGAGAGGAGCTGAGCTGAGCTGGAGGAAGCCAGCAGCTAACACCCAACATACTTCTTAGGTAATCCGTAAGCTTAGATAATAAGTAATTTTAGTGGGCCAAGCCGCTCATCTTACCTATAAGGAGGTACCGCTGCAGCAACAGCTGGGCTAATAAGAAGCCGAAGTCGGTCTGGTCAGTGTTGCACAACCAACACACATGTATGTATATTTCAACCACGCAAAATAAAAATGACGTCAGTTTGTCAGAAGGAAATTGCACTTGGATTGATCTTCCAATGTTACATTCAATTTTCAATGTTGGCCAAATCTGGCGAGGGGCTGAGGGGACCCGGTAGCTCGGGCAACACCGGAGATCCTCCGAATAACATCCCGACATTTCGTGGGGGTTGAGGCACCGGCACTGCGGCGTTTGCTTATTTTATGGCAAACCTAGTCAGTACTAACGCTAGATAGACTACATAATATACTATTAATCCAGGTACTTCAGTACATATTGATTCTCGAGAAAGTGTAATATATCTTGCAACCCCCAAGTTATTAAAGATTCAGGACAGCTGATTACTACTGTCGACCTGCTGTATGCATCAAGTAATTAAGAAAGACGCTCACTTCCCAACTTCGATGCCTAAAGAGCAAATACAACTATTACGATAAGAATAATTTACACCCACTAGCCCCTTCGTTCAGTCTTGAATTCGGTAGGACTCAACGATTTCCAACCCTTTATTTTCTATAAACAATAAGTGAAGGCATAGGATTTTTCGGGATTAAATCCACCTAAATACCCTAGCCATATTAACTTATATAGCAGCTACATCTACATGAGTATCCTACACTACTATCTAAAGGTACCTAATTAATCGACATGCGAACAACCACTATTATACCTCCCAACCGTGCGAGATTGTGGTAAAGCATGCGAATAACAACCATACTGATGAGACCTTATTGTCTACAACATCATACAGTCCTCAATGAGTCTAAGTAGTCTAATGGCAAGCGGATACCAAAATTAGTTGTAAGAGGAATTTACAAATGCCTGCAGCAGGAAAACCCCAATCTCCAAAATAGCATCATCATCACCCTAATACAAATAGCCAATGAAATACAAGGACAATAACTTTATTTCTTCATTCGGCATTCTTAAGGCAACATCGAGGCTTACCGCTCGCAAGAATAACCGATAAGATCAGCCTCGTGACCCAAAAACGGAGATTATCTACAAATTAAATAAATCTCAATTTGGTACCCATTAGATCCTCAGATTCCCATGATAGCGGTGTCCCCAAGTGATCCCTATAATTGAGCCAGATGCACCTTAAGAGCATACGAAACCATGTTTCTAAAGCTGAACCTCGACTCTATGTTATAAACTGGTAGAGTGATTAGATCATGCTAGTGTATAATTAACCTCCCCTATTTCACTCACTCTGGTTCTTTCAATATTTATATACCAAGACTGATCCCATAAATACATTTTACCTACTAGTTATCAAATCGGCAATATATTACATGATATAGTCTTCATTTCCCATCGATCCCCTTTGATGATCAGTGACTTCGTATAACATCTCAAAAACATGGTGTATGTTGAGCTAACTCCACCGCCCATCGTCACATCCATCACACCAGCGCAATATGCAGTCCCAGTTTCTGATATATGTTACAAACGGGTAGAGACCATGCGGCATAACATCGATGAAACTTACGGAGCATGAAACGAGCGTTGTATAAGGGGTCAATCATCTCGTCCACGATTACCCTGGGGCCAACGGTGATTGTCTGGAAAGATTTGTCAATCTCAACTGACTTGCATTGGTTCAAGTCCATAGCTAGACCTTTATGAAGGCTTTTAAGAGCCGGTGGTGTAACTGTGAGGTCCTCCTGCCGCAAGGAAAGGGACCCCGTGGGATGTCGCGAGTTTTACCAGGATCGTGGTCAGTTGTCTGTAGCATTTGTTTTCTACCTTGGCCTACTGACAAGTTTGGTAATACTTTTTCTGTTTCTGGGTTAACAGCGGCAGTATAAGTTGAAGGATCGAAAACGGTCCACCGCTCAGTGGCCTCGACGAACTTTGCAGCATTCTCGAACGAGGCAGTCGTCCTGGCCGACCAAGCTTACGCAGGATCAGTTAACAGGGACTTGAGGTCAACGCGTCGAGCGATTGAAGCGTCTTACCCGTAAACCCCAAGTGAGAGCCAGAAAAGGCAGCAAGATCTTTTTCAAGGCAGCACAGCGTCCGCCTGCAGCCATGGCGCAAAGTATTTGAGAATGCGATCTTGACTGATCGGCTGTAATTGGGGCATCTGCTTTGAATAGTGGCGCATTCGCCGTCTTGTCGTTTGGGGTGCCCCTCGAAAACCGGCCGACTAAGTTCTCTGCAGCGAAGAACAAGCTCAAGACTTACGCAGTACACGTATTAAAAAAGAAATGATGGTCCGCATTCTAGAATCATTTATTTCTAACTTCAGCCTATCTTGGGAGCTACATCTACCTGTTTGAGATGTGTCCAGAGCTAGAATCGTGAGACATGGCCAGTACTTCCGAAATTATCGAAAAGGGGGATTTATTGATTATGAAAGCCGAATATGGGATGCTCTTCGCAAGTGTGTGCCCCAGATTCTTCCCACCTGTAACTTTATCTAACGGGTGAGCTTCCAGTTGCCCAAATGTGTGTAGAAGGTAATGCCACTATTTGTATCCACGCCATGGTTCCTATGCTAACAATTCTCCAGCCCCTCGTTGCCGTTCAGTCAACTGTCTTGCCGAAAGAAAGAGCCCCAGCAACGGCCTTCATCGTATGATGTCAAAATACATCGGGCCTACCATCTTTCTGACACTGTCTAACCTTATATTCGACGCAAGTTCTCGGTTGCGGCGCGGCCCGGCGCATGGCCTGGGGGGATATCATCCGAAAGAAAAAGGAGACGTCGCCTGTCCACCAGTCTGCGGACTCGAGCTCAATACCCCAGCATAACGACGACGTGGGAGGGTTGGAAAAGGACAACTTATCGTGAGATTAATCATCTGACACACGGATGTCTCGTAAGGAGCATATGCAAAGAGGATCGTAACGGCTTGACTCATCCACGCCTTCGGTGAGTGCTTTGGTCACCTACTAGTTAAGTGCAATAGCTGTTCATCAAATCAAATCAAATCAAATAACAGCATATATCGGACTGGACTACAATCAAATAAAATAATTCGAAACCTGGTTAATCTGTCGATATTGACGATCTGACTGGGTTGGTAACCCGCAAAAAATTACCCCTAAATCCCCTGAACCTTCCGTTCAACCTCCTGGTGTTCGAACTTTGAGTGGTTTCAATTACCTATAATGAACATAAGGGTACATCCATTGTAAGAACATCGAATACTCATTAATAGTGAGTAAATATTGCGATTATGCTGTTGTTCTGGTGCCGATTCACTTGATCCGGTTTGAGCCATGCGGGGTCAACACATGCTCCGACTCAGGGATCCACGCCGTCACGGGGCGCTGTCTGGAGTTGGGGTTCAACCACGGGGCCCGGTACCAGATGTCCTAGATGTACTCGATAACTTCGGCGCGGGGCTATCCTTCGGCCTCGATGACGATCATCCTCTTCAGAGGTCGGTGAATTGGGGTAGCCTCTCTTGGCTTAGGGAGTACTCGCTCACCAATGAAAGTCTCCAAGCTTCTCCTATATAGGAAGGAGGTCTAGACTTTAGCAGTGTCTTTATGTTTAGGATTAGAGTCATATCATACTGTACCAGAAATCATTCTAATACGCACGGGTGAACAATGAGACGGTCAACTGATTCTTGACGCTTCCCACAACTACGAACAGGACGAGATCTGTCTTGAACTATACAACCGGTGACAATCTTTCATTACAAAGCCTTATGGTGAATTCCGACATAAATATGCCGGCTACAACGATCAACGCAGGTAGGAAGCCGAAGAGAAGGATAATAAAATCTAGACTTAGAGTCCTATAGAAGTATTGCGCAGTGATTCTTTGACATCTCGCTAATATGCGTGCTACGACTTTCCTTTCTTGGTCGACGGCCACGTCCCTGACATTTGCTAGGCCAATACCACGATTCCAAGACCAAAATGAACACCTTATCCCAGATAGTAAACAGCACCCGCATTTACTTATCCCCCTTTTTGGCATATCGCAGGATTTCTTCTTTTTGTCATTGGGGATTTTTACCCCCTTAATATATATTAGACCTCCCTAGCAGTAACTGTGTTTAGCAGGAGTTATTACTGATATTGGATGCTCTAGGGTATATCGTGAAGATGAAGGGTAGCACTTTAATGTTAGATTTCGATGACGCTATTGCCGCCCATGCCAGTAACGCCAAGTATGTATACAACGCGACCAGTTTTAGAGGCTTTGCCAGCAACCTTGACGCAACCTCGCTCGAAGCAGTGAAGAACAACCCTCAGGTGGGTGAAAAGACATTGCTTGAACATGGAGATAATCTGACCTCAGGTTAAGGTCGAGTACGTCGAGCAAGACACGAAGGTGTATCTCAACGGATACGTAGTTCAGGATCCTGCTCCTTGGGGTATTGCTCGGATCTCTCATAGAAACAATGGGGATACCAGCTACATTGTTGATGAATCTTTCGGCGAAGGAACATGTACGTACATGATTGATACTGGCATCAATGGGTATGTATGAATGCGTCCTGTACCGGGACCAATATTTGACTTTGGTAGACTAGTTAACATTTCTTATAGTACGTTGTATGTTATCTGATGAATACATTCTTGGGTTAATCGGGCTTGTGGGAGGGAGTAACCAGAATGTCCATACCCAGAATCAAAGACCTCGGTTCCCGAGAGGGGATAATAATACTAACATGCGGTAGTTACCCACCCCGATTTTGGCGGCCGTGCTACGTGGTTGGAGAATTTCGCAGACGACGACAACAACGATGGGGCTGGCCACGGGACCTACACCGCCGGCATCGTCGGCGCCAACACCTGGGGCGTAGCCAAGAAGACACAGCTCTTTGCAATCAAGGTGTTCAAGAACGACGGCAGCGCGGACGGTAGCGACGTGATCGCAGCTATGAACTGGGTTGCGCAAGACGCGCAGACACGCGATTGCCCCAACGGCACCATCGCGAATATGTCCCTAGGCGGGGGAAAGAGTCAGGCGAGTAACGACGCGGCCGCTGCTCTCGTGAACGCTGGGGTCTTCGTCGCCGTGGCGGCCGGTAATAGCAATGCAGACACGGCTGATTTCTCGCCTGCCTCGGAGCCTTCTGTTTGCACTGTTGGTGCTAGCGATTCCAACGATGCGATGGCAAGTTTCAGCAACTATGGCTCACTCGTCGATGTTTTTGCACCTGGCGTTGACATCGAAAGCACCTCCTATCAAGGCGGTTCCGTAAGTCGTTTGGGGTCCGTGGAATCCATCTTTCAGATCATGACAACTAATAATAAGTCACTAGACGACCGCCTCTGGAACCTCTGCATCCAGTCCCATTGTTGCTGGTCTCGGAGCTTACCTTTTAACCCTGGAAGGCAAAAGAGACCCGACGGCATTGTGTGATCGTGTGAAGGAACTTGCAACTACGGATAAGTTGACTAGTCTCCCGAGTGGCACTGCCAACAACTTAGCTTTCAATGGTAGTCCCTATGGTTAAGCCCGATGAGAACAAAGTCATGGGGTTGGCACTGTCCATATACTTAGAGGTGTTCGGTTACGGTTTTCAGGCTGTGAAGTTAATATTGAAATAAGAGGAGTAGTATTGGTTGTACTAGCTAGAAAGAGGTCTAGGGACATCTAGAGGAGGTTTGTTTATATAAATAAACAGTATATACCTATTATATTAACTACTGAATTTTAATACTCTTCCTGTGAGGCACTGGGAGGCCGGAACTACTAGACCACAAGACTCAGAGGTAGCAATTCCGACGCTGATGATCAGAACCCGGGCTCATTACACATTAAATGGCATGGAACATGGCCGCCGGATAACCCCTCAGTATCTGTATCCTCCCATTTAATCTCTTTCTTGGGCTGTCTTGAATAAAGACCAAGTCTCCCCACAGTAACGCCCGATGAGGTCTGAAAAAAGCTGCCGAGAAGACGGTGTCAAAGACTGGGGTTGGCCAGGGCAACTTACCGGTGATGTAACAATGAACATTCAATCCAGGGTCGATTTATCGAGTCGGGTATAGTCACGACATTTCTGCCGCCTATTGGTGCCTCACAGTACTTATGTGGGGTAAATAGAAAAACAATTGGTAACATTTCAAATATTTGTGGACTGTATAAGAACAAGACGAGTTCTGATACCAATATATTTTTTATAGTTCAGTACCGTCAAAATGCTTCGCCTCGTCCCGAAACTCGTGCCTTGTCTAGCACTCCTATCAGTCTCTAGCAAGGCACTTGCTGGCAATCTATTCCGAAATGCGAGTCTCGATGCCTTCATCGAGGAAGAACGTGGTATAGCTCTTCAAGGCACGCTGAACAACATCGGCCCCAATAGCTCCATAGTGGACGGAGCTGCCGCGGGCTTCGTCGTGGCAAGCCTATCCAGGACTAATCCCAACTGTGGGTTACTATAGTCCAGTCTTTCCGCCAATTTTGTCTGATTGAGTCTTTAGACTTCTATAGCTGGACTCGAGATGCAGCGCTGACCATGAAGATGATCATCGATGAATTCATCTTGGGAAAAGAGGAGCTTCACCAGTACATCAAGGACTACATCCACTCCCAAGCCGTCGTGCAGACCGTTACTAGCCCTGCTGGTGCTTTGTTGCCTTCCGGCGCTGGGCTTGGTGAGCCAAAGTTCAACGTGGATGGAACACGTTTTAATGGGGCCTGGGGCAGGCCTCAACGAGATGGGCCTGCTTTGCGTGCTATTGCATTGATCACGTATAGCAATTGGCTTGTCTCAGCCGGAGAGGAAGAAACAGCCAAGACCGTGGTGTGGCCTGTCATCTCGAACGACTTGTCATATGTCGGGCAGTATTGGTCTGTTAGGTTCCGTGTGATCAATCTTAATTAAAACGACTAACTTGAGATCAGGAACACAACTGGATTCGACTTATGGGAAGAGGTGGACGGATCGAGTTTCTTCACCACTCAGAATCAATATCGGGCTCTGGTAGAAGGTGTTGAGCTTGCGAACGCCCTCGGCGTTAATTGTATCGGTTGTGACCAAGCATCCCAAGTACTCTGTTTCTTACAGCAGGCATACTGGAACGGAGATTATTTCGTGGCTAATATCAACGTTAACAATGGAAGGACCGGTAAGGATGCGAACACTATACTTGGCCCTATCTCTGTCTTCGATGTCAACGCCATGTGTAATGATACGAGCATCCAACCCTGCAATAGTCGCGGTTTGTCGAATTTCAAAGTTTTTGTCGACTCGTTTCGTGACTCGTCCTTGTATCCTATCAACGAGGGAATCCCATTCGATAAGGGCATTGCTGTGGGAAGGTATATTGAGGACGTCTACTACGACGGTAATCCATGGTTCGTCTATAACCAATTACATGGCTTCGGAAACCTTTAGGCTCATATTTAGCAGGTATCTCATTACCTCAGGTGCAGCTGAATACCTATATGATGCCATTGCGCGGTGGGAATCTCAAGGAAGTCTCGAGATCGATAATACATCGCTGGCCTTTTTTAGAGACATCTACCCGGAGGCCAGGACCGGAACTTATAGCATCAACGGCAGCGGTGTCGAATTTTCCCAAATCATGACAGCGGTCGCTGATTATGCCGATTCTTTCGTCCAGGTGGTCCAGAAGTACACGCTTGAAAATGGCTCATTATCTGAACAGTTCAACAAAAACCAGCCAGGGAATCCACTCTCGGCATACGACCTAACCTGGTCATACGCAGCATTCGTGACGATGGCTCAACGCAGAGCGAGAGAGTTCCCAGGGGGTTGGATTCCGTCTTATCCCACTGACGTACCGACACAATGCTCCCCTGGTTCAACGAAGGGTTCGTATGTCCCTGCGTTGCCGGCTGGTGCGCCTGGCATAAATTCCACTTGCACTTCGACCGTGCTCTTCAAAGTTAACGCCTCGACGTACTACGGGGAGAACATTTACGTCGGCGGCAATACGAGTGATCTAGGGGCATGGAAATTTGACAACGCTTGGCCACTCAGCGCTGCAGAATATACGCAAGAACGGCCGTTGTGGTCCGGACCGGTGCCTATGAGGGGGGCCACGGTCGTGACATATAAGTATATCCGGGGCCAAGATTGTGATCAAGATCCTATCTGGGAATCGACAAGCCGAACAATAGTTGTACCCACTTGCGACGAGAATGTAGACCCTGATGAGATTCGTCTAGAGACGAATGACGCATGGACGGGTCCAACAGGTAATAGTGGCGGATGCTAAGATTGAAAGTAGAAGGTTCCTAATAATTGTTGTCTTATTGTTATCCCAAAGTCCGTTGATTAGGTGACTGTATTCTGGCCAGGTCTGCGGAAAAAATTACCTAAGGCCAGCCACTTAGAACAAGGCAGAGGTAAAGGGCTGATAATAATTTGTATCGCACACCAAATTCGAACCCCGTGGCCAAGTGGTCAATTCAGCTATCTGAGGCTCTTGCTGGAACACTGCACTATGGTGTTGTGCTTCGGCCCTTATCACATTTCTTAGATTCAGTGGTCCTAGAACCCGTATCTGTTAGTTACTGAAGGTGATTCAAAGCACTGGGGTTCAACTCAAGGCACAGAGAACCGAGCCTGACTCAGATTTCTTTGTGCCGAGCACTACAGGCTGAACGTGCTATTCACAAGAGCGGTATTGGAGCTCAATTAAAGCAACCATGGGGGCTGCAGGGGGTTCAGAGTTTATGGACTTCTAAAATCTAGGTTAAAGTTTTGCGGCTCTCTCACAAGGTTAGGTACCATCCTCAATGTTAGTGGCAAAACGAATTCCCAGGTCAAAGACTACACTACTTCCTCTATTTAGCGGCCCCGTGGGAATTGTGGCCTCTTGCATATGTTAATCTTAGGCATGGCGATCATACTACATAGCTGACGCCAATCACAACCCCCCATAGTCCTGATGCTAGCTTTAGCATTCTAGGATAAAGTTGTCCCTCATGTATAATCATTTTCAAAGTCAACAGTAGAGGTAGCACTCTTAGGACGTATCAAATATCTCAGTCAGAACAGACGTGCAGCGTAGGCCGGTCAGAAGCTGCCTTGATGAACATCTTGCCCAGCCCGAACGGCACTCAGCTAAAGGCAGCAGCACATCCTCTTAGGACCCCGTCGTGTGCTACTACTATATAGCTTATAACTGAGTGGCCTCAATGTTCCAGGGAGACTATAAGTGAGAATATAATAAAGGCATCTGGAGGCTAGAGTCTAGAATGCCCCTAATGTTTAATGGCTTTTCGTACCCCTTATTCAGACTAAACTAATACGGAATTATATTAGCCTAGTCTCGTGGATCCTTTCTAAGCAAATCAATCCTCAAATCACAACAGCGCCAGCATTGAGATCCGATTAGAATTATAAACCCTGCTACATAAGCGCATATCCAGCTTCAACGTTCATACCAGAAACTGTTACGCTAAGTAGAACACTTAACCTGGCCATGTCCGATGGTAATCACAGTCTATTATTAGACCGGCTGCTTTGGTTCTTTATGGATGTATGAGTCTCATTTACGATCCTGGAACGGTGGGTTTGGCTTACCCTTATTACATGAGTTTTTGTATGAATTTCCTAGCACGTTTTATACATAACATTCTAAACACCGGATTTCTTTAACCTGCGCCAACTACTTATAAGCAGTTCATAATACCAGGCAAAGTTACTGAACATACTCGGCTCTTCAACAGGTTAAGAGTTGGCCTAGCCAAATTACGAAATTGATATACGCACCAGTAGCCTCTGCTATATTTAAGGTTTTGCAGGTCTAATCACGTAACGGTTTGATAATACCTAGATGAAGACCTTATAGCAGTGTTTCTTATCGCCGTAATAGTCACTGCGACAGGATTAGACGTCGACAGCTTCCCTTCGGGTAAAGGTTAATATTAATATAAAAAGTCTGGGTTTATACAGCTTAGCTAAAATCATCAAGCTAGGAATCACAATCTCACCTTACTAATAACCGATCCCTTTCAGAGAGCCAGATACGGGACATATAAAACCTGTAATCGTTTGAAATGCTTTAATTATCCGTAGATGTAGTATGTAGCTCGACTCGGACTAAGCCTTATACCTACTGATTATATTTATATTTTTCTAAAATGAACACCATATTATAAAAGAGTTTAATTACCTATTTATGCCTTAATAGGTTATTATTAAATTCCTATAAAGCTAATAATTTAGTTAAGGTAAAACTAAGCGATTTTATAAACATAACTTAATTTATTTATTAGATTAATAATTAAGATGTTTTTAATTTTAATAAACGCTAATTTGCATTAATAACATTAAGCGGGTAATATTTAAATAAGTTGTAATAAAATTTAAAAAAAGATTATATAATAAAGGCTTTTAAGGCTTGGAATATATTAAATTTAGCTAATAATTCTTTAGGGCCTTTAAAGTGTGTACTGGCCTCTTAACTTTTATAAAAGGTATAAGGTCTTTATATAAACCTTTATTTAAAGTATATATCTCTATTTAGTTGCCGCTATAAGCGCTGTTAGGTCGCCATACCTTTTATTAGGTATTTATACATTTTAGCCGTATCGAATAGTATTTAACCAGGTTCTATATATGTAATCTTATATCTCGTATTACTTTTAATAGGTCTTAATATTTAATCCCCGTGTAATAAATTATTATTAATAAAGAATTAAAGATATATATAAAAAGATAATGTATTAATAAATAAAAAAGATAAAAAGAAATCTCCACCTTATAGCTTTTTAAAAAAGTTATATGCTTATTTAATTTATTAGTATTACTTATATAACTTAATATAATCCGTGCGTAATAGTCCGTATATATCCCTATATAATAATGTATTAATTATATTAGTTAAGAAAATTATTATAATTAAAATAAACCTAAATAATAAAAACTTATTATCTTTTAATAATTATTAAAAACTATATCTTTTTTATTATTAAGGTATATACTTATACTTATATATATTTATTAAAGCGTTATACCTAATTATAATAAACACGCTATTAAAAATAATAAAAACATTTAAATAAACACTTTAAGCGTTTCAGAAAAATAAAAATATACATTTTATTATTATAATAAAAGACAGTATTTAAACATTATTTTTAAGAATTTATTGCCTCGATATTAAAACAACCCCCCTTATCCCCTCCCCTCCCCCTTTCCACTTACAATACTAGATCCGGAAATGGCTCAGTAAGTTACCTCTACGGGTAAAGAATAGCTCTTGCAAGCTTTCACGTCTAGCGCGCTACCAAATTCAGAGCCAGAGAAAAGCCGGAGAAAAGACATCGATGCCCTTGATAACATAGTATATGTACTGTACATCTTTCTACCGAAAAAATGACGGAGCCGCAGATTCGCCGATTATTTACCGCTCCTAGAGCTCCCCATGCGACACTAGTACTGTAAAGTGTGGACATACAAGGATCGTTGGGTTGGGTTCCATTGTGCGGGAACGATTGTGTACATGGTACCTGTTATTCTATTTTAATCGCCCCCTCAATCACTCATCTTCAATTCTTTGTCATCGAGCTTCGATGTGCGCCAAGACCGCCGGAATATTCAGCTGGGACAGCTTGCCAACCAATCACGTTACCGCCTTCTCACGTCCAACATGCAATAGACCCACTCACGATTTTAGTCAGCTTCTAAGTTCCAACTATATGTAGAAAAGCTGCTGTCAGTGTAGTTGCCAGGACCCCATGTTGGTGAAGATTTGCCATTAACCATTAAACAATAGCCAAGTATCAAGGAGACAGCGGATTTATTTTCATCTCGTCCCATTCATTCCCCCATTCCCCCATCCCCCCATCTGGCCTTGGGGCAGAGTGGACTCTATTATGAGTCTATCTATCTACCCATAGCAGAGTACGCATGGAGTTATGTCAGCCTCTAAGCCAAACCTAGTTGTTCCTACACACATATTTACAAGGTTTAGCACCAGCGAAGGCAAGAGGCCAATACATTCAGGGTATGTATATGCGCGGGGGCCTCTATTATGAGTGCGGGAACCCCTTAGGTATTAGCTGTCTAGCAATCCATATGAGCCCCTGTCGCAGAAAGAAACATCTGTTCGATCTCTCCTGATATCCCACTTCTCATCACGCATGCTGTGATCTAACTTTCCCTAATGGAGCAGCTGGTCCTGTCTGTGAAGACAGCAGTCGGTGGGATCTTTGTTAGCTTAAAATAGCATTCGACTCTTCAGATTTCGGATGTTGTCCCACGGTGGTATAAAGAAGCGTTTTAGTTAAGCCAGTAGCAACATATTAGTTCATGTCGCTAAATCTGTATAGGAAACACTAACATGTAGCTAGCAGTTAAAGTGACAAGGTTCCCCTACAAAGGTACTGCCGTGTGGGCAGGTATCGGTACAGCTCAACTGATTGAGCACCTAACCATCGGCGGTCTGAGCTATGAGGAATCCGCGTCTCCCGCAAAGGTAGGACCATATCGACAGCGGAACCTGCATTATTACCGCAATACTTTGCGGTCTACTAGCAGTAGTACCAGGGGTAGTTTCTTTGTGGATACATACTAGGCAGGGTCGTAATTCATCTAGATTATTACATACTAGCAGGATTGGTAGATCATGCCCTGTGTGTTGCTGTATGTTGCTGTATGTAGAGCTCAGTCTTCTAGGGCCAATAGGGCATAGGCTAGGTCTGTCGATCGGATCAACCGATAAACAGCGAAGCTCAAGTGGGTTATAGCAGATTCCTATAAGCCCAGGTGTCTCATTCTTGATTCTTGACATGGCATAGTCGATATATATATATTTATATCAGTGTATTTAGCATCTCAGCCGTGTTGACTTCGGGGAACAGAAACATGCCTGCAAGTTGACACGGTAACTTGATGACAAGATGCACGGACATACAGGGGTTGATTCGACCCACGCTTAGAGATCTTGTAAGCCAGTCGTTCTATTTTCACCTTCCAGAAGCTCGCTTGATTTATACATAAGCAAGCCTTCGATATGGGGGCCGATTGAGGAAGAGAAGGCAGAGAGGGCAGTGCTAGCTTTATGCCAATCGGCTTGCGCGCGATGGGGAACAGCGAGCCAGCCAGCCGGCCAGATCGCCATCATCATACCCACCGAACCATTCTTAACCGTGAGGATAACGACCCACGTACTAGTCTCGCACGAACCCGACGTTATGTATGCAAAGTAACTAGTAACCTTATTTGTGAATAGGTACAAGTACATCATAGCCAAGCGGGTATACCCCCGCAAAGTGGTGTTGTGCTCAAGCCGGGATTTGTTGTCTCCGCGCTGTCAATATTAGCTTACAGAGATGAGTAATAATAGGGCTGCTCGTATGTTTAATCTTGCTTGGCAGCTAAGGAGACGTCTTATTGCCGGTATAACAAGTCCGTTCACCCCCGTAGGCATGTCGTTCAAAATGCAATCTGCAAATATCGCTCAGAATCTTCACCTTGCATAGGCAGTGAAACCTCGCATCTACTATAGGGCTGCATATCGCTAGCGCCATGGACAGAACGAACACCTCCTCCAGCCAAGCCAAGTCATCAAGGAGCAGAAATAGCGACATCCGCAAAGAGCAAAACCGGATCGCATCGCGTGCCTATCGTGAGTTACTTGCTCATTCTTCCGTGGGCTACAGGTGTACGGATTTGCCGGGCTTGCTGACATCGACTACCAGGAGAGAAACGCAAGCAAAAGTTGGCACTGCTGAACGAGATTCTGAAGTCTGATTCTCAAACAGATTCTATGAGTTCAGTATCCGACGAGGCCGATGGTTACCACACATCGTTGCCGTTTTCTCAGAGCAGACATGCATCTCACAGTCCCACGCCGGCGGTGTTACCGCTCGTATCAGTCCCCTCGTCGCCGTGGCCAGCGGCAAGCCCACCCATGGCTTCGGGCGTCCAGGCTTATAGCCAGGGGGGCTATGACAGTTGTTGGATGGACTCTCTCGGTCCGCCGCCGAACGACGAGTTTCCCGGGAGAAGTGACTACGTGCATCCGTTCATACCTGCCGATGCCGCAGGCAACCCTCTGGGGACCGCGACCCAGTATATCCCATCTATTCCCTCGGTAGCGGCGTTACCGCCGACGCCACCTCTCCCGCTCGATCCTCTGCTCGCGGACAGCGCCCTCGCTCGTCAGGGTATCACGAACTCGCCCAATTTCTCAGTCTACGATGACGAAGAAGCTCGACGGCAAGCGTGGGCAGCTGGGCTTGAAGAGGACGTAATGGTGGCGCTTGAGTGCTTCGCGAAGTTGAACAGCGTCCAGCAACAGCAAGTGTTGGCTATCATTCAGAAGGGGAGGAGTCCGCATCCGCCTACGACGAGCGGACCGGGCTTTGAGTACAGATTCCAGGACTTCCCGGGCAGTCCACCACTACCAGGTAAGCCACCTACGTTAGCGTCCGGTGAATTTTCGCACCAAATCGAATGAGTACAAATGCTTAAGGCATAGCCATAGTGTTAACTCGGTGTGAAGATCAGTATCTACGCAGCGATCTTCACAAAAACCAATGTGCTCGGCAGAGCGCCGGCTCTCCTATCCCGAGCGGACAATACTGAGATGCTCGACAAAGTCTGACTACTGGCTCAGAGTACTATTAGTGTCTGGCCTTTGAGCCAAGGCCTAATTCCTATAGTCACCGAAAGTCCTAGACAGTGGTTGACTACTACCACGACGGCCATGAACTCGAACTACATATCTTCTATGAATCTCTTGGAGGACAGATTTCTCACAAACTGTCACTTCTTGAAAGATCTTCGACCGCTCGCTTACTCACTACATAACTAGCCTCACGCTAGATTCAACCGGCAACAGGTGATGAAGAGCTACGGTTCGTGGACGTTTGATGAGAGCGAGGTTGATGTTCATCTTGTGAGCGTCATGCTCACATTAGCGAGCCGTCAAACCGTTCACTACACAACACGCGGTGACTTACTTTGAAAATGATACCCAGGGATGTACGCCACGGTTGTTGGAGGCAGTGGTCTTAGAGCTGGTGCGAGAATCTCGCCGATATCGTCACGGAGTAAGTAGGTATAGTACCGGGATATGGGACTGTATCCATGGACATAGGGTGGAACCCCGTCGCAGTCATGCGAACTGCGCGTGGGATAGGGTCAGTCCCCTGGGCATTCGGCGGTCTTTCCCACGGGAAGAAAGCCACGGGAGAGAAGGCTCCGAGCAAGCCAAGTGTCAGCTACCTAACCTACCTATCGACTCTGCAGAGAGCACTTACAAACCTAAATCTCGGAAGAAATCACCAATGGACGTTGGAAGCAAGGTACTTTCCGGAGTGACCTAGCCTTAAACAACAGGCCGCGCCCGACCCACGTCCAGTAGAAACTCACGAGCCGAATAAGCTTTGTTTGTGCCGCAGAGGTGCTGCTGACTGGAACCTAAGGTTGCCTGATGAGATGGGACCTTGGGAAACCCTAGCTCGACTAGGCTACGGGGCTTACTTTATTAGAGCTTATTGCTTGCACATATTATTACGAACTAGGTAACCCGGCACGGTAGACCGCGCCGGGGCATGTCGTACTAAGTATGTTGGTGCAGGATGCTAACCGGTCTATACTCCGCCAAGATATTTTCTGTACATAGATAGGTACATAGATAAAGAAATATGTGACATGACCAATAAGTAAACTTGAAATCAAGTACGTCGAATGCCTATGCCTCGCGATATAAAGCGACTTCAAGGGAGAGCCGCCCGACGTATGACAGGTGTTACCTATTCAAATAGGCGGCGTGAGATTACATATGGACGACCTCAGCTAACGTAAGACAGAGCACATAAAGTGACGTCAAATAGCCTACGACGGTCAGCTACATGTAGGTAGGTACGCCGCTAATGACTAAGAATGAAAATGTCGCTGGTGATGCTTATTAAGTGAAGCCAAGTGTGCCGTAGAGCCGCTAGTCCACTTGGCAGAGAGTCCAGTTGCTGACTACTGCGACATTCACATCGACACCGAAACGGAATACTGTCGTGCGCTTGACGATCCTCATCACATAACCCCGGATTCACAAGACCCTGCGTGTTGGTTATGGAGTAGGCTATCTTTTCGATGCGCGTTTTCTCATCTGCTTTTCCCGCTCATACGCGTTTGCCTCTCTGCCTTCCTCACCCTGTATCTCGGCTACTAGTCGCTTGTACTTCTTCTCGTAGGCAGCGTCCTTCGCCCTCTTCGCTTTCAACTGCTCCCTGGCCATAAAGTTGGCATCCTTCCTTAGTTCTCTCATAGCGCCCTTGCGTTCCTTCTTATGCTCGGCCTTAAGCTTGGCTAGCTCTGCTCTATCGCGATCAGGGTCGTAGTGCTTATGGGGATCGAACGAGTCCTCGAACTTCGGTATGGCCGTTTTGATAGCAAGAGGTCGGTGATGATGTAGTTCGAGGGGTCGTCGGGTCATATACGTGAGCCTAAGCATTCTTTCCAACTTTGCCTCGAGTTTGCTAACACGTTCGTTCAAGGTCATCGGGAGCTCGGCTCTACATGGCTTACTCGCTATATGGGCAAGAACCTTGGCGGCCGGCTGGAATGTCTCAAAGAATGATGGCTTGCCACTGTAGAGATCTGCGGCTGCATCTAACAATTGGACTGTGGTGGCCACGATTGCAAGTTTGGTCGCGATAGCATCTTCTTCAGACCTGGTATTATTAATGCAGTCCGTAGGTGTTAGCTTTCTGATGCTGAATGAGTGGGCGTTGGCGATACGAGTCCCTGGGACAGGCTGATGGATCGGGAAGTATCCTAGATTGTCTTTGGCTTTTTCCGGCGCCAATGCGCATAAAGCATTGAGACAGAAATTCATCACTTCAGGAACGTAACGTTTCGAAACCTGTTGGTATTGAAGAGCTAGGGTCGTAAGATAGACTCCTTGACAATAATCCGCAAGTTCTTTTGGGACTTTCTCTAGATTGCGGGCGATAAGGAGGCTTGCCGGGGTTGCCACCTGGTGGAAGTGATCTGAGGTTGGGAATATGGTCCCAATTGCGGTTAACACGACAAGATCACCAAGATTAGGGGAAAGAGGTCTTGATCGACCAAATTCCTCGAGGTGCGACCGAAACTCATTCGCAGTCTCAATAGGATAGGATTTCGCCAAGGAATGAATGTGGCGGATGAGACTTTCGAGTACGGAGAATGGTGGCGGCTTTGGAACACCCGACAGATATGGCAAATACTGAACGAGTATCTTCACAAAATTAGCCAATTTCGATTTGTTACTGCTGTCCAGCTTCGGGTGATATAGCGCTCTGATCCTTTGCACGACCGTTGGCAAGTATTCTAGAGATACCCCTCGAGTCGTTTCAATGAGTTCATCCAGACTCTGTGGGCAGGGAAAAGTGTAAGGAAGCCCGTTGGGGTCTTCTGTAGTGTCCGTTGATTCGGCAGCACCTTTCAGGCGACCGCTAAAAACCGGGTTCTGTGTCTCTTCCTCGTCCAGAAGCCCTTTGGTAAACTCATCGTCGTCCTCGGCATTGGACTCACCATCTTCTTGCGATGACTCTTCATCATCAACAGGTTCTAGATCTGAATCACTGGCCAGCAAATTCTCTTCGATAAGAAAGTCGTCCTCATCGTCAAACCCAAGCTCTGCTGCGGTTGGTCGAGTCTTGATACCTTTTCCAAGTCCAAAGTCCTCTTCTGGCGTTTCCATAAAGGGACCTGATTCATCAGCCGTATCGGCTTCCGACCGGGAATCAATAACATTCTCTTCATCCTCGTCGTCACTGACTTCTTCACCGCGCATCCTCTTGAGTCTATTCTGCTCAAGCTTTCTGAGCCTTTCGGATTCTTCCTGCGCTTTCTCTTCGTCTGTCTTCGTCCGATCTGCAGGTTGCGCTCTCCTGTCTTGCGCGAGTTGTCTGAGTCGAATATCATAGTCGCGTTCCATCCTCTCCTTCCCCGCAGCAGCGGTTTCTGCTTCATTAATACCGGCGACATTCGGCGTCTTGGTCCTGGTGAACAGTAGAGCTTGTAGCTCCGGGAGTTCCTTATCAAGTTCCTCTCGTAGATCTTCGTCCTCATCTTTGGCTGCCTGCCGCTCGGCCTTGTAAAACTTTGATTTTGCAATGACTTCTTTCATGACTTCTTGTTTTGTCTTCTTCCTTTCCGGTTGCCCCTCAACCTGGCCATCATCTTCGTCGTAAATATCAGATGGTCGCGTTCGCTTCAAGGAGCGATCTTCGTTATCTGAAGCAGCGTCGGATCCGGTGGAAAGATCGTTTTCTTCAAAGTCGTCTGTCAATTTCGGGTCATCAAATGACAGGGATTTTCCGAGATGGGTTAAGCCTTCAACGGGCTCGTCGTCTTCGAGATCGAATATTGAACCTTTCTTATGACTCTGCTTTTCCCTTACGAATCTTTCCTGCATCTTTTCTTCAAGACTCATGTGAGGGTCGTCCTCGCCAAACCGTCGATCAACAATGCCGCCAACTTTATGGCGCCGATTCAGCTCCACAAGGAGAGTTTGTCGTCGCTGTAAGTATATTGTCAGATGCGAAAATCGTTTCTGTTCATACAACCTACCCTCTCCTCGCCTAGTGCCTTTGCCTCGCTAGGCCGTCCTTTGGCAGTATTTTTTGTTGCTGGTTTATTGGTTGTGACCTCAAATTTGGGACCGCGGACGTTGTGCTTCAAATCAAACGGGTTGAACTCCTCTCGGATCCCCTCCAGTTCTGCGGTCTTTTGGAATCGTCGCTTGTTGTTCGCCTTGCCATCTTGCGCATTCCCTCTCCTTTGCTTCTTTGACTGTTGCGGACCTATAATTCCCCTTTCCCTAAGGGAGGCCTTCAGCCTCTTCAGTTGAGAGCCTGCCATCGTGAAAGGCAAGGTTAGAGCAGGCAATCGCACTTGGAGGTGGAGGGGTTTGCGGTGTTGTATGTGAATGGAATTTCAGAACTTTTTTTTGTCTAGACATTTATCAACCTTTATCGATAGCCCGCGCCTACATACTGTACAGCCGTAGTACCCACTTATCTTATCGTCAAAATCGCCCCACCTTATAAAGCAGAGCTCTTGGGTGGCACCAACAGCTCGGACATTCAGCATTTGCAACTCAACCTCGATACCTCCTACATGCATCTATGTCTTCTAGTACCAACGTCGCTGTCGCAATACTTTTTGCAACCAAAGATTTCTGGTATGGATATTATATAACTACAACGGGAAAATGGTGTTTCCTTCCTTCTTGCGCGATGAGCGCCTTCTAACCGTCGGGTTCGGTTTAACCACCGTCGGCTTTCTCTTCGCTATGCGGACAATTCTCGAATACTACCGAGACGAAGCTGAGGTCAAGCCTATACCACCAAAGACTCAGTATATCACCCAAGATACCGAAGACTCGTTAAAGGCGACCACTCTCGAGAGCTTACTTAACCATTACAACTTCGCCATCCGCGACACAGCACTGAAGATCGTTGCTGGACGAGCTGTTAACGATGGTCCAGCCATCCATCACCTCCTGTGGGGCATTACGCGCAAAGACTATGACGAACGCATGGAATCTCTGAGAGCTCTCGCCTTTGCTGTGGAAGACAGTACGTGTTGATGTGCCACTTGCCTCTAGGTCTAAACGTCTAGGAGTTGCTGACTAATATCATAGAAGATACTTTCCAGGATCCGTTGAGTGTACTGAATACCCCGAAAGCCTACAGTGCTCTCGTCAGGTCGCTTGAATTGTGTCTCGATGACGTGGAGCATGAAAAGCTCGACGATCCACTCTACGACGAATATTACCTGCGTGATATCGGCGAGCGGCGTTGCCTCCTGTTGGTTTCCCAACTTATTCACAAGTACGGCGTCGACAAGCTGGTAGAAGCTAAGTTTGTTGAAAAGTGGCTCGCGAAACAACCCTGGGGTGATGGAACCGAGGAAAGGCAAAAGAATTTCGACATGTACATGAGCCGGAAGAACCGTATTAGTGACATCTGCTTCCATCTCAGGGCAACTAAGACAGGCCGAAAGGCTCTGGCCAAGGCAAAACTGATTTCGAAGGCGAAAGCGTCGAAGCGTGAGGGATCTGATCACATCAAGGTTGTGCTAGAGATTAGCATGGGGAACGATGACGATATCGACGAATTTCAGGTCGATGCATCACATGGTGGACTTGTTCCTCGTGTGAACGAACAAAGCGCCGAAGAGCAACGTTTGCGCAGAAGACATCGAGAGGCCATGGTGTTGAACGATGGCACCCATTCTTTGGGTCGCGGCGACATCATCGAACGAGAGCATGACTCTAACAGCTGAACATGACCGGTTCGATTGTAGTCGCCGAGTAGGCGTCTTGATTATGGGAGAAATTGAGGAAGGTCGTAGGGCTGGAAACTGGGCTATAGCCGCTCACTTCAGATGGGGTACGACAAGACATACGTCTGTTCTATTCACATTCCCATCGGCTAATCCTTTGAAATTAGAGAGATGCATGGAGACCCAGCCACTATGGCATTAATGAGCTGTGTTGTTCTCAACATGATTCGTGTAGCAAGCACAGACGTCGGCGGAGGCAAGAACCGCATTCAGTTCGCCTTATAGTGGAATCGCTTTCAACTGGACGACGGGTTTCCCCCATGAAGCCTCCAAGTTTTAAAGCTAAATACGCCTACATGGTACACGGGTAGAAAATATATAGTACAAGATGGATGGATGGATGATTGATCGGATCCTGTATTTTATACCGGACGCTACATCCTACGCTATGCTAGCACGTTAGGGGATGCGATCGTTCTCATGCTCGCATTAGACGATTTGAATGTCTAATAACGGCAATGAGATATCGCGCGAATATCAGATTTATTATGAATAACAAGCTGCAAAGTGAAGAGTTTGAATCTGTGTGATTTAGGTACGCGTTGTATATTATATATAATTTATAGATAAATGCTTAGGATGCCCTTGCAGGTGATACCTTTTCAGTACTAGCTCCAGGGGTAGCTGTGTAAGACTTGCCGAAATCCGTGGAGTAGATCTTATAATCTATATGTACTTAATAAATACGCAATGACGTTGCTATCTATGTAATTCTTTGAAACCTGGAGAGATCTGGTCTTATACTTTGTACTAGAGAGATAAATACATAGTAACTCTTATTTTCTGTTAAATATATAGGTTAGACCCCTTAAGACTACGATATCTTGCATAACGTATTCTGCAATCCATAGAGGCCGAGAAACTTATGTATTCGCGTTACCGATGTAAACAAAGGCGATGCCTAAACTCAATTGCATGTTATGATCTGGGAAGACCAACAACATCGGAGGTTGCAGCATTTTCCACTTAGCTACAGTAGCGTGATTCCACACGAATACAAAGGAAGGGAACGGGAGTTTAGATTCGCTATTTGAATCGCCATCCGTTGGATGACCCAGTGACGTTGCTGCGTCGACAGCTGCTCAAACTCACCGCTAGAGCATCTCGTACATGAACGACCAGGCCAGGACTGAGCTGTCATTGGTACGATACTCCCTTCCAATGTTATTTACTTATTTATGGCTTCATTGCTGCCGGAACCCCCACAGGACTCGTGCATTGCAGGTGCACTTGCGATTCCATCTTGAACTGGCCTCTAGTATATGTAGTATATGTAGGTATTGGGGAAGAGTACGGAGTACGCGGCATGCAAATGAACTACCTAACCTGGGTAAAGGCAATGAGGGGTCCTTGATACATATATAATACATATATACGTAGGTAAATAAAGGGACCTACCTGGTGATGCTCTTGTAAATACCTACCAACCTACTTACCTACCTGCCTTACGCCCTAACCATCATCCCCTCATATCAGAACCATAACTATTGTTAGTTATATTTGTGATACACTTCTTTGTACAAATTTTTCGGAACAAGCGCAATATATACATATCACTTGTCACCTACCCATCACACCACCTATGCAATCATTGCCAGGTAAAGCCCATGGTTGCTTGATATTACCATTGGCAGTTTGTTATTAAACACACGCACAGGTTGCTGGAACCGTCCATTCTCGCCCTGCTAACCGTGTCTTTACCTTCTGACATCTGCAAATCTCAATGTCTCTCTTGTTTGTTTCCCTGTCTCCCCATAACTGAGTGAGAGTTGTTGAGACGATTATTAATAATAACGAAGGTCTCCCGATAATTCTAGGATCCCCCCTCTATCCCGTCGATTTTTGTTTTAAACGATTGGCCCACTGCGGTTTCCCTCCCCTCCCACTCCTTCGCACGCGACAAAGCGGACGGTCGCCGACAGCTTGGGCCGGGAAAAGGCCACTAATAACTGTCCAACGAACCCCGAATTAGTGGATTTAGGGGGGGGCTTTCATTGAAATCATTGGCCCAAAGCCAAGCTCAACCCCCCGCTCACAACCCAATAATTCTATAGTAGCGGGAAAACATACTAGGTAGTAACACACCAAAGGCGGGAACAAGGAAACAGAGAGACATTTGCCCACCATGGCTTCGACAGCAACAACTTCCATCCCACAACAACAACAACAACAACAACCACAACAACAAAGATCCCAACGTACCTTGTCTCGGGCCCCCAGAAAATCCGCCATCGCCACGGCTGCCTCAACCCCGAACCTTAATAGTCTCTATTCGTCGCATTCTAGACTCGCTCCTAGCTCCGGCGCTCTCGGGCGCAAAGCCTCATTTGCAGCTCTTACCCCTGGCTCGCTTGCTTCTATTCCAGATGACAGCGAAAGCTACGCCATACATAGTGTTTTGAACGAATCTGAGAGCAAGATGGCGCCCCTGACCCCCGGCAAAGGCGGCGGGCTCGCCGGTAGTTTTTCCTTGGGCGATACCGTTGAGGTTCCAGGAAACATGGGCGGAACCGTCCGTTTTGTTGGTTCGGTCGCTGGAAGGAAGGGCATATTCGCCGGTATTGAGTTGCATTCAGAATATGCAACGCGCGGGAAGAACAACGGCGATGTGGATGGGTAAGCCCGGATCTTTTCGTCCTTTTACGCCAACTGCGTTTGTCGTGTTCCCTGCTAACCAACACGTTTTCTTTCCCCTTGCAGTGTCTCCTACTTCACTACTTCTGTCCCTGGCGCCGGGATCTTCGTGCCAATCAACAAACTCTCGAAGCGCGACTCGCCCTCGGCATCCGCGTCGTCTCTATTATCACTGACACCAACGCCGACCTCCCTAGCCGGCCTAAAGGCTGCGAGTCAGAATAGCACAAATCACACACCTCCGACTCCTTCCTTGCCAACGTTTAGTAAGTCCGTTGGAACATCTAGAGCCCCAAGTCCTCAAGGCAAACGCCCTCGAACATCGTTGCCACGACCAGATTCGCCCGTTCGTAAACTCCAGCTACCACCAGTCCCCCGAACGGGAATAGCAACCCCTGCCAAGGTGCCGCCCCGCTATGGCAGTCCGACGGCCTCCAAGTTTGGATCGAGTGTACGGGGAACTGCTGGAGATCCGAATAAGACGTCGAGGCTTGACCGAACACCGAGTTTGGCGCCTAGGAGCGTGTCTGCTCTGGGGCAGATTTCTTCCAACTACCATGACGATGATGCCACACCCGTTGGTACGCGCACCCAGACGAATGGAAGCATTGGATCTATGTCGTCGATGTCCTTCAAGCGCCCGGCGTCTCGTGCCACGCAACCGAATGAAGAGGAAGTCGAGCGGCTGAGACTCCAGCTTGAAGATCGAGATCGTCAATTGAAAGATCAAGCGTCTGCCTTAGCCGAGATGGAGAGTAGCCTTTCGGAGCTCACGGTCTTGATAGATCAGTCTGACGGAAGGATGCGGGCAAATAGCTTGGAGGGAAAGGACACCTCGCAGCTTCGAGCGTTGCTTAGAGAGAAGAACGAAAAGATCGCGATTCTCACGGCCGAATTTGACGCCCATCGGGCTGACTTCCGGAGTACAATCGACACGCTTGAGATGGCCAGCACCGAGACGCAGAGGGTCTATGACGCCAAGATTCGAGAATTGGAGCAAGAACTACAGGAATCCCAGGACCGGAACGAGGACGTTGATGGCGTGGCACGCCAGCTTAAGCAGCTCGAAGAACTCGTCCAAGAGCTCGAGGAAGGCTTAGAAGACGCTCGTCGAGGAGAGGCTGAAGCTCGGGGTGAAGTCGAATTCCTACGAGGGGAAGTGGAAAGAACCCGGACGGAATTGCGGAGGGAGCGGGAGAAGGCTTCTGCCGTCATTAACGGGGGCGCCCATGGTAGTGACACATCATCTACGTCGAAAGAGTTGGAACAGAAGGAAGACGAGATTAGAGGTCTCAAGGCTATCATCCATTCCCTCAGCAGAGACTCCGTTCCAGGATCAGAAGCTCCGGACAAGACGCCTACCCAACCACAGCGGAACAACTCGTTCATCAAGTCTCGCCCAGACTCAATTGAGAATCACCTGGCGAGGGAGAAGTTAGAACGGGAGGTCGTCGAGTTGCGCGGCCTTATCGATATCAAGAACGTTCGCGAAGAGGAGCTTGAGCGCGAGGTGGAGGCTTTCCGACGCGGCAGCGCCTCGACTCACCGTGTTAGCTCGACAACCCTAAGTAGTATCGACCGTTCATCGTACCGCGATTCAAAGGGAACCGTCATCCTTGCTCACGACGCCCGCTCGCCTGAGGCTACTCACAAGCGTGCTCAAACATTGGACACGATGCCGGAGAGTGATGCATATTCCTCTGCCACCGAGACTAGTACGCTCTGGTGCGAGATTTGCGAGACTAGCGGACATGATATTCTTACGTGCAGTAACATGTTCGGGCCGCAGAACGGGCAAAGCAAGCCCACGGGCGGGGATCGGACTTCTCATAAACCCAGCAACAGCGACGTTATTCGCGCAGGGTTCAAACCCCTATCGCTCCGTACCGAGGCCAAGGAAGAGCATACGCCTCGTCCATTGTCGCCGATAACTAGCAAGGCAGCCACGGTACCCCCTCCTGCCACCGTTAAGATCCTCCCTAATCCACAAGACTCCGGGCCGCTAGCTGGCAAAGACAGCGGTGTGATCGACCCCGAGAAGTGGTGCGCCTTGTGTGAGCGCGACGGCCACGATAGCATCGACTGTCCTCTGGAAGATGCATTTTAACGATGATGCCCGCCTCGTGGGGAACTACCTAAGGAGACGATAACATTGAGGGACTACTTTTGATAGAAGTCATGACGAGTATTCTTGGTGTCCTCTGTATAAGAGAACCTTAGCATGGTATTGCTGCAGTCTCATTTCTTCTTTTGCATTCTTTCTTTCGTCCCGCTTCTGGCGTTGGAGATCAAATATCCAAGGGCAAACCCACTGTATAACGACTGCTTCGATGATACCAAGGACCTTACTTTACTGCTCATAATTTAATTACATAGCTTGCTCCTTACGCGCTCCGTTGTTCTTGCGTGCATAGCCGCTGAAATGACGTACGAGTTTTGTCGCCCCCATTTTCCGGGATAAGGATTAGGGATGATGGAAGTTGCTTAGGATTGTGCTAGTCCCGGCGAATTTGACTACTCGTTAAGTAAATGTATAATTATTCGATATGATTGAATGTGGTTGTCTAATACTCATAACACTAGCATGAAACCTCGTCGGCTTTGGAAACATCAATTATAGTAAGGTCAAGTGTTGCGATAGACGGGAGACTGAATGGTTCTTGCCTGTACATAATATACACAATACATGTACCTTAGGTAGTTGATGTCATTACACAAGGCTCTTACCATTTACAACTAAACATTGAACTCTGCATGTACATCTTTATGTAGTTGATGACTTTATATCTTACTTACCTGTTGTTGAAACTCTCTGACTTAATAATAAGTCTTCTAGTCTCATCATCTTGAGCTTCGCTCATTCTCCCACGTACCTAATCATGTCCCTCTATACCGACCTATGCATGTATAACCTATTATCTTATTATCATTTATAAATATCAGTTGAAAAATCGCCTGGTACAGCTATTCGAATCCGGCCAACAAGACATAACAAGACATAACACTATACCCCTGCCAACGAAGACGAGATAAGTAGTTAAACTACGTTGTTAACTACCTTGTTGTAGTAAGTCATATATGCTCTTATTTGCATGTTATCGTCAACCTCTGTTGGTCGTTGCCAAGCACTCCCCCCCCCCGCAACTGAACCAGACCCGAGCACAAAATGCACCCAACCAGAGTAGGACTAGGGAGTTCCACCTATCTGTTCCCCCCTGCATCTCAGCTCATCTTAGGTAGCTCAAGGCATGGGTCCATGTGGTCAATTGACGTAGGTAGCTTCCCGAGCTATTGTTGGAAACCGCTGGCTGCTTTTACTCGGGTATTATCTAGTGTAAAGCTCCCTCCAAGTCATGGCATTACTTCATCTGAAACCCTCCCCCTCCCCAACCACATCACTCGATCCTCCAACGTATGATAGCAGCTCATGTCACGCATTTTGGACAGGATTCTATTCATTATAATACTTTAGGTTTCTGGCGATTCACACTTACTCTGTATCTTCAGTAACGACACCTTCACCGACCTCCACCATCTCAGAGCCATGGGCGGCGAAACCACCACGCCGAAGGTCGCGCTGACCGAGTTCCCAACCCGGTCGCGCGCACCAATCGGCAAACGAATCACCAACATCTACAAGGAGCGTATCGAACAGTTTTATTCTAAGGGACAATTTCAACAACGAAATCTCCTTGCTATGATGAACGAGGGTGTCGCATCAGGTCCTCCTAACGTCCAGCTATGGACCTGGCCTGCTCCAGGTCTCTCGAGACCGACCTTCGAGGAGGCAATGGCCGGTGACTACCAACCTGCTAGTGTCGGCCAGTTTTTTGGTCCGTCCTGGGCCACCCATTGGTTCAAAGTCGTACTCCGCGTTCCCGCCGACCTTCGAGATAAAGAGCATCTGGAATTACAGTGGGACTCGAACAGCGAGGGCACGGTCTGGACCGAAGATGGCAAGCCTTTGCAAGGTCTGAGCGGCGGAGGCGAACGTGTCGAGTGGATACTGCCAGACTCGTTTAGAGACGGCAAGGATCACACAATCTACATCGAGATGGCCTGCAATAGTATGTTCGGCAATCCAGCGGGTAATACCATCCAGCCACCAGATCCAAACAAGACATTCCAGCTGGTCCAAGCCGATATTGTTGCCGTCAATCTGGACGCCCGGCAGCTCTGGATCGACACCTGGATCATAGGCGACGCCGCGAGGGAATTCCCCGAAGACTCGTGGGAACAACACACGGCATTGGATGTTGTCACTAAGATTATCAACTCTTATGTCCTCGGTGACAAAGAATCTCTCAAGAAATGCCGGAAGATTGCACAGGAGTACATAGGATCCAAGGTCGACTCTGCCGCAGTTTACGACAGTGGCACCATTCCCCAGGTCTACAGCATTGGCCATTGCCATATTGATACTTGTTGGTTGTGGCCTTGGGCCGAGACAAAACGAAAGGTTGTGAGGTCGTGGTCAAATCAGTGTGACCTCATGGATCGATACCCGGAGCTCAATTTCGCTTGTTCTCAAGCACAGCAATACAAGTGGTTGAAAACCCTTTATCCATATGCTTTCGACCGGGTGAAGCAAAAAGTAAAGGAACATCGGTTCCACCCGATCGGCGGCAGCTGGGTTGAACATGACACCAACATGCCAAGCGGTGAATCTCTCGTCCGGCAATTTCTATACGGGCAGAGGTTCTTTGAGAGTAATTTCGGGGACCGGTGCCGGACCTTCTGGCTTCCAGACACTTTTGGCTACTCGAGTCAGCTTCCTCAACTCTGTCGTTTGGCTGGCATGAGCCGTTTCCTCACGCAGAAACTCAGTTGGAACAACATCAATAATTTCCCTCACACAACCTTCAACTGGGTCTCCCTCGACGGTAGCCAAGTCATGTGCCATATGCCACCATCAGAAACCTATACTGCGGAGGCTCATTTTGGGGACGTTAAACGCAGTATTACTCAACACAAGTCCATGGACCAAGATCACACTTCGTTGTTAGTCTTTGGAAAAGGTGACGGTGGCGGTGGTCCAACCTGGCAGCACATAGAAAAGCTGCGTCGTTGCCGCGGCCTCAGCGACCAGATTGGACGTTTGCCTAGAGTACACATGGGTAACAGTGTTGACGATTTCTTCGACAAACTCCAACAGAAAGCTGATACCCTAGTCACCTGGTATGGCGAGCTCTACTTCGAACTTCACCGCGGAACCTACACGACTCAAGCGAACAACAAGTATAACAACCGCAAATCAGAGATCATGTTACGAGAACTCGAATGGTTAGCGACCGTCGCCTCCCTGAAGCACGGTTCCTACAAATACCCAAAAGCTAAGTTTGACGAAATGTGGGAAGCGGTGCTCCTTTGCCAGTTCCACGATTGTCTCCCCGGAAGTGCAATTGAGATGTGTTATGATGATTCAGATGAGGTGAGTAGGATATTCAGCATTGGAACAACTCTTGGTCTAATCAAAATTTAGCTATACGCCAAGGTTTTCGAGATCGGACAAAGCATATACAATGATATCTACCAACTCTTCGGGGTCTCGCCCGCTATTTCTACTAGCACGGACGAAGTCGTCGCCTTGAATACTCTTCCATGGCACAGAAAGGAAGTCGTTGAGATCGCTGAAGACCGCATTGGCGTTGCTTGTGGTACGGGTGATCTTGTTGACATCAAACCGTTCAAGGTAACGGCAGCGAAAGCTGTCACAATTGAGGAAGTTGGCAAGGGCGTCTTCGTTATGCAGAATGATCAACTGACCGTCAAGGTTGAGAACGGCTGTGTGACTTCGCTTCTTGACCGCAGATCTGGACGAGAGGTCATTGCAAAGGGAGGCAAGGCAAACCAACTGGTCATTTTCGACGACAAACCATTATACTGGCAGGCATGGGATGTTGAAGTCTATCATCTTGATACGCGTAAGGTGGTGCCCTATGGTGAAACAAAGATCTACGAAGTCAAGGAGCATCGAGTGAGTGTCGTGACTGAAGCCAGGATTAGTGACAACAGCTCAGTCAAGACAATTCTTAGCTTGAATGCTGCCTTCGAGGGTCAACAGTCATATGTAGAATGTACTGCCTACGTGGACTGGCGCGAAAGCATGCAGTTTCTCAAGGTCGAGTTCCCTGTGGACGTCAGAAACACCGAAGCGTCATACGAGACTCAATACGGCATCGTCAAGCGACCAACTCACTACAACACCTCTTGGGATATGGCTAAATTTGAAGTATGTTGTCACAAGTTTGCCGACTTGTCTGAGCACGGTTATGGAGTATCAATTCTCAATGATAGCAAATATGGCTTTGCCACGGTCGGAAACCTTATGCGATTATCGCTCCTCCGAGCGCCGAAGGCACCGGATGCCCATGCGGACATGGGAACGCATAAGATCCGTTGGGCGATTCTGCCGCATCAGGGTGCGCTGGGCTCTACGACAGTTCGTGCCGGGTATAGCTTCAATAGCCCAATGAAGGTGCTTTCAGCGCCGAAATCCGCCGACCTCTCGACACTGAAATCCCCTCCCGTCAAGCTAACGGGCGATCAGTCCCTAGTACTGGACTGTGTGAAGCGTGGTGAGGATGACGAAGACGTGTCAACCGATAGTGTAATCCCACGCCGTAAGGGACAAAGCGTCATCATCCGCATATTTGACAGCCTCGGCGGTCGCAGCATAGGAACAGTCTCGACCACCTGGAATGTTAAGAAGGTATTCAAGACAAACATCTTGGAGGATGACGGAGAGGAGATCAAGATCGACGAAGACGGCTCATTCCAGATTGTAGTAGGGCCTTTCGAGGTTGCCACCTACAGACTACAGTTGTGAATGCGTTGTTCAGACAACAGTAGCAACTATGTGGAAAATATGTCGCTACATTAAGGACAGAGAACATCGTCGAACGGAGATTTCCGAACAGAAAAAGGGGGTTCCGTGTCAAGGGAAGCTGAAGAAGGATGGGGTTTTACAAATACGGGTTCCCACTACAAGACGTAGGAACATTAACCTTGGTTACTGACTTGTGTTTTATCTTAGCGCTCTAGTGCAAAAAAAGAATAGCGATTGTGCCAGGACAAATATTTGATTGAGGTTGTTGTGCAGCCTGTGACTCTATGAACCCGTGGCATAGAAAGATAACTTGCCCTTATACCGACCACCGATGAACCTAGGCTCGCAGAGAAACCATATTAATCGAGCCCTAGAAACAGGTTATATCGCGCCAGACTCTACGGCTTGTTCCGATTAATGCACACATCTTCAGCAACCTTTGACTTTGTTTGTATGTTTTTTTCAGAGCCATCCAACCAACATGCATGCTATCAAGGCGTTCGCGGTATCCATCTCCATCACCACCACCACCACCACCACCCGTATCAAGGGCGTCGTCGGCTCACTTTGGCAACAGAAAAACTCCGTCTCCGCTTCGCTCTTAGGGCGTCCTCGGCGGCGAAGCCTGTTGGTGCCGCTGTCGAGATTGCTTCTGCTCCCAGTAGACTGCCAGGCCCAAGATGAGACCTTTGTACCTCGTCTCCAACGCCTCGACCGGGACCCCTGGCGGCTTGTCTGTACTGCTTCTAGGCGGGCTTGGAGTCGCCTCCGACGGGCCAGGACTGGGGTAGCCTAGGTTGTGAGAAGCCGTTGTCGTGGTGGATGTCGTCTGGGACGGTCTGGTTGTTGGGGCGGTCTGGTCCATTGGGGACGACGGCTGGATCGTGGGCAAGGCTATGCGTGTATAGGTAAAGGGTATCTACACGGAGATGTAATGGAGAGGCGGCTATGAAGTTGACGTCTGGTGTATGTATGAAAGTCGAATGCAGTCTCTGGTGGCGGAAAGGAAGCACATTGTTCACCAGAGGCGGACTGTTTAGATAGGGAGTAAACGAGACGTCCTTTATTTGCTGATCTTGGGTCAAGAGACCATAACTAAGTGCGGTGGATAATATACAATATACAATATGCACGATAGAGCACCTCTCACACAAAAGTCCGCTTCCGGATCTCCGCTGCCCAACAGTAGATCATCAGTAAATTCTACGTCGGAATGGTGTTCTTCCTTCACTTTGGATCTGCGGGACCTGCCTAGCGTGTAACTTTAGATGGAATATAAGATGAACTTTTGGGCATCTAGTGAGTCCGGTGGCGTCCATAGGACCGAAGAGAAGATTCCCTTTTACTGGCTTTTGAAACGGGCGGTGGTTACCAAGAGGCCAAAAGGGGTAGTCGAAAGATTCCAAATCGTTCATGCGGCAAAGGAGGTCTGGCGCTGGTCGGCGACCCACCCGAAAATAAAGAAGACATGGGTTTGGGTACTTAGGTACTCTTATGTAAGTGAATAGTGCACGGACCGTACTAATACTGTGTGGCTCAACCCATCTGCGCCGGGCAGCCACAGTGTCCACACCTAAGACCCTTGCAGGGGCAATTTTTAGGAATCTTTTTTCGAGTCTTTCATCAACAACCCAACCCCATACATGTGATGTGTACTTACATACACACTGGGCATGTTTTTTCCTCCCGATTCACATTTCCCAACTCCGAGGATCCTATCATATCGGTGATCCGACTAGATGAGGGGTCCACCAGGTCGTCGGCTGACTTCTCTACTTGTTAGTCGTAATCGATATCATCAGTATGTGTATCAACATGTGGCTGGGCTGGGACCCAGTCGTTCGCTCTCATCGGAGCGCCATCTGAATGTGTGCTTGGGTAGCGCGCATGCTGTTTTACAAGCATGTGTCGTCGCTCCGGTCTCGAGGATTCAGGTACGAGGGAAGAAGACGAAGTCGTCTTTGAGACTAGATGACCTACCCCAAGGTCCCATCACATCAGACGCTCTTCCAGAGCCCGAAGCGGAGGCGGAGGCGGAGGGGGGGCCAGCCTATCCCACCGTGCTGATGCAGGCGCGTAGGAACATGCAGAAATTCGAGAATTGCGTGCTGCTCACCCGGGTCGGCGGGTTCTACGAGCTCTACTTTAACCAAGCCGAGGAGTACGGGCCGCTCCTGAACCTGAAGGTGGCAGAGAAGAAAACGAACGCCGGTCCGGTGCCAATGGTAGTTTCCAACCCACGTCTTCTTGAAATTAACATTTGTGTGACCAAACTCTGATATCTTTCTCTTTTTTCGTAGGCGGGCTTTCCATTTTTCCAGCTGGAGAGATTCCTGAAGGTCTTAGTCCTAGACTTCAACTGCTACGTTGCCGTAGCCGAGGAGTTCCCCAACGACCCAGGTGACAAGATCAAATCAGGGGGTCTGATGCACGATCGGCGGGTGACCCGCATCATCACGCCGGGTACGCTCATAGATGAGAACTTTATCGACCCTTATGCCAACAATTATGTAATGGCCATTCACGTCAATCAGGACCCAGGATCCGAGTCTAGTAATACGGGCGAGCTCAGGGAGCTTGTCACCAATGCTTCCTCAATAGGCTTAGCTTGGTTGGATATCTCTACTGGACAGTTCTACACACAATCGACTACCGTAATGTCTCTGCCTTCTATTCTTTCTCGCGTTGGCCCAAGAGAAATCGTCGTTGACGAGGTCCTCGAGTCGCGAAGAGACCATCAACTATTCTCCGTACTAGCAGATGACAAATACTTGATCTCATTTGCGCCTCAGGGAGAGATCCTTTCCCTACCAGAATGGAGTCCGATGTTAGAATCCGAGATTCCCGCAAAGATGGCGTCTAGTTTCACATCCGACGAGGTTCAAGCCGGCAGCCTACTCCTCCAGTATGTCAGGGATCGACTCCAGGGCTTGAGCATGAAACTACAGCCACCTATGCGCCACGAACACATGTCGATCATGTCTATTGATAAGAATAGCATGCGATCTCTAGAGATAAAGCAGACGATCAGGGATGGGGCCTTCCGGGGAAGCCTGCTGCACGCTATTCGGAGAACAGTTACTAAAGGGGGCGCTCGGCTGCTGAACGCCTGGCTTAGTGCCCCTTCCACCTGCTTGGAAACAATCCAATCACGGCAAGATCTGGTCGAGTATTTCCTACAGCACGAAGAACTCCGCGACGAAATCACTCTGCTCCTCAGAAGGAGCCATGACTCCCAACGCTTGGTGCAGAAATTCGCGTTCGGACGTGGAGATCCGGACGACCTCGTCGCCCTAGCAAACACCATCCGGGCCACCCAAGACATCGTCGCCGCCCTCTCGACCGACTCGCAAGCGGAAAATGCGCTCGAATCACAACCTAACTCAGATCTGCCTGACTCATCTAATTCAAACGACCAGCAACATGTTCCAAGCTCAAAAGCAACCTGCTTCACGTCCCTCCTCTCGCGCATCAAACTCGAAGAACCCGCCCACCTAGCCACCCGCATCAAGAAATCGATCGACGAAGAGGGTCTAAACCAGCAACACCAGTACGAGGACAGCGAAGCCAACCAGCTGCTGACGCTGGCCGAAGACGTCGTCGCCGCCGAGGGCTCGCCGGTCGACGCGGCCGCCTTGCCGAAGGGGACGGCTCAGAGGAAGAAGAAGCCGTCTTCGATCCGGAACCACTACGCGGACGACGATCTGACCTTCGTAATGAAGCCGGAGGCGAGCCCGGGGCTCCGGGACCTGCACGCGGAGCTGGCCTCGCTCCTGCAGGAGAAGGCGGCGCTGGGCTCGGCGCTGCGAGAGCGGTTCGGCGCGGCCAGCCTGACGCTCCGCTGGACGCCGAACCTGGGCCACATCTGCCACGTCAAGGGCAAGGACGCGCGCGTGCGAGCCGTGGCCGAAGTCGGCGCGGTGAGCTCGAGCCGCAGCACGCGGGCCTTCCACGTGCCCGAGTGGACGCACCTGGGGCAGCGGATCCACCAGACGCGCTTCGAGGTCCAGGCCGAGGAGCAGCGGCTGTTCGCGGAGCTGCGTGCCCTCGTGGTGGCGAATCTGGTTAAGCTGCGGCGCAACGCGGCCGTGCTGGACGAGCTCGACGTCGCGACGTCGTTCGCGCGCCTGGCGGGCGAGCAGGGGCTGACGCGGCCCGTGATCAGCGCCGCGACGACGGCGCACGTCGTCGTCGGCGGCCGGCACCCGACCGTCGAGGGCGGCCTGCGCGAGCAGGGCCGCTCCTTCACGCGCAACGACTGCCTCGTCGGCGCCACGCCGGCGCACGGCCGCCTCTGGCTCATCACGGGGCCCAACATGGCCGGCAAGAGCACGTACCTGCGGCAGAACGCGCTGATCACGGTGCTGGCGCAGGTGGGGTGCTACGTGCCCGCGGACCACGCCGAGCTGGGCATCGTCGACGCCATCTTCTCGCGCGTCGGCTCGGCCGACAACCTGTACCGCGACCAGAGCACGTTCATGGTGGAGATGCTGGAGACGGCCCAGATCCTGCGCGGCGCGACGGCGCGGTCCTTCGTCATCATGGACGAGATCGGGCGCGGCACGACCCCCGAGGACGGCGCCGCCGTCGCCTTCGCCGCCCTCCACCACCTCGTCACTGTCAACCGCTGCCGCGCCCTCTTCGCCACCCACTTCCACCGCCTCGCCGACCTCGTCGCCGAGCGCCGCATGCACGTCGCCGACGGCGGCCCCGTCGACACCTACTGCACCGACGTCCAGGAAGACCCGGCCGGCGGCGGCGGCTTCGTCTACGTCCACAAGCTACGGCGGGGCACCAACCGGCAGAGCCACGCGCTCAAGGTCGCCCGCCTCGCCAACCTGCCCGAGTCGGCTATTGCGGTGGCGAGGGAGGTCCTCGCGGCAGATGCGGGGGGCACAACACATTCATTCACTCATCAGGCAGGGCGAACCATAAATGATACTACTACTGCTGCTGCTACCAAGGCAGGATAGGATAGGATAGGATCGCATAGATAGGAGTTCGAAACCATGATACCAACCAACCCATCCATCCATCATACTCATACCAAGCAGTAGACGCGATTGGTATTGTAGGATAAAGTGTACAGTATTCACATGTATGTATATATCACCTAAATCTCCCAAAAGCGAGTTAGCGCTGGATGTACGCCTAATAATGTACGATACAGACAGGTTCCGGGTAAATAAAATGTGTCTCATAGGGTGGTGATGAGTGTGTCATCAAGGATGATCAGGGTTAAAAAGCTCTTGTGTATAGTTTTATAATCATCGAACACTGGCGGGAGTTGAAATCAGAACAAACAAAATTGGCTAACTAACCTTCTGCGTGGTAGTGATGATGCTCTTTTAAGTCAGTGGTATTTTAACCAACATGTCACAATCATCAGGGTTTTGAGACTTCTTCTATACCATGCAATAAGCCTCAATTAGACGGCAATAAGGGATCTATGTACCGTCGACTTTCGTACGTCTAGATCTCGTAAACCCAACCGATGCCCGGTTTGATGCCAGCCCGACAACACCGTGATCATGCCATAAGTTTTAGTCACTGCGAAGAAGAAAGACACAAAGGTTAGCAATCTCGACAAATTCTCGGTTCCAAGGTTAGGGGCCACATACAAGAGACCACCGAAGCCTTCATCGCCAGACTCCTCTTCCGATTCCTCCTTCTTCTCTTCGGCGGCAGCCTCTTCCTTAGCATCAGTTGCAGCGGCCGCAGCCGGGGCGGCAGCAGCGTATGCGTCAGGGTTGGCGATGCGGTCCTTCAACTCCTCGATCTCAGGCCAGCCGTATTCGGTCTCGATCGCGACGGCCAAGACCTTCTTGTAGCCGTTCACCAGGGAGTGCATGACTGACGGCAGCGTAGGGAAGTTCAGGGCGAGCGAGATGGCGGCGATGGTGGTGATGGCGCTCGAGAAAGACTTCAGGAGCTGCTCCTCGCCGATGTCGAGGACACTGGGAGGGAAGGTGTTGCCCTGGTCGTAGACCTGCGATACGCCCAGACCGTAGGTAAAGGGGGAGATGTTCAGCATGTTGAGCAGGGTAGCCTCGGAGGGACCAACACGGGTACCGGACTCGACGAGCTTCAGATCGGTGGTGATTTCGATGGTACCACGAGCAATCTTGGTGGGAACACCGAGGGCCTGGAAGAAGGAGGTCTTTCCGGGTTCCATACCAGTGTTGCCAGCAGGAACCCACACATCGGCCGGGGCAATGGCACCGGCACGAGCAGGGGCAGCGACCTTGTTGGCAAGGATCTTGTCACGAATAGTCTTCAGATCGCCGTTGGTGAAGACGAAACCAATGTTGCCCTTGACGTGAGGGAGGAGACGTTCGTACTCGGGCGCATCGGGGATGAAGGTCTTCAATGCTCGGCGGACCTAGAAATGAAGGGAACAAACAGTCAGTCAGGCCAAAACTGAATCGCTAGTCTACCATCCATCCCTCCATTCATCCACCCACTCACCATGGTGTTTTTTCCCATCAAGACGACGGCCTCCCCACGAAGGGCCTGTCTGATTTCGTGCATCTGCTGAGAGCTGACATTGTCGACGGTGACGAGGAAAACCGACTTGTATTCCTCGAGCAAGCCCTTCAGCTTGGGGAACTAGAGCAGGGGACATGTCGCGGTCAGCAAATCACCGTCACTAATTCTTTTGAATTGACATGTTTAGGACATAGATGCCTTACATATTCCGCCTTCTTCTGCTTGTTGGCTCCCATTTCTTCTTATTTCTGAAGTTAGGATTTTTAAAGCCGGTGTTGTTGTGTGATGGGATTCGGGGACGCTGGAAAATGCGCAAATGGATTGAGTTAGGTAGTAGTACTGTACCTCCTGCGGTGGTGCTTTTCGGCTAATTCTTTTTTTTCCATAGCCCGACATCTGAAATCTGTGTGAGCTTTTCCCCCGCTAGGGCTTTCCATTTGTCATCCGAATCTAGTTTAGCGTCAGACTAGATTATGTAAGTTCTTGACCTTAATTGCTCAGGTACGAAGTACAAACCTCCGACCATTATGTGCACCTATCCATGGATATGCATGTAGGTATCACGTACAGGTATACATACATCGTTATCAACCTGCCTACATATATACCAAATCTCCTTTACGGCTCAGTTGATATAACCAGACTAGATTTGCATAGATAAAGGAAGACCTTTGGGGAAGCGGAGGTTGGAATTGGAAATGGCATCCCTTAACTGCGACACATATATCCTAATCTAATATACCTACTTACGTGAACGGCCATCTCATCCCGAGTAGAGTAGGTTCCAATGCGCCGGATTACGCTGCTCTTCAAATATTCAACGCGGGTATATAGCCTTGATGATTACAGCATGTTTCAGAGGTTGGCCTCAGTGTCTGAGCGCATGAGAAGATGCAGGCAACCCCATCTCCGATGCGGCTTGTGTAAGTGATTGCGCTACGCCCCCCTTCTCGGCCCTGAGCCTCGAGATCTCAGACTCTAGGTGAAGCTCAAGGAATCTGCCTAGTGCTTCCCTTTTTACATCAGGCGACAAGTCCTCACCCTCGCGAAGCTTCCCGGCCGCGATGAATTCCCGTTGCCTTTGGTTTAGATAGGCTTCGACCCGGTCTGCGGCGCGCACTAGTCGGTGGCCGGCTTTGCTTTTGGCTGTCCTTTCCAAATCTGCGGATCCCACCACGAGCTCCAAAATGAGCAGTTCCGGAGTTGTAAAGTTGAATATCTGCCGCAGGGCCCGATACGCTAACAGGAGTCCGGCCTTGTCATCAAGTTTGCGAAACGAATGCAAAACGTATCTAGCCAGGTGGATGTGGACACCATCCGTGACGAAGATGTCAGCGAACTCGACCATCTGGGCGAACAATGATCGGGTCCTTGGTATTTCGTTTTCAGTCTCGTCCGGTGACAAATGAACGAGGCGGTTGACTGGCAAAGACTTCCAAAGGGCCATAAACGTAGCAGGATCCGGTTCAACCTTGTACTCATCCGTCAGCATCTGGAAGACAGCCGGCACATGTTCGCCTTGTCCATCTTCGAGGTAAGAGAACAGTAGCTGGTTCATCATAAATGAATCAGGGGCGATTTTCGTCTCTCTGAATGCCTCCCAAAGCTGCTTCATCTCCCGATGTACGCCACGTTCTTTGTAATTCTCAGCAAGCAGCGAGAAGGTTTCTAAGTTTGCTCTTGGCCACCCCTCACCGTATTGTCGCAACCTGACGTATTTGTAGAGTTGTGACATATCCTCCCTAACCCGAACAAACTGCAAGCGCGCATTGATCATAGACCATGCGACATCCTCTGCCTTACGTACGTTATCGGCAGTGCCCGACCTGAGCCATGCACCGATTAGACCGTTGACATGAATAGCCTGAGGCATAACACCCTTAGCCTTCATATAGAGTAAGACGTTATATGCGCCATCCAGATCACCAGCCCCTATCAATCGCTTCAACCACTTCCCCAAGAAAAACGTGTTGGCAATACTAGGAGGTAACTTGTGCGTCCCACGCACGTCGACGGTCTTTGAAGTCATCATTTCGGCGAAGATGTAAAGTGCAAGTTCTGTTTCGTTCGAAGCCAAGAAATAAGAGATGACTAGGTCGTAATCCTCGATAGTCATCGAGTCTCCTAGCTTGGACCGCAATTTTTGATATGATTCGTAGCCCTTTTCAACTGATGCAGGGCTCCCGGCACACATTCGTATATATGGGAATAGGAAACGGGGGTCGCTTTCGTAAGGCGCTTCAAGGAGAGTGTTGACAACTCGCTCAGCTCGAACTATGTCGCCTGTCTGACAGTACATTCGAAGACCGAGCTGCCAGAACTCCGAAAAGGTTTCCGCCTTGTCCCCGAGCGTCGTGACAAGTTTCCTGTGTCTCTTAATGGCCTCTTCCTTGAAGCCACTAATGAAAGTTGCCTCGATTGCAAGCAGTTGTTGATCATCGCGGAGGGCCAAGCCGGCCTCCCGCATGTCCTTAGCAAGAATGTGAACGTGAAACATGCGATTAGTATTGGATTTGTGGTCCGCCCCAAGAACCTGCCAGAGAAGATCCCATGTGTCTGCAGGAACCAGCTCGGGTTTCTCTAATAAAGCGCCACGCGCGGACGAATAACATTTCCAGAGCGCATTAGTCCTGCTGGGGTTGACTTGTCCTCGACGGACCTTCCGGCCCACTGTCCGTATCATGTTATTTAATTTTGCGACGAGATCGCGACTCCTCGAATCCTGCCATTCGTCCATGGGTAAGAGTAGGTCTGGTTGAGCTGGCTGCTCATTTTCAGATACGAACCGTCTTCGCATCTTTTCGGCCCCTTGCTTTCCCCAAATGTCTTCAACGATCCTGGTGAATTGGGTTGCCTTCTCTAACCGTTGCTCTAACTCCTTCAAGCGCGACTCGATCTCGCCCTTCGAGCCCATGATCGATTGGCCAAACTCATCCTGGTTTCGCAGGCGACGGAGCTTGCCATTTTCCCCTTGTTCGAAGTATTTGACTGAAACACCGTTATCTTCATTTAAGAGACCTAGTGTCTCTAAGGTCTTCTGGCGTTCGGTTTCGTCGATCTCTGGCTCGGTAGATGAAGATGAAGGAGTTGTACGGGTAAGGGTAGGCGTAGGCGTTTTGGCGGCTTGTGAATAGTATCGGACAGGCCATAGTGCCGGAGGTGTTCGCTTTCGTAAATTCAACAGGCAAGCCCTACATATGAAGTTTCGCGAACTGTATTCCAAAATAAACGCTCTAGGCGGCATGTCAATAGGGCTGTCAGCCGACAGTATACTTTGCTTTGATCATCGCTTGCGCATGGCTTGGATTGTAAGTATTTCAAAAAAAAAAAAATTCGAGACAAGCACTTGAACGGCGGTGATATCATTGGCCAAAGAACCGTAGTTTTTAGCGCGTTCTGTTAGTCAGATACGTATTCACCTAGGTATGTACATACTTGAGCACAGTAGGTACCTACCTCATATACTCCGTTAGGTACAATTCGATACATGCTGTTGGTACATACAGGGATCTACAGCGAGAGGGTAGATAACCTGACCTATGGGTCCACATCGGCCTATTTCCGATTTCTCAAAAACTAAAGTCACCTAATAATTGCCCAATTACTCGAGAGGGTAGATAAGCTGACCTATGGCTCCAAAAAAGAGCCACTGAAACTCCACTGAAAAGGCCCGTGGTTGACGTTCACCTAGCCACTGAAAAGTTCAGTTAACTGCTGTCTTTAGGTACTTAAGATTGTATGCGTTTTGTACTTAAATTTTAGTACCTATTAGACATTTATAATAAATTAGCCTATACTACTATATTGATTTTTCTAATTTTTATTTCGATTAATATACTTTATGTAATACTTATTTAACTTTTATTTCATAAAAAATAGATATATTTATTATATAACCGAAAATATAATATATATTTAAAATAGTAGTAATTATTAATAAAGCTTTATCTTTTTATTTACCGCGGCTAAAATAACCTAACTAGTGAGTCTAATTATTGAAGGCTTTTTAAGGCATCGGTAAAAATTCAGTGGTCGGCCGACAGTTATGCACAGTTTAAATTAAGTGGTTCTTTTTTAAACCTATAGGTCAGCTTATCTACCCTCTCCAATTACTCCTGGTTCGGTTGGTTTATTACGCTGCCTTTTTTTTATTAAATAAAAGTAAAATAACTGTCGTATAGGGTCTAATAATTGAAATAAACTTTTGCAAAAAACTAGAAAAATTAATATAGTATTACAGGTCGTGTTGTCGCAACTGCTTTATAGGTACTAATAATTATATAGGCTTTATACCCAAATTTTAGTACCTAAAAACGTTGGTTGACGAAATTTGCAATAGTCAACTAAACCTTTTATGATAAGCCTGCCCCCCTCACTAGTACACTACAGGCATTTTCCAGTGGAGCCATAGGTCAGGTTATCTACCCTCTCATCTACAGCAGGTACCTGCTTCCAGGATCTGGCTGTCTGGACCACGGAGGCTCTAGGATGTAACCGACTAGGTAACCTTAGGTGCTCACCTGGTCCATGCGTCACATATATACATACCTAGGTACGCGAAATGCTCGTCTCATCCATACGCTACGCCCCAAAGAAATGGTCTCGTGACAACGTAACATGTTAGATGAAATATGGCCAATGATGACTTTGTCAATGAGATATACGAAGAAAAGCAACACCAGGTGATAACATCTATCTATACCAATGGAGAAAAGCAGTACTAATGAATAGCCTATAGGCTGCCTATGTCTTCGATCCGTTGGATGAAGCTGATGCCGGAAACCGCCCTGCCAAACGGAGAAAGATATCAAAGAAGTTGAGCAGGTCTGAGAATCAAGAAACAAATGTGCCGTTGAATTTCCAACCGCTTTTGGATGGTTCCGAACATGAGCGCTGCGTTCGTCTTCGGCAGCAATTGTTTGAGGAATCATGGACACAAATCGACAAGAGGATCCAGCAAATACTTAGAGACACAAATCAGTCGACGTTAGATCAGGTAGCTACATTCCTAGAGGCTGCTCCAGATCATGCGTTCAACAGCAAGATCCCCTCTGCCTTCATCATTACTGGTCCAAGCATCGCCTCTCAGGACCTCTTGTTCGAGCAGCTCTCAGAAACTCTACAAGTTCGAGTTAATGCAAAGGTCGTGCGGCTAAGATCAGGGGACGCTCCTAATATCAAAGCCGTTTTGAAGAAGATCATACATGATGTCACGGCTAGAGAAAATGAAGACGAAAACGACATGGAATTGGCTACGAGCAAGGATGTAAGTCGAAGTGCCAGATGAACTACGTAGCATTTATTAACTAATTTTATAGGGCCGCAAATACCTAAACTATGACCTCAAGGCTCTCCATGCTCATCTTATATCCAATCCTCGTCGCTACATCATTATCGCCTTTCAGGACAGTGAGGCTTTTGGAAGCGGTTTACTGTCTGACTTGATCTCACTAATCAGGTAAGTGTACCAGTTATTTGCTCTGATATAACGTAACTGACTCTATACTTAGTTCATGGCTTGATAGAATCCCATTTGCCTTCCTCTTTGGGGTGGCCACCTCGGTAGAGTTATTTCAGGCACGGCTGCTGAAGTCCACTTGCCAGTGTCTGTACGGCGATCAATTTGATGTTGAGCAATCGACGTCAATTGTGAATAAGATTTTCGAGGCTGCCATTGCGCACTCCGAGGCTTCATTACAATTGGGTTCTACCCTGGTGCACAGCCTTTTGGAGCGTCAACGGGATCAGGTATCGAGCATTCCGGACTTTGTGAGTTCAGTAAAAGTAAGTTGGAACATTTATCTAAGCCATTATTCAGACCTGACGTGTTTAGTATGCCTACATGTGTCACTTCTACGCCAACCCATTAACAGTGTTTTTGGCCGACGACGTAGAAAGTGGAATGCTTCAAGAGGGACATTTCAGAGCAATACGATTCTTGCCATCTTTCCGTCGATGCGTGGAAGCAGCCGTCCAGCAATACAATGTAAAACAGGCTAGGCTGCTCCTAGATGATGATCGGTATCTTTTATCCTATCTAAAAGGTAGTCTTCGAGACCACCGTCAGTGGTTATTAGATCTTCTACGCACAGTGAAAATTTTGACCACTGGGAAGATTCTGCCTGTAGATTTCGCCGATCTCTATCTGGACGCCATGTCAAATGGGATTCATCTCATCGACCAAAACGTCGACTTTAGAGAATCCATAAGGCGGATGCAGTCTACCGACTGTATAACGTTCCTGACTCAAGCGCTAAAGACAATCGAGAACGGTGACCAAAGCTTAGGCTTGAATCCCTGGGCAGTTGAGGCTAAAGACTCAGCCAGGTTTCTCTCAGGCGTATTAGCTGATATCAAGCAATTGCAAACAGACGCTGAAGAGAAAGGCAATATCCTCCAAAGCAAATACAGCGGACAGAGCAAAGTGTTGAGAACTACTGTCGTCGCTCAGAAAGTACAACTTAGTCAGGACACAGCAGATCTCACTAGTGAAGATAAGGCTTATACCAACCTGATAGATAAGCTAGTCGACCACTTGCAGGTTGTGCTCTGCTGTGAGAAGGCAGAGGACGTGCCCTTCAGCGAGATTTGGCTGTTTAACTCGAAAACGCCATACAGAGACGTATTCATTCCACGGCCGAGAGTATCCCTCGAACGAGCATTGTCGCGACCACACGATTACCTTAGTTGTTCGTGTTGCAAGATACAAGAAGATCAGATTGTTCCATCACTGCCGGCCACTTCTATCGTGTATCAACTTTACCTCGAGACAGGTTCCCTCATCAACGCTGCTGATCTTTGGTCTGCATATCAAGCGATTGTTGGCGAGGACAATGAGAACGGGCTAGATGAGCGAACTGCGCTCATTTTATTCTATCGCTCATTGGCCGAAATGCGAGCCATGGGTTTTGTGAAGCAAAGCAGGAAGAAAGCAGACCACATTGCAAAGCTAGCCTGGAAAGGGCTTTGACGCGAGAGTTGATGCTATTGGGAGGAGTCACCAAGACACGCGTCATGTCATGTTTGTTCGAGTATATTCAGACGCAGTCATTGTGACTCGGCCACGATTCTAGACAGAATAAAAATGCTCATTTCCCAAATCCGTCCGGGAAAACACCGCTGGGGCCTTTTCGTGTCTTTTCAAGGTGAGCCCACAAAAGACGTCCTGTCCTAGACAAAGCCTCACTTCGTCCCATGACAGCACTAGTGAACAAAGAATCATCAGTCCGGATCATGACAAATAGAAACATCGAGCACTCAACAAAGAACGCCTCCACAGTGTTGGTACATACAAGAAGAGCCACCAACCGCCCGCGAACCTCGAAGCCGACCTTCTCCGTCTCATCCACCAGCTGCGTAGTTGATTATCCAAGTGCTCATTCTCTCCTAAAGTCCCATTATATAAATTATCTTCCCATCTGTAGCTGCTGGCGGCTAGACACTATCGTCGAAGGCCGATTCCAGGAATAAAAGAATAAAAATAAACCATCAAAACAGAAGGAGCAAAACAAGAGGAATCGCTTACAAGCCTTCTCATCCCATTACTTTCTCTCTTGAGGTTTTTTCGCCCCTGCATTCACGCACCAGATTTCCAGGAATCCACGTCTTGATCACAGCCCGAACGCGTAAAGCGCCAGCAGCACTTCAGTCACTCATTTGCCATCTAACGCATACCACAACACCCGCCAAACTCGTAGCCTTCGGCCCCCTCCGTCTCGTCTCGATGGAGAACCAAACGCGTAACCAGGCGCCCATGCTGGGCGACCGGCGAGCCGCGAAGGACGCGAACTTCCGCGAGAAGCTCCGCCAGATGGCACTGCCACTGGCGCCGTTGGTGCAGCTAACGACGGGCGACATCCACCCGGCGTTCCCGGGGACACTACTAAACTTCTGGCTTCTGACGGACTGGCAGCTGGAGGAGCTCGCGCATTTTTACCACCAGCGCACCCCGTGCCAATATACGCTGCATTACCCGTGCCCGATCACCTGGTCGTCCGACATGCCGCTCGAGGAGAAGCGGCGCAAGATCGGCCGCTTCATCGGCCTCCGCGGCTGCGAGTCCCCCATCCGCGTCCGGTCCCAGGAGGAGATCCTCGAGGACGCCCGACGCGCCAGGATAGCCGAGGAGGAGGAGATGTGGAGGAGGAAACTGCCTTACTATTGAGTCGAGACGCACACGCATACCCATACGCACTCGTCGGTTTTGTTTACGGGTTTTTATCATCTGAAGGAAGAAAAGGAGGGAGGGGAGAGAGTGTGAGAGAGAGCGCCTGAAATTTGTGGACATAAAAGATGACAACAAAAAATTGATATTCTCTTCTTTACCTTCCTTTTGGATAGTTACTTCTAATAACATGAGCACTTACACAAAATTCCTAGATTTGTTACGGACTTTCTAATACCCAGAATGATCTGTTGAGGAAAAGAAGGGGGGGGAAAGTACCTCGCTAACCATTCATACACGTGAATCATCCAATACCCAGTATCGGTTACCTGCTATGGTGACCACCTGGATTCATGAATCATGGGGCACTAATACACCAAACATTATTATCCAGATCCAAGGTATTAAAATCTATAACATCATACATACATACTAGGCGAATAAGCTTAAGGACACGATAATAAACCCCTCCACCACTGGAGATTATGTTAGGCCATATATCTATTACTACACAGCCCAGGAAACACGGAATTCACATCTTTCGTGTTTCAGAGTCACAGGTGAACGATCTCTACAATAAGAACATATTATATGCATCTATAAACTCCCTCCCACCACTGTTGACACTAAACCTGGCCAGCCGACTGAGTCTATTCGTTCTCCTGGACAGTTTTCCTGACCCCCTCGACGAAGGCCTCGACCGCGTCGCCGCCGCCGAGCGGCATCTGGCCGCCCCTCATGTAGCCGCCGTTCTCGACCTTGATGGCGAGCGCGTCGGCCACGGTCGGCAGCCCGCCGTCCCTCAGCGCCATCGTCAGGCTCGTCAGGCTCTGGTGGAACTGCGGACTCCGCAGGACCTTCTCCAGCAGGGCCTTCTTCTGGCCCAGACTCATCGCCTGCTTGGCGGCCTCGATCGCGTCGGCGGTCGGCTCCGCGGCGCTGTCGCCCTGATCGGCCTGCTGGGAGAGGACGAGGACCGAGGGCGGGAGGAAGCCGAGGAGGTTGTCGACCTGCTCCTCCGTCGCCCCCCTCGCCATAGGCACGGTGGTAGGAGGCGTTAGAAGATCCGAGAGAAGCGGATATAGCTTCCCTTCCGCTTGGCCTGCTCCGCCACCAGCGGCATCGTTGCCACGCAACGAGTCTAGGAAATTTCTCACTGCCGTAGCAGCGTCGGGGACACCAGCGGCAGCACTAACATCGCGTCAGCACGTTGTTTCTGGCTGGAACAGAACAGACCCTCGGCATTGGACGGGGGGAAAAAACCGCAGCAGCAAGTTCTCATTTCTTGAGAGCTCATCTCTAGTAGTACATGGGGCAGGCCAACAACACACGCTAGAAATCTATTGGGATGCTCCGCCTGGTATATGATGCGCCAACGCATGTATTCCTTTATCCTTGCGTAACAAGGTCCGATTTCATAACGCCGCAAACAAAGGATGAGAGGTCACCTACGCTCTAGCGCCATCGGCACCGCCCTCTCTCGCGCTCTCTCCTTCTTCTCGCACATCGCCCCCTGTAGCACCCGCGCCCGCACCTCCACTTCCGCCGCCTCCTTGAGAACTGGGGTCGCCGTTTCCCTCGACGTCTTCCATGGGCTCATCGTGGTCGCCCCCGTGTCGGTCGTCATTGTCGTGGTTGGTGATGGAAGCCAGCTCGCGCACGACATCGACCTCTTCGCCCTGCAGAAGCTTGTCGACGATCTCACCAATCTTCCGGTCGCGAGGGCTGAGCCAAGTCGGGTCGCCGCTGCGGCCTTGGGGTTTCGACTGCAGCCAGAAGAGGTGTCGCTGAGAAGAGGAGAGGAATTTTAGGACGAAGATGCGGCCGTTCGTCTTGGCAGATTCCTGAGGCTGGTTGTTCGAATCGTAAGGAATAAAGTGTCCGTCGGTCGGTACCATGACTAGGTCTAGCTCGGGCTCATCGAGGGGGACATTTCGCTCCCGCCAGCAGAAATGAATTAAGTCTGGGAATGCATCAGTACGACAGCTACCTTCTGCCCAAAAGTTTATGAATTATTTACCATCTTCGGAGTACAAGTAGATATATCCAGGCCGCGGCGAAGGCTTGACCTTGTAGGGCTTTGACGAGCTCTGGTGCAGATGTTAGTCGGAGCGGCACAGGACAAACGAGCTGGATAATACGAACATCGATGTCACATATGCCCGCCTTGAACGTTATGATAGGTGTAATCGACATGATCGATCGCGGGTAGGATGGTCTAAGAAGACAAGAAAGAAGAAATTCGGGTAATGACAAGTTGAGCCGAAGTTGGGACGGTGCGGAAATGTTAGATGTGTGTGACGTTTTGAGGGACGATGCTGAAATGTCATGTAAGGCTGCTAGAAAGCTTCGTCAAGCTTCTGATAGACTCAGCCAAGTCTAGCGAAGGTACGACAAGTATGTACCCAGGTACATAGGTACCTCCAGGATAGATGGGTCCGCGGAACCTTCTACAGATGGCCCATGGACCGTGCTTCAACCGGTTAATGTTCGGCCTGCATCTGCTGTACAGAAAATTCCAAGGCACAACAGCCACAGATATCTCTCCTCAGCCACATCTATAACTCTGGCCCCACAGCACCGGCCACATGCACCGGATTTTGAGTGGCACCAGGGCTTCGCCTAAACCCACAACCGAATTGATCTTTTTGCGCAAAGCGGAATTTCTTACCTGGCAATATCAACAACGAGGAACCTGCCAATTTCCTTTCACCACCACTAACCCCCCGACAAACTTCACCATGTCGCAGCCGAGCACACAGAAGAAGTTCGGAAAGTCGACCCGGGAGGTCCCTCACCCTTCCCAGAAGGCCCAGAAATGGTATCCCGCCGAGGATGAGCCCAAGCCGAAGACGGTGAGTTGCAACATAAAAATTCTAGATTCCGAGCACGATGGGAACGAATTAGGGATATTGTGTTTGGATCCTAGTGTCGTGGAAATTCTGAGAGGTTGCGGATGTACAACGATCTGGGTTCGGAACGAATGCCACCTATTCTGCACGAGACTAGACGGGATGGGAATGAAGGATCGATCAGACGACCCGAACATGAATTCAGCCAAGCTGCCTATTTATTGATCTATTTGCTAACGACTCCGACGCGCAGGTCCGCAAGGCTCTCCGACCCTGGGCCCCGAGAAAGTCGCTACAGCCCGGTACCGTCCTCATCCTGCTCGCCGGCCGATTCCGAGGCAAGCGAGTAGTCCTCCTCAAGACTCTGGATCAGGGTGTTCTGCTCGTCACCGGTCCCTTCAAGATCAACGGCGTCCCCCTGAGACGAGTCAACTCGCGATACGTCATCGCCACTTCCTACCAAGTCGACCTGGCGGGCCTGGACCAGAAGAAGATCGAGGAGGTCGCGGAAGCTCAGTACTTCACCCGGGACAAGGCCAAGGACAAGACCAGCGAGGAAGCGTTCTTCAAGCAAGGCGAGAAGCCACAGGTACGACATGATAGATACTGTCTACCTTACGGAAGCGACACCGGCTAACGTGCAGCTCGACAGAAGAAGGAAATTAACAGCAGCCGGGCGGCGGACCAGAAGGCCATAGACAAGCCCCTGATCGCCAGTATCAAGAAGGTCGACCTGCTTCCTAGCTACCTCGCGAGCTCTTTCAGTCTCCGAAAGGGCGACAAGCCCCACGAGATGAAGTGGTAGATGCGGAAGGGCGCCTCGGGGTGGGCTTGATTCATAGTACTTTAGGGGAGAGAATACAAAGAATTTGCGGACGGCGGATCGCGGAACTGGGCTGGCTTTGCCAATTGCATCTGGACGTTCAAGGCATCGGTCACATTGATTCTGGCGTCTGTAATTGAGGTTCTATCTAGTCAACAAAGGCTATCAAGACAATAATGGCGCGGTTTTTTTTTTTTTTTTTTTTTTTTTTTTTTTTTTTTTTTTTTCTTTCCCCCTGCGGTGGTGATATGATGAACATAAAAACTGAAGTATGCAAGAGTTAGGACCACAATCTCTTGGAATTTGCTCTCAGGGTTCTTAAATTTCAGGAAGATCGGGAGCTACGAGAAACCTAAGGTTTATGCGGCATTTCGCTATGAGAACAAATGATTTCGTCATTCATCTCGGTATCCCTGGCGTATAGACGAGTTTACGCATGTCTTGGGGTCTATACTCGGACGCCGTCTTAGATTGACTCGTTTGACCTTAGTTGACTTCAGTCCAGGCTCAGATTGTCTAAAGAAAGCCCTCGCTCGTGGTACCTTTTTCGTTGTGAATATTTCGATTGAAACTCGGCTTCACGATTACTTCTCCCTCGGCATCGAGGGGAGAGAAGTACAATTTATTGCCAAGTATTCGATTCCCAGTATAGAGACAACCGGAGCATTATAGAAATATCTTGATATTTCTTAGTTTCTTTATTTTTATTCATTCATCTATATATTCTGACAGAACAGGATTCATGCAGATCCTCTACTTATTCATAGCAAACTCCTGTTACCGGGTTTGCGTGGAATCGAGAATCGATCATACCTCGCGCTCTGCCCAGCTCTGGATCATACCCTCGGCTGTGGCATCGTAATGCTTAAGGGTCACCTTGCCGGTTGCCTCGTCCAAGTACGTGTTCGCCTGCACAAACACTTTCCGGGGCTGCTTGTTACGTAGGACCTCGTCCCTGACCTTCTTGCCCCAGAATTCTGGGTCGACATCCGTCATGTTGTTGAAGAACTTCGTTCCCGTCTCGACGTCCGCCGTCGATTTATATATGTGTAGTTTCTGTAGATAGTCACCGACCGCTTTTCGCCCCGTCGTGAGGATCTTGGTCCGATCTAAGAGGATCTTGACATCGGTGAGGTCATCACCTTGATATTCCAGCTTGCAGAAGTCGTCGCCAGCCTGCAAGAAACATTGAAGAATGGAAAATCGCGCCTGTGAGTGAGCTTGTCCCCACTTCCGGCTCTTAGGATCCCACATCTCCAAAGAGGCAAGACCAGCTCGCGCCATAGAGAGATATGAAGCGTAGAGTACATCTCCGGCTTCACCATCTATGTCGGTTGAGCCGTCGCCAAAACCAAATATCTTCAGCACGGGGAACTCGCAACTTAGATACATGGCAACAAGCTCTGCACGGCATTCCTCATACGAACCAGCCAGGCTACCAAAGACGGAGCCCCAAGTTTGACCAGGTTTATACCATGTTGTAACAGGGGTTCCGGTCAAGGGAGAGAGGGGCGGGTTCTCTTTGTCGAAGTTAAACACACCTGGCGACGTCTCCTGCAATAATTTCCCACACCCGTGACCAGTGAGTTCGTGGAGGCCGACTTGGACTTCGAAGGCCCCATCACGGTATTTCCGATATACTTCAAGATCTTTTTCTGCAATGAACGGGATCTTCTCATCCGGTGCCTTCGCACTTAGCACGTTGCCAAGAGACACGTTCTTGAAGCCTTCGGTTTGTCTGATGTCATCGTAGTTAGGGATATTTATTCCAGCCGGGATGCCCGAGCCAGCGAATGTTAATACTTCAAGGGAAGTAAAATCTGGCGACAAGAATTTATCCTTCTCAAAATCCTTGTTCCATGGCAGGTGTGGGATCAGGGAGGGGGCAGCATCGACAAGGGCACCAAAAGCTCTGGTTCGCTCCAGATTGACGACAGCTGCGAAGCCTTCCCATTCACCTCGGATACCTGCGGGATCGCGGTACGTCTCGATGAAGCCAATATTAGACTCGATCATTGGACCCTTGTCTCGGATCCAAAACCTCTGGCTGTCCTTAAAGGCGAGTAACGAACCATCCCCGAAGGACTTAGCGTAGGCAGTGCACATCTTCTGCTGGTTCTCATTGTCACTGCTCTCTGCCGCCTTCTTAATATTGGCCGCAATGGAAGCCATTTCTTTCGCATGGTCGCCGTAGACCAACTTTATGGTTTTCCCCGCCAAAGTCCCATCGTTGATTGTGAATTCGGTCTCCTTTCCGATATCACCGCCTTCACCAGGAATTTCATGATTCGCTGACGCAATCAGAATTTCAAAGGAACCATCTCCGGTCTTAACTAATCGGGTATTTTCCGGGAGCAGTCCCTTTTCTTCCATCCACGCCGAGACGGCATCAATCTCGGCCTTTGTGATACCCACAGATCCCGGATAGTAAGTCGTCATATGGCCTTGCTCAGGATAGCCGAGATGCATCAGAGCGGGTTTATCAGCAGAGAAGATGGCCCCAGAAGTCGCATCGTAAAAGCGCTGAGCATCAGGGGAGGTGGCCGCAAGGGCAGAAAATACAGACTCAGGACACCTCGGGATGAATTTGGCGTCACCGAAGCTCTTGTAGTTGCCGTTGTTTCCTAAAAACTGCGCCGCGTACTGAAAAAACTGATCTAGATGCTCGTCTGTGATGCCAGCTTTAGCTTGCAGGGCTTTCCAGTCTCCATCGTTGCTCTTATGAAGAGCCAGTATGAAGTTGAACTGCGATTGAGATGAGCACGTGTCTTTGTCATACAAGTATCGGTTTCACTCACTATTGGTTCGGATTCGGGGGAAATCTGCCGTGCTACGATTTTACTACCCGCAAACGATGCTCTGATGTACAGGGTCAGTGTCCGGTGTCTCGTATATTAGTGAAGATGCATCATGACTCGGTACCTGCTAATGAAATGGGCGTATCTTTTTTGCTGGTCGTTGAGAGCATCGAAATGCTTCTCAATCTCGAGCCTCACGACACTAGGGGGAGCATCGGCGAGGTAGTGTTGGAGATCCTGAGCGTCCATTGTGGAAAATAGAGATCGTGTTACACCTAGACGGAACGGTTTACCAAAAGAAGAATACCCTTTAAGTGAGATCAGGCGTCTTGAGGTTCTGAATACCAAAGGAACACCTCGAGACAGGGAAAGGAGGGGGTTCATTGAGGAGACGGGGAGAGCGTCAAGGCAACCGTTTGTATCCGTCGACCAAAACACGCTAGCGCTCACACATCTGTAGGTACCTGAGGTAAGGTATTGAAACCCAACTCCTATATAAGGTAACTGCAGGTTTGACCAAAAGGAACTTGGTGCAGACTTTTGCTATGTCATCCCATGCGCCCCACGTTTTGTACATGCGCCACAGCTCTGCCGTTGCTAACTTGGATGTCTTGAACGTCCGGTGCTCGGACCAACTGACGCATGTAGGTAATGATGTCACTAGGTATTTACCTAGATAATCCCCTTTTTGACATCGCAGAATAGCATCAAAATAGGAGAACTTGCAATACATACAATTTATTAGTCATAATTTAATTATTATTCACCAATGAAATGATGCCTAGTTCTGATTCTTCATACGTTACTTTACCTAGTTCCTATTTGTGGTGTCGAAAGAGTTGATGTATATGTGTAAATAGAGAGAGATAGAGAGTAATAGCTAGGGTATGTAATATATGCACCAATTTTAATGAACTTCAGTATTGTTGATAGCATTAGTAGTATCATAGAATGCATATACTACTTATGTAGAAATTCCAGTGGTTCTTTGCAAGGGCTTCGGTTTTACCTACTGGAAATGTAAGGTTGACTGTCGCTTGGCAGTTGGCAGTATTGAACACCGATGCCGGCCTTGATTGAAGTCTTACAGACTTTGGGAATTGCCGTCCGCAATCATCTCAAGTGACGCTGCGGCTGGATTGACAGAGTTACTTCGGTAATCGGGTTGCCTGAGTTATTTAAAGTACTTATTCAGTCTAACATGAACCTGCAGCCCGTAGCACGTGGTAGACTCAACATGTATTCGTACTAGGACCAGAGTCAGTCTGATCAATCCCTAAAAGGCCGATACTTAAGCGCTTGCGATATATTCGTCTGAGCTAGTACCAAGATCTCATCTAACATGCTCATGTCAGTGGTTGATATAAAGACGTACGGGACATAAATCCATAACCCAAATTGGAAGAACCTTATTACTTAAACTTAAAATGGTCTAAACCAACGTTCACTTACAAACTTATAAGGTACATGCCCTTAAACATTCTAGTATTGAGTAGACCGGAGGCTTGGGAATTTGGGGTGTAGCAGGCTTATCGAAAGAACGGGAGAAGAGTGGAAAATGGCTATAGTGCTGGGCTACATGATGTGTCAGCAAGGTGAGTGCATCTCGGAGAGGTGTTGATATGTAATGTGGTGGCACGACATTGAGTCGCACTAGGAGAAAGGTGAGGCGCTGTGCAAGAACCAACAAGACTTGGCAAGATTTGGTTTCCCACGAGCGTGCCTTGATGATCGAGCGGGATTCTCGGAATTGCTGTACATACGTACGGTCCCATGACCTATCTACTCCGTGCTGTAGAAGCGGGCTTCTCGGCAGGCATCACCATACGATCCCATGACCTATCTGCTCCGTGCTGTAGCTGCCCCGGAGACATATTATGATTCGTTGGCTCTCATGCCCGTCGCCCGACTGGTTGGATTTAGCATAGTCCTAAGGTAGCCTTGCTATAATTAACAAAGGAATTGTTGGGTATTTTTACTTGCAGGCCATTGAGTATCTGCAGTAGAATTGCCAAGGGCTCCTTAAAGATCCTCACCGACGTTTTCATGCTTTTCTATTTCGAGTTGCATACTTGTAGCTAAAGGACCTAAACTGACAAGATAATGGTTCAATTACGACTTGAACGATGAGCATACAGTAATCAGCCATACCGTTGACTTGGGAGGGCATTGTTGAGTCTCACCGGGAAACCCGGTCTGTCTTGCAGAAACCAAGAAAAGTACATAATAACATCTAACCTTAGTTATCCTGGGTCTTGCCCAGAATACCTCACAGCTATCTAGATTGTTCCGCATCTAAGCCGCCAACTACTGGAATATAATTGGCGCTTAACGAAGGAAAGGAGAATGAAAGAAAAATACTTAACCTAATACCTCCATATGTAGGGACTACCTATCATACTCGGCCTTAAAGCGGTGAAGACGACGCATACCGTTAGTAGAGATGTTGCCGACTTCCCCGTGTTCCCCGGGTCCACTAACACCGAACAGCCATTGTCTTGGATGTGGATCTCAAATACTTACTATGTAGCAGGCAACTGCATGAGAAACGGATTGCCGGGAACAGCAGCCGTTCGAACCACTACATGTAGTATGAACAATTAGAGGACAGTGTAGTGGTAACAGCTAGGATTATCGTTGTTACAACGTTAGGTATCATAAGACTACGTATACATACCAGAAGTATATATAGATCGATATGAATATATACGTATGTACTGGCACAGGTAGAGGTAAGTAGTACAGGAAAAATTAAAACCTCTCTACCTATACATATGCGTAAACATCAGAAACTGCTGGCCCACTGCCAGGCACTTGTCAATCACATTTTCGCAATACAATACGTTCTATGTAGGGCGCCTGCCTGCATACATACACTAGATGGAGAGGTGAAGGCTTCCCCAGGTCCTTAGGGAGGTATGTATAAGTACGTATGCATATGTCAAGTGATAGATGCGTTTAGAATATCCGTATATGTATGCACTAGAATGGGTATCAAAAGGTTCCGGTCCAATGCGATGGCGCTCCCGGCACAGCCTGATTTGCTTTGCCATTTGCTTGTATAGGATTTGATTGGGCAGAAATTCTTGCAATTAATTTGTCGCCAATATGCATATAAACGACGACAAAGAACCGTCCGTATTCGAGAAGTTTTCTAGATGGCTCCACAGAGGGGGAAGGGTGGGAGAACCTCGTCATAGGTACGTAGTTCATCATACAGATCGCATACCTCCCGATACCTTGTAGGTAGCATTAACTCGTAGAGCATGTGGGTCTCTCGGCCCTCAGCCGGCGTACCAGAGAGGTAGTGCATATGTGTACTGTACATATATACATACATGTAGTTCGTATATGCGATACAATATGCCGTGAATATCTATTAAGTATACATAATATTGTAGATCATAGATGCGAGGTAGGTTAGGTAGAATCTCTCTATTGGATGGTGATATATGTAACATGAACACGTTCGTATTCCTCATGTATGTACCTACATATACGCATACGTACATACCTATATACAACTACCTAAATATTGAGGTGCAGAACACATAATGGCCACGCATGTAGGTACTTTAAGTCAGTTATGTAATTAGGTAATTGTCTACATATTAGTAGGGGAAAGGGGAAAGGGGGTAAATAAGGTTTAATATATCAAAAAAACCAGCTCGTGACCTGAGTATCCACTTTTCTTCTCGTCTCAAGTATCTCAGTACTGTACGTTTGTCTCCTTGTTCTCAGCACGTTTTCCTCCACAATCCATTCCAAAGATGGGCATTCTTTTTCTTCGATTTAACCTGAAGAAGTCTAGCAAGCCAAGGTCTAAGATTCCACCGAATCTCTTACCTGCTAGCTGAGCAATGGTGTACCCCCTATGCACCCCCACGCTACTTTTACGATACCTGGCGCCCAGTAGATAGGTACTTTCTTGTAATATCAAATGTATCCATATTCGTACACACATATTGAACATACAATTTCGCCGATTTGCACCTCGGACTGCTGCTTGCTTAGTCTGGCCTTCAGCGTGTCGGTGGTCGGGTAACCAACCCTCCGCGTATCATCTTCCAGCAAAACAACCAACCAACCCATCCGAGTTCAGCCTGTTTCCCATGTTCCTGAAAACTGTCTACATCGCATGCTCTTGGTTTCATCGAATACTACCAAGGGATAGTATCTAAAGTCTTAACGAAGTATTAATTATCAGCAGTCCCACATCTAGACCGGTTGCTCTCCGGGCTGCCGGTTTCTCATCGTTATCCCCTCCGGTATCCCTACCATCTGCCACATCAGGAGGAAGCACTGGTATGCTTTGATACCGCATGCTTTGATACTGCAGAGGTCTACAGTGCGTACGTACATACGACTCGGTTCACCAAGCAAACATCGTGTTGATCTTCCTGAGGTCAGTGAATGAAGGCGTCGTTTGGGTCGGTTATGTTGGTTTGCACTTCAACCCACACGCGCTTCACCTCTCTCTCTCTCTCTCTCTCTCTCTCTCTCTCTCTCTCTCTCTCTCTCTCTACACTGTGGACGTGTACTTTTTCTAGGTCGACTCTACGTAATATCTACCGAGTGGCTGGATAGTAGAAACTCGGCTCTATCTAGGCAGTACCTAGGCTAGGTAGTACCTAGATAGTGCATACATACGTAGGGCTCTCTGGCTCTCCGGCTCTCCGGCTCTCCCACCAGCCCACTGTTTCACCACACTTGCTGGACTGGTCTCCATCCTGGGGTCCCCTCCCCGTTCAGGAAAGGTACTTGTTTCTCCATCGAGGGATACTTGAGCCATACAGTGCTGAAGTGGATGGGGTACCTCTTTCGCCTTTACCCACATCCTCCCCCTTCTGACGTCGAACAAGCCAGGAGTCCCAAGGAGATTTGGGCACGCAAAATACGATTGGCTCTTCGCTACTAGGAATTGCCTTCTTTGACCTCCTCTCGAACTCCCCTTGGTGTCTGGTCCCAGCAGAGAATCCTTGTCGCCATCTCGCGGCGGTTCTCGGGATTCTTTAGGTACTGGGCCTAATTGCGTATGTACTAGACCTTGCCGGAGTTTTTTTGCTGCTTCAGTTGCCGTCGGCAATGTGGCACCGTCAGATATTACAGCAACTTCGTCATTTCAAATTCTACGTACTATGCAGACTCAATGCCTGCTACGCTGTGCCTATGCCCACTTATAAAGCCAGCCCTCGCCGGCGTCCTTAGGTCCACTGCGGTCTGTTTCTCTACCGATATTGCGTTGCTTTAATCACACCCCATTTTCTTTATTCTCATTTTTGGTCTTCTTTTCTCTTCTGAAAACTCGTCGAAGGACTCTACTCTTCTCAGTATTCTAGAAGCCGATTGAGCACCGCTTCATATCTCAGTGCAAATCCTTGGTTTCATAGGCGCCCAACACGTACCCAAAGCACCTGAGCTGCGTACTTCCACAATTATATTCCTGGGACGCCTGTGACCAAGTGACCTCGCGTGTTTCGCTTCTTGCAAGAAGTGCAGAGTAGAAGGCTATCGTAGCGATGTTATCCTATGACAGCCCAGTTTCGGTGAATTCGCATTCGTCTCCGAACAATATGGCTGCAACGATGAATTCCTTGAGTACAAACCCGAAACCAATTAATGCAACCGTCATGCCGGTAACGTCGACCAACACCATTGCCAAAGTCAATGGCAAGCCTGCGCCGAGGTATCATCACATCTGGCTAGTTACTGGCCCGGCCGGTTGTGGTAAGACAACCGTTGCCAAGCATCTGGCATCGGCTCTCGATTTGCCCTACCTTGAGGGTGACGAGGTAGGTCTGAATTTGATTACTTACTGTTACTGTACGACCTGTTGATCACGTTCTGGCTTTAGTTTCATCCCAAGGCAAACATTGACAAGATGGGCAACGGTATACCTCTGACGGATGCCGACCGATGGGACTGGCTTACTATCTTGCGAGAGGAATCTCTTCGAAAACTTGCCTCTGGAGCAGAGGGCGTTGTGCTTACATGCTCGGCTCTCAAGCGGAAGTACCGGGATGTCATAAGAGTGGCCCCTTACTACTCGCACGACGTCGTACTCCATTTCATATATCTTCATGCCCCCGAAGCCGTCCTTCTTGAACGGGTCGGACTAAGAAAAGGTCATTACATGGGAGCGAACATGGTCCATAGCCAATTCTCTATTCTGGAACCACCGACAGCAGAGGAGACCGATATCATCAGTATCGACGTGAGCGGGTCAATGGCCGAGGTTCAAAGGGAAGCCCTGGACAAAGTCATTAAGAAGATCGACGAGACTGCGTCGATCTAATCTGGCAGGGCATGGCACCGCTACGGTGACACAGGGGGCCATCCATATATGGCGGGATCAGCATCACCACTTCACGTGAGCATATTTAGGGATTGCGGTTATCATCCACTTTGGCGCATAAAGAGACGCATTAAGGTGGTCAAACTGTTTTTCATGTATCGCATCTCAGAGGCCTCACCGACCTCTGCACTATAGGCGTTTTGGATATCCATACCATTGATTTATAGAGCGAGTCGACAATATCATGTTCACAAGGAGGTTGCAAGTTTTGCTATGCAGTCTAGAATGTACATAGGCAGGATAAGAGACGGTCACCTTGCAAGGAAGGTGTTCGATCCTATTCTGCAGACACTCCAACGCCAAGAGAGTCCTTTTTTTTGCGGGAAGTATGTATGTAGTCAAGTCCCCAATGTTTTCCATTACCTACCGGCGCTCTAGGAACGCCCCGAGGCTGCTTATAACGTTTCCGTTGCATTGCGTTGCGTTGCGTTGCGTCTCCCCCGCTATTACATATACGCCGGAAATGCCTGGAATCTTATAGGAGGCACTTAGTTCCTCCGGACGCTAACAGCCATTCGAAAGACGGGGAATTCGATTTTCCTCTTGGGGGCGGCCGCGGCTAACCTAGGAACACCGGAACACGCCTATTATTCCTGGTGCCCAACATACAAACACATTAAACTACGAGATATATGACATATTTGTTTTTTTCGGATAACTTTACTACTACGTTTCCCCTTTCAAGCCTCCTGCGTCACCCTGCTCCACGTGGCTGTTTCTCCGTTTCTCGCTTCTCGCGGGGCATCGTATCGTTAAATAGGTATGGTTTCCCTAAGGTTGATCATGGAGATTCCCCATTGGTTCGACGAGACCCGAGGCCGACCCATCGTCAAGATAATGCGGAGTCGAGTCATGCGTGTGTGTTCGTGCCCCCCGTCTATGTAGGTAGGTAAGTATGCAAAACTCTGCGATCTTATACGCATGAAGACTGCATGCTCACGCCTCTCCTATTAGAAGTAGGACATACATACATATAAGAATAAGGCTGTCAAAACTGGGGTTCAGGTCTTGGCTGTCACCCTACATAGAAGTGCGCTTCTGGGGAAGATAGGTACATACATGCGTATATACAGTACGTTACATATGCGTGACCAGTCGAGTCTTGGGACTGCATGCCTCTATGTAGACTCTAGTACATATATATATGTGATACCTGATAAATCATGCCGAATCAGAACATTCCTCTGTCGTAAGCAGTACCGCATATGTAACCACCGCTTGGCGGACCCGTCCGTCTGGCCAGACTAATGCCTCCCGGGGGGGGTCGTTCCCCCATCTATCTATCGTAGGTGAAGCACCATGACGTCCGGTTCCTCCACGATCTTGCGTACCACATCCGCGGCCCGTGCCAGCGTCGCCCCGTCCACGACGCGATGATCGGCGCTCCAGCTGAAGTTGCATACCTGCTTCCTGATCACCCGGTCCTGGTCGTCGAACGCCGGTATGGCGCGGATGCGTCCGATGCCCAGGATCGCCACCTCCCTCTCGACGATCACGGGCGACACGTAGGTTCCCCCGATGTTACCTATGTTGGAGACGGTAATTGTGCCGCCGTTCAGGTCCTGGGCCGACAGCTTGCCGGCCACGGCCTGCGACTGCAGACGCGCCAGCTCCTCGGCTATGGAGAGCACGTTCTTCGCGCCCACGTTCTTGATCACGGGCACTAGTAGGCCCGAGGGCGTGTCCATCGCGATGCCGATGTTGTGCTGGCTGCGGTGGACAAGGGTCGGTTTCGAGGTTTGCGCGTCCACGTCGACGCGGGCGTTGAGTATGGGGTATTGGTACAACGCCAATGAGACCGCTTTGATGATGAAAGGTAGGTAGGAGAGTTTTGACACTTCCCCTTTCTGTCCGGGTTGCGAGAGCACTCCGTTTAGGCGCCGGCGTAGTTCGAATAGTTGGGAGAAATCGACCTCGTCGGCGTATAGGAAATGCGGTATGTTCAGGGACCTCGTCATGGTTTTGAACATTTGTTGTTGCGTATTCGTCATTTGGACAGTGGTCTCGATTTGTTTGTCCGTACTTGCCGGTATCGTAGAAGAGGCCCTCACGGGCTGGGTAGCTGAGTCTCTCCTTTCGACAAACCTATAAATATCTTCTTTTAAAACCCTGCCGTCCTTCCCTGTCCCGAGTACTTCCGTTATATCTATATTCAGTTCCTTAGACAGGTGTCGCACTGCTGGGGTTGCGAGAGATGCGTATTTGCCTTTGTGGACTGGGACTTGCTGAGACTTTGGGTCATCGCTAGCGGAAGCCTCAGCTTTACTACTAATACTACCCGAGCCATTGGCTTGCGGTGGTTTGTCCAACGTGTGCTTGTTCAGGGGTTCCGAAGCTGCGCCTGACGAGGGCGACGGGGCGGTTAGAGCATCTAAGTCTTCCTGTTTCGCGCCTTCGTGTATGTCGATGTCTACAAATGGCTTCCCAACTTTTGCCATCTCGCCGGCTTCGTAGTACAGCTTCCTAACAACGCCCGAGAACCGACTAGTAATCTCGACGGAGGCCTTATCACTTTGAACCTCACACAAGGGCGAGAACTCCTCGACTCGGGCATCGGGCTCGACGAACCATTGTATAATTTCACATTCGACAATTCCTAAGGGAATATGAGCACGCTAGGACAGAATTCTTGTCATTTATTGGACGATATTCACCTTCGCCAATATCAGCGAGCAAAACAGGTTTCACCACCTGCATACTCGTCGTCGAGTGGAACCCTCTTGAAGCGGCGTAAGCCCCGCGAACTCGAGAATCCGCAACGCGGTTTAGGCCTTGGTAAAGTTGCCATTGCCGCCGGATTATGCGAGAACTACGCTGAAGAAACATAGTATATAAACCACGGCCGTAAAAATACTTATTTACATCTTGTAAAGTTGAAAGGCGTGACAGCAAACCTTCACCGCGGGAGGGAGAAACAAAGTGCTGACCTTCCAACTCGTAGCTTTCCCCCACATTCAACCGCTAGTACCCGGGGAACTGGGGAAGCCGATAATGGCCGTGGAGTACTTCAACCTTATAGGTACATTTAACATATGTTATGTAATTCCAAAGCCGAGTCCAATTACGTCATCGGGATTCTACATACTATAAATTTACCAAGATAGAAAGAAAAGGAGAAAAGAGGAAACTAATTGCAAGTATGAGAAGTTTCAGAAGGCATCGGATACTAACGCGCGCACTGAGCTACTAACCGTCCGCGGTCGTTGCTCAGGTGCAGCGTAGTGAATCCGAATGCCATGACCAGGCGTCAGTCCTCTGACTGTAAGGAGATGATGGTATGGCCAGGAATGTGATTGCCGTCCATTCGAGAGCCTCTAATACCACTTAGATTCTCTAGACCGGTTTTCGAGGTCCTTCAATCCGTCTTCAAGAGACCCTTTGCCCGATATTCGTTCAAAATACCGAATCTGGCCATCTCTTGTGCGGTCAAGGGATACGGCGACTGACGATCACGACAACTCAGAATGGGTATGATGACGGTGACCAAAGATGCGAGGATTAAAGCACCAAACCCGTACAACCAGTCGACAGCCCTAATCAACTGGTGGTCCTGAACATACGCAATGTAGTAAAGACCGATTGGTAAGTGTAACAATAAAGCACTCGCAACCCCTGGGTTGTAACCAGTATTCGCTTTTGCATTCATGACAAGCCCATGGCCAAGAACCTGAGAAAAGCCAAAAAGGCATTGCGCTAGACCAAGCCAAATCTTGTCCGTAAAGACAGCGGCACTGATGTAAAAGGGGTAGGCAAGTGTGTTGACCCAGGCCATACTTAACTTATTCCCCGGGAAACGGTCGTAGTTCTTCTTTTCTCCGTAGAAAGCGACATTGATAGCAAGAGGCCCGCCACCCGGTAAAATGTACTCTTCAACCTGGTGAACGAACAGTGCCATAAGGTTGTAGATCAGGATGGACTGAAGGCGGGTGAAGAAGCTGCCGAAAAAGCCCATAACGAAAGTGCTGACGACAAACGCGACGGCAGTGAAATAGTACCAATGATCGCGATAGTAAGCGAGCCAAACAGTAGGCGACCAGAGTGATGGATTATATCGGCCCATTTCCTCCTTGGTAAAGGCGTACGCGGTATTCTTGCTGCCCATGAAGCCGATACCTATGTAGTAGAAAATAACATAATAATTTGCCATCGCAAATACCGCTGCCAACGCCCAATCCAGACCCGTGATAAGATTGCGGGCGTATGCGTGCTTGAGATATATAACACCAATTGGCAGAAAGCCAAATAGGGAGGTGGCGAGGCCAGGATTATATAGGCGACGAACCAGAGCATTCATGAGGACGCCGTGTCCCAACACCTCGAGAAGACCGAAGGCCATGGGGCAGAGCGGTAGCCAGGTGGCGTTAGGGGGGGATAGCGGCGGTAAATAGACGACGTAGTTGAACCAGTTGTTACCGAAGGCGGCGATGATTTGATTCAGGGGATAGTGCGCAGGACGGTCGCTGCCGTAGCGGGCAATGTTGCATACTCCAGTGAAGCCGCCTGGGAATCCGAACTCCTCCCAGTGGTGCAGGTTCATGACCGCGAAATCGGCGATAATACATCGCTGTACCAGATCGAAGTGATGCCAATAATCAGCAAGTATGCTCAGCGCAAGTACGGCGACGCCGGCATTGACGTGGTACCAATTAGCCCAGTACCAGTTCATTTTCTTCGTCCTCCGTAAGAGCAAGCTGGGTAAGCAGAATCATAATCCATAAATATAGGTAAACAGACCTCAGATATTTTCTTGTAGACTTTGTCGGTTTTTGTACTCGAGCAGGGCATGATGCAATTACTACGCGGGGGCTACCTAGGAAACCTTGTAGCTGAGTCCAAAGATAGGCGGACGTTCGGAGGCGGACGGTCGGGGTCGGTCCGTGGACACATTTGCGACCCGGCTTCTCGGCCTACCCGTATTCATTGATCAGTACACTCGAGACTAAGATAAAAAATGGTCTATCCAGCTTTATTAAATATCGAATGTTAAATATCGAATACAAAGTCTGCGCCTTCATCTAGCCAATTAGCATTAGGGTCGTCGGTCACTTAGACCAGTTCATCTAAGTGTGGTGTAGTGTTTGAAGTACATATCCGAGAACATATCGGCAAACCGGTACAGTAAGCGCCGCGATCAGCATCCGGATAGGTCGTCGCTTAATAGTCGATCAAGGCGGAGCCGCGAGTTCTTACTCTTCTTGGTCCGGCAGCCAAATCTGTCTTAGACTCTTTCCTACCTTTTTTATAGGCTAGTGAGCATTCCCCCAAGTTTTTTTTTTGTTGTTGTTGTCATACATTGTGAACTCTCGCTTTTCGTTATCCGGGGGTCTTACTCTTGAGACATGACTTAGAACTCCCGAATTATCGCTAAACTATCCAGAGAAATCGTAGGATGATTTCGCCGTAGCAATTGACAAAACCTACAACGTCTCGAACTATTTTCCCAGTCGACGGTTGTTACCCTGACTTGATCGCTACGACCTTACTTAACTCAGCTTTGATACTAATGTCGGCTTTAATAATTCAGCCCATGTATTTGAGACTCTAGACCTCGAAGTCACTCTTGTCGATATTGAGTTGCAGTCCCGTGTCCGGCAACTTCTAAAGCATATTCTTATACTTATTTCGATAATCCCGACTTAATTATGCATGTAAAGTATAACTATATGTCCTGTATATTACGACGTTGTTTACAATCTAAGCCTAGTAGCTTTGATTAAATTCTCAGGACTTATATTCACTAAGGTTTGTTCTCTCCTTTTTTCATATAAGCTCTTTAGACAAATAAACAATTGATATCCACTACAATCCACTGATTAAAATTTACCATCTGTTTGTTACGGTACCCTAACGGGATGAATTATCGAAGAGTATAGCATTTATGTAAACTGGCAGACTGGGTCGCCCGGTGAAGTGTTTCTTAAACCGAGTGTCTACGTACATACATGTATTGACCTTAAAGTTGATTCGCTGTGATGTGACCCGTTTGTCTGGATTCGGCAGCCCAGCCACTGCATGTGCGGCTTGCTAAAGCATCCATCCATGCATGTACATATGTATGTACCTAAAGCCGCAATCAGGTACATAGGTACCGCAGCTACGTAATCCAACCAAAATTTGTGACGAAACCTTTGACAACTTAGACCGCGACACCTGCCAGCATCGGCCTGCCATTCGGCTTTCAGTCCCTCCCGGTCTCAGAAGAAGACGATGGCGTCGATACGGCTGTCTAATAATATGTATTTCGTACATAGGCCTAGGCTCTTGTGCCTGCTTTGCCAGTCAAGAACCTTCGGCACATCCTATCGCCTTCTAGCAGAGCAAGCTGCGGCGAAATCCACCACGAAGACAACCCCGAATACGACGACGAAAGCGGCGGCGGCGGCGACAGCGAAGGCGACTACAACGAGTACCACACAGCAATCGCCCCAGGCTATCCCCATTGCCCCCGAATTAGCCGACGCGCCGAGGGCATACGGGAAGCGGCACGAGACGTTCACACCGAAGCCGCTAAGCCGGCCGATCGGTATGCCGAATCCGCCGAAACCGGGCGAGAACACCGGTATAGACTTCCGGACGCTGCGGCAGCGCCGGGACGACTTCGTGAACTGGGAAAAGCACCTGCAGAGGCGGAACGAACTGTACGAGCCCCCTCCTCCGCCCACCTGTCTGCTTGGTTGATACCATCCTCGGGGAATGACGGAAACTAACCAATGGGATTTCACCTCGTGACGTTTACAGGAAGAACCAGGCGTCGCGGCCGTACTTCCGCGACTGGGGCAACCTGCAATTCCACAAGGGCAAGACGTTCATCGCGCCGCCGCGGCCGTTCAAGGCCGCGCCGTCGCTCTACTTCCCCAATTTCTACGGGCGGACGCTGGTGCGGGACGACCGGCAGGCCCGGGACACGACGCCGCTGCTGCGGGGGCGCGTCTCCGTCGTCAGCGTCTTCAGCAGCGTCTGGGCCGAGAACCAGGTCAGGACCTTCGTGTCGCCGGAGAGCAACCCGGAGCTCGACGCCGTCCTGGCCCGCCACCCCGACCGCGCCCAGCTCGTCCGCATCAACGTCGAGGACAACAAGTTCAAGACTTGGTTGATCGGGCTGTTCATGGGCAGCATCCGGAAGCAGGTCGGCGAGGCGAACTGGGAGCGGTACTTCATCGTGCGCAACGCCCCCTCGGAGGACATCCGGGAGCGCATCGGTTTCCTGAATAGCAAGGTTGGCTACGTATACCTCCTCGATAGTCAATGTAGGATAAGATGGGCCGGCAGCGGTCCCAGCGAGGATCACGAACGGGAAGGGCTGGTGAAGGGCCTTCAAAGGCTCCTAGATGAGAAAGAGAATGGCCCGAAGAGCTAGAGCTACCTAGACTTTGTATGTACGAAGATGTAAATTCTTTTCGAATGATACCCAAATCACGTCTAACCAATGACACATGAATGCGAACGATAAGTTTGGTTTGAGAGTCAATCTGCTATTTTCCCAGGGATAGATCTACCATCCACCGTGTCGTTCTGTGAGACAAAAGGGGATCGCCCCCCTCCTGACACTGGTCCTCTCTAGCCGTATTATATAGCATAAATCCAGCCCTTCAAACAACAAAAGCAAAAAACCAGAACGCCTTGCGACGGCACAATGCCGTTTGCGAGGTACATAGATATATCCAGCCCAAACCAGAAGAGCATACAATTAGACAAGCGCCGTGCTGCCTAGCCTACTACCGCTAGAGGAAGAACCAAAAGATGACGAAGCAGAAGGCGATGAAGCTGCCCATGATGACGCCGTCGCGGCGCTTCCGCGCCGAGATCTTGCCGATCAGGGTGTTGAGGCCCGGGACCTGGCTCGCGGCCATGGTGATGCGGCGGTTGATGTTGGCGAGGGTCTCGCGCTGGGCGGCGAAATTCTCGTTGGTGGCGTAGGCCTGGCTCAGCACGCCGTCGACCATGTTGTGGCTGTTGTCGATGCGGCTGCGCTCGTCCAGCATGTACTCGGCCTCGGCCGCCTCCGGGTTGTTCGCCCGGTACGTCTGTATGTCGTCCCGCACGTTCGACAGCAGGTTCGCGCGGTTCCGGGCGTCTTGCAGGCTCGTCCGTAACCGCTTCAGGTCCCGTCGGTGCTCGGCTAGCTTCTCGCGCAGGAGCGACAGGTTGTTCTGTTTGAGGGCCGACGATGTAAGGCTCGCCTCCGAGTCCAGGAGGCGCGCAAGCTGGCTGATCACATTTTCTCTCTATGGATAGTTGGTTAGCTGATATTGGGTGTGTTCGGTATCGATAGTAGTCGTCTTGGCCTATGTTACCTTGGCGAGTATCTCTTCTAATTTCGCTTCCGTTTCGTGCTCCTCCTTGCTCGGCTTCGCTGGTATGTTCGAGACGGTAGAGAATTGCGAGTATGTGTGAAATAGCGTCTCGGTCTGCAAGTTACGAGATCAGCTTGGTGCTCTCCATTGATGATTGTGAGGATTGCGCCTGTTACTTGAGACTCCAAGCTCCGGGCCTGTTGTCGCAACTGGGCCCAGCCTTGATTTCCGGTGGTCGCCGCCATCTCAGTACGCAGAGACGTAAAGTAAAGTTGTTAAGAGGAAAGTCGGCTGCGAGAACCGTTGATCATCGCTGTTGTAAGTCGTATAGAGCTTGCAACAACGGGTGTTGTCAATGGGATTTCCTCATGAGGGAACCCTTTACTGCAGAGTGCTCCGTACAGGCCAGTAGAATCAGATAAAGAAGCAACGATAATGTGTCATTACAAAATATACAATCGTGAATCTGAACCTATAAAGCAACAGGTACCTGGTAGCAGCACCCTAGGGATGTTCTACCACATGATCAATTGAGTTACGAGTTCCGAGAAGCCACTAGGTTACGTTAGTGCTTTAGAGTGTTCAAAGTCCCGTTAAGCACAAATACCTCGATATTATGATTTATCGCTTTAATTGCAACGGCTTGAGTAACATGTAATAAACGGATACCTACCGTCACGTGACCGAGCTTTTCAGCCCACAACCCTAGCGAGGAATCAAATCTTTAGCCAACTCCCAAAAACCTCGGCGGAATTTCACGACAACATCAAGAAAATTACCCGTGACCGTCAACTCCCACACGACCAAAGCCATTCAAGATGGTAAGTCGCCTGCTCACCGATTTCCGCACCGTCCTCAATCCGCAGAACTAATTTCGTCATCGTGTTTTATTTAGTCGACTTCCAAGGTCAAGACCGGGCAGCTCTGGAACAAGAACAAGGATGACTTGATCAAGATGCTCGGCGAGCTGAAGACGGAGCTCGGCCAGCTTCGCATCCAGAAGATCGCCTCCTCGGGCACCAAGCTGAACAAAATGTACGTCGTCGTCGTCGTGATCGTCGTCAATGCGGCAGAGAATATCCCACGATACCCAGAATAAGTAGACGCGGAGGACTGGGATGGAAAGGAACACCCGATGCTAATTGCTGTTCGTTCTAATATAGCCACGACCTCCGAAAGTCCATCGCCCGCGTCCTTACCGTGGTTAACCTTAAGCAGCGGTCGCAGCTCCGCCTCTTCTACAAGAACAAGAAATACCTCCCGCTCGACCTCCGACCCAAGCAGACCCGCGCCATCCGACGACGCCTGTCGCCCGAGGAGAAGTCCAAGACCCTAGAGAAGACGCGCAAGCGGAACACGCATTTCCCCCAGCGGAAATATGCCGTCAAGGTACGCTAACCGAAACCCGGTTTGCGCCTGGTCGCGGGGCAATATCAAGGGGATGAATTGCTAACATTTGTGGTGGTCCTCAGGCTGAATAGAGGGTGTATCGGCTTTCAGGGGGGAGACAGAGGCGGATCTGGTCGTTGACGGGCGCGGTCATTCCAAAAGGGAATCCTGATATTTGCATGGCATCACACGGCTTTTTTTTCGGTTCATAGGTGTTTATGAGGTCACACTTGCAGCCCATGTCGCTGCTGAATGCGAAAAAGATTTGCCTTTGGGCGCTGAACAATCGCCAAACCACTTCCTGACTTCCGCTATGCTGGTGAAATACTATCGGTCCGAGGATTGATCGTCTAAAGTTTTTGATATAGACTACAGTGATAGTATAATTTTGAGGTTAGAAGTATCAACTGCTAGATCCTGCGCTCAGCCCCTGAAGCAACGTCGAAACCCCCATCGAGAGACGTATAATGAATTTTAGACTTACCTAGCGGTGTGGATGACTTCGACATAGAAAAATTAGCCATCCAGGGCTATCAGAAGGTTGATAAACCTACTAGTAAAGTAAAAAGGGAAAGAAAGAAGTCAGCAGAATCTACTATGTATTTCAACAAAACCCGCGCAACGGAGACGGCACTCCACGGGAATTCATTCATTATATAGGCTTCGTTGTTCGGTTACTCTCTACCTAGTAGTTAGACTCGAGACTGGTACTCACTGTACCTCGGTGATTAATCTGTTATAATTTCCCTTCGGCTTTTGGTCCTACAAATGTTGCATTTGCAAGATCGAAGGGACTAAATAGGTAAACATATATAACTCGAAACGTTTATCTGGCGGCCTAGGGTCTTCTCTAGGAGCATATATTGCCATCTCGTTATAAAATTTATAGAAGAGTGCCTGCATCTCTTAGGTTGTTAGAAGTGGGATAAAGTGATGTTTTCAAGATGCTTTTACAGAGCCATAGGTTTACATAGATATCTTCGAACACGGTACCTTGAAAATCCTATCATTTGCGACTCTTCCATAGCGAGAATCGACATTGCCCAGAAATTTCGCGGGGTCGGGTTTGAATAGGTATATATATCCAACATGGCACTTGTGTGTGATGCATAAGACTTAGTAATTGTATTTGATTGATCAGAATACCGCTTTGCGCCAATTGCCTTCAGCTGTTTCTATGATGCTCTCTATGACTGCTATAATTGCACCGAACTTTTAACCCATGCCTTAAAACCTACAGACCGATGTCTTTTCATCCTCGTAGATTACTCCACTTGGTATGCCAACTCCAGTTTCGCCACTCACCCGTGATAGTGGTATCATAGAATAAAAAAACAAATCTTCTGGGGATTGTCACCAGATCTTGCTGTACCAACCCACTCTCGAAGGGAACCTGGCTTCCAAACCTAGCGGCCGGAATTCTCACCTGGATCAGATGGGTGGGGAACCTCACACCTATGTTACTTGCCGAGTTAGTGCTGTTGTAGAGATGCCTGGTTACTCGGCTGGGGTGTCTGGTGAGGTAGATGATATAGGGGTTGTCTGTGTCCGGGGCCTTTTCCTTTTCCTCTGTTTGTCGTGTCTCATTTGGTGTCTCCGCAGCTGATCAATCCGTATGAATTGACTATCGCAGCCGGGCTCTTCGCATTTGAACTTGAAATTTGGATTATGTGTCTTGCGGTGTTTCGACAGATTGGATGATTCACAGAAACGCTTGCCGCATAGCTCACACTGAAGTGGTTTCTCGCCTGTATGTGTCCGCTTATGCATGGCTGCTTCGGCTTAGCTAATATTCTGTACAAGTATCACGGATAAAAACATACTAAGGGCACTTTTTTGTTTGAACGATTTGTTGCAACCTTCGACATCACAGGTATACGGTGTCTCGCCCGTATGCGTCCTGACATGTTGGTCAAGAGCCTGTTGTGCTGAATAACCTTCCCCGCATATGTCGCATTTATACGGCTTATCTTGGAACTATTAATAATCTTTCTGGGTACAGATTGGTCTAGGTTTGACTTACAAGAAGTGTGAGTGCCAATATGGCGCTTGAGCTTATTTCGGGATGCGAATACTTGGTCATCGCGACGTGAACAGCCTTTCCATAGGCATAAGTACCTGGTCTTGCTCGACAAGACAGATAAATGGTCGTCAATCAAATGGTCTTGGAGGGAAGAGTTGTCGTCAAAAACACAGCCACAGACAGTTTCCTGCGACTCGGAGTCTCCAGGAACGATCCACTGGCACGTATATTTTGCCATGCCATCAGACTCGTTTTTCGGTGTCTTCGAGAGCGTTTGGGTTGGGGCTGTTGGATAGCCATTCGCATGGAAAACAGGACAATCGGGCTGAGCCAAGCTCTGCTGTTGTTGCATATTACAAGCGCCTGGGGCACTCAACATTCGCAACGTGATAGCGACATCATGCTCTGTGTTGGTATGGTTACACGGTTGATTATGGAAAGCTGCGTTCACTTCTGGCTGCATAGTGGAAGTGTCCCAAGCTTGCTGCAAATTCCATATGTGATCAAGGGGCTGATCGAAGCAATGCATGTCATCACATGGCGTGCCCTCGCCAGAACATGCCTCCTCTTGGCAGACCTGAGTGGAACAACAATCACTGGAACATGCGTATTTGCTACAATTGACCGAGACACAATCATCAGCGGCTGGGCTGTTGAGGTTAAGACCCAGATCTGCGGCGTTAAAATGGTTCCCGATGCGCATGTCGTTGTGAGATAAGGGGTAGCTTGACTTGGGATGGTGATTTTGGCCGTATTTAAAACTCGCGTCTGGGAAGAAACCCGGTACCGGTTGGTTAAACTGCTGGGGTATCGGCTGAAAGAGGCCATGATCGGGCCCAGGGTAATATGGGAGAGACGGGCCATTCAATCGCAGCCTCGAGGTAACCGGCGGTACATGTGGTCCCCGAAGCAGTCCTTGGGTGTCAGCGGGAGCTCTGCACTTGATATTGGAGACGTAGGTGTCATCATCGGATTTGACATTTGAGATGCAAGTGTCGTCGTGTGATGTGTGGAAAAGATTGAGAGACGAGGGTTCTATCGTTTCCGAGAAGGATGGCTCAAAGGGAAAGGCGAAATCAAAGTCATCATTGCTGGGCGCGGCAGAACTGCCGGACCTGTCCAAGGAGGGAAGCTCGTAATCATCAAGATCAATGGACCCGTACATTTTCCCTAAGGTGAAGTTGTGCATTCGTGCGTCTGAACATGACCTGGCCGCAGAGATGCTCGGGATTTCCTATGTTGTCAAGAGTCGCGGCTACGTGCTCATGACTTGCAAGAAACGACTATGAAATGAAGTTATGTCCTCGGGCACAAACCCATTGGAGGACCTGACGGCAGCGATAGATCGACAGTAACTCAAGTCGATACCAATAATTGGAGGGGTATGGGCACTATGTATTAATTGGAAGGGTGTGCAGAACGGCGGAAAAGTATGAAATGTTGGTAGGGCATGGTGGGCAAATAGCGGGATGTCGACAAAACGAGAGAACCTTGATGGTCAATACCTTTGTATGTACCTATGCATGTACATCTATGCATACATATTTAGTTACCTTAGGTATATGTACTTTTGACACTTTCAGAGCTGCCAACCAAGTGTCATTGTATGTACGTACATACATCAGGTGGGTACACATCTTGACCATGCACGTACCAGCAAAATTTGAAAAGTCGAACAAGACAAAAATACATCGGTAGGCCGAAGTCTGTGTCTTTTATACACGACTTCAAGAAAGCCTTCCATGTGACTTGATCGGGGGAGCTGGATTTGGGCATTGCATGGATGTTGGCATTATTCCTCCGACCCTCACCAATGAATGCGCTTGCATTTGTTGTATGTCAGGACCAGGTACGACGGCAAACCTGGAAGGAAGCTCGCTAGTGTGGGGTGACCATCAAGGTTCACAGAATAAATTTTCGGGTGAATCAACGGTCTCTTAAATATTAGGAGACGGGCTGACCTAATCATACTTGCGGCTGCTGGTCAACTGCGTAGCTGAATACATAATAAAGTACCTACCTAGCCAGATGTAGGTCATCATACATACATTAGGTACCTAGTTCGGCACCTATAACATTTCCTTGAGAGCTTCAATAATACCGAATTCGTGGATTGATTGGGCAATTGAACCATAGGTATTTCTAGTCCTTGATTAGTATCGACAGCAGCTACCATTAGAAGCAGTCCGATATCACATTTAAAGCATGGTTTTGCACATACATAACTCGTAACACCTGGCTTGAATAAGTCTAGGTATACTTTCGAACTACATATATACATATATATTACACCGCACAGCCGCCACTACGTATGTACCTAACAACGAACGATGGAAAATAACTGGCAGCCCTGGCCCCTCCACGTCCCCGCACCCTTTTTCAGGGCCCTCAGCCTCCCTGTCTCTAGGTTGGCTGTCATTCACAACGTCACCCCGTTCTGCCCGTCTGACCGTATCATCCACGACCCTCTTCCATCACAGCGATGACGCGGAGCAACGCCCTATTTCGGATCGCGCAAACACTTAAAAAGTCTCTCTCTTCTAGCCCGTGCTATTAGCAAACTAACCTCACAAACAAAACACACTTACGTGCGCCGAAAGAAACGTTACCTACGTAGCCCGTCTTCAACGGGTAGCTAGCTTGCGCGGCCTCAGCCTAGGAATACAACAAACAACAACTCCCACATAAACTACAAACTCTCCCATTCCGCCTCAAAGAACGGGAGAGGGGAGCTTCTTCGAGATGGGAAACATATGCGGCAAGGCCGAAAGCGACAACTTCTCCCAGCCGGGCCGCGTTCTCGGGTCCGCCCCGCCACAACCCGAACGCGCCTCCGTACCGGCCAAGGTCGGCGGCCCGCCTCGGACCCTGGGCGGGAGCACGCCGAGCGCGCCGCCGACGGCCCCGTCGCCGTCGCAGGACGAGGCCCGGAGACGAGCTGCCGAGGCCGCAGAGGTAAGCGCCATCCGATTCTAACCACCACCACCATCACCACCACCACCACCACTCCTTTCCCCCCAGCGCTAAGTCCTCTATCTATCTATTCGTTCATTCTAAACCCCTTACGTACACAGGCACGAGCCCAGGCCGCGGCATCCAAATCTACCGGGAAGTTGGGAACACAACTAGCCGCGCAGCAGAGACAATCGCGCAACGAGATTCTTCAGGAGATCAGCAACGAGGGGATTAGGCAACGGGATGCCGACGAAGCGGCGCAAGCGAGGAGTCATAACTAATAATGTGTGAGGCGATATGACGCCGAGGAATCAATCCGGCAAACTACCGCCTGTTTAATCTGCTGCAACGACTAGTCTAGCACAATATAAATCTCGGAATTAAATAACAATGTTAATTGCATGCCCCTAAATTTGAATTTCTGACTTTGAGCGCCCTCCCATGTAACGTACGCCCCGTTTTGTGTCCTTGCGGGACGTCGATCCCCTGTTAACCCAGATAGAAAACCCACGGCGCCCGTGTCGTACTAAGCCTTATTAATTTATATAATCTCGTTCTTACATTGTATCCTCACGTAACGGTGTATCTACCCCCAATAGGAGCCCTGCTATCCGCGTCGGCGGCAGCCATCGTGCCCTCCTTAAGTAAGCGGGTAAGCTCAGCCATAGCATTAGCCACCATGACTTCTGTATCTCCTTCCACCAGGACATAGAGCTTAGGCTCCCCGCCGGATGGTACCTCCTTGCCGGGTGGGTAGAATGTCCCCTTATTAGTAATAGACGTCCCAGTTGCCTCCAGAATCTTGGCGACATTGGTCCTATTTGTGACCGCCCAACGAGCCTTCTGGGGGAAATCGTTGATTTCAAGGGTTGCGTGGAATGCGCCAGCATCCGGCCCCTTATTATCGATAGGCTGACCTGGTCGCAGCTGGCCAGCGCGGCCCAAACGAGCATTGATTGCATTGATTGCAGACGAGACCTTATCCAAGGGGTTGTTGCCGCTCGGGGATGGTGCTGGTTCTTCTCGCTTGTGAATAGTGAATTTCGGCTCGAGATCAATCTTAGGAGCGGCATCGCGAGAGACAATCCCAGAGGTGGCCGCCTGAATAGCCGTGACCGCTTTGTCGCCCTTCTTCTCCTCGCCGGCCTTTTCCTCCTTCTTCTCCTCTTCCTCCTCACCCTCTGTCCTATGCATCTTGCGTTCCCTTAGACGGGCTGCCTCTCTCTCCTGATCAAGACGCTCGAGCCCCTTGCCTCCAAAGCCTGACTGATCTTTGGCTTTGCCCGACCTCACCTTGTCTCTAAAGGCCTTGCGCATATCTTCTAACTGTTCTGGTACTGGCTGGCCGCTCTGCTCGAGAGCCTTTGCAATCCCAGGGGCGCAATTCTCTTGATCGCCCGTTACAAAAGTGACGGCTGTGCCTTTGTTGCCAGCACGTCCAGTACGGCCGGCACGGTGCACGTAGTCTTCCAAATGGTTCGGGGCGTCATAGTTGACAACTAATTTCAGCTGCTTGACATCGAGACCGCGGGCAGCAACAGAGGTAGCAATGAGGATCGGTATGACCCCGTGTTTGAAATCCTCAATGGTTGAGTCTCTATCAATCTGGTCTTTCCCGCCATGTATAGACATGCAGGGGTAACCCTTGCGCATCAGTTCCTTCAGTAGGTCGTCCGCCTTCTCCTGACGATCTACAAATACCAAAGTCCGAGCATCTTCGTCCTTATCGTAAAGTTCGCCTAGAAGTTCAAGAAGGCGAATGAACTTGTTGTTTTCTTCGCGGATCTCGACTACCTGTGTGATCTCTGGCGCTACAACACTCCGGCCGCCAACAGTGATCTCGACAGGACTGTTCAGGACTTTCTTAGCCAAGGCATCCATAATTCGTGGCATTGTTGCCGAGAAAAGGATCGTTTGGCGATCCGGTCGCATGTTTGCAAAGATCTTCATCACCTGAGGCTCAAAGCCCATATCGAACATTCTATCTGCTTCGTCAAGGACGACATAAGTCACCCTTTTTAGGTTCGTGACACGGCCTTGGTTAGCTGCTAGGAGATCGATCATGCGACCTGGAGTGCATACCACGATCTCTGCTCCCCTCTTTAGCTCGGCGATGTGATCCTTAATGGGCGCCCCGCCATACGCACACACCGCTCGAAGATTCATCGACTTGAGGAATGGCTTGCAATCACGGTGTATCTGAGTCGCTAATTCACGCGTGGGAGTCATTATTAGGCCAATAGGGCCATCATTCTCCTTAAGCGGTGACTGATCCTTGATGTGCCGAAACATAGGCAATAGGAATGCGAGAGTCTTCCCTGAACCGGTCTTTGCAACACCAATGACATCCCGGCCTGACATAATTGACGGGAAAGCTTGCATTTGGATCGGTGTTGGTTTTTCGAACCCCAACTCGTTGATAATATCTAGGGTCTTTCGCGACAAGGCACACTGAGACCACTTTTGGACCGGTTTTGGCACATCCTTGCCTGAAACTTTGATTCCGTCGAGCTCAATACGCAAGTCTGCAAGTTCAGCTTCAGTCATCACAGATAGTTCGGCCGGTTCAACCCAAAAATTCTTTCGAATAGGTTCCAAGTTGAGCTTGGTATAATCCACAGAGGGGATATCTTTTTTCTTCCGAGCCTTGGCTGCGAGAGCTAGGAATGAATCGGGCTCTATATTTTCCTCGCGATAATCATAGTCGTCTTCGCTGAAGTATGCTTCGGGCTCTTGTACATTCTTGCTACCACTGGTTTGTGGTTTTGGGCGCTTGTCCATGGCCGGTTTAGTCTCGAGGTCATTCATGAAAGCATCTAGAGGGTCAACATTATCATCGTCAATCTCCATAGCCTCACTTGGTTGAGCATTATTGGTAGCCCCATTAGATTGCGGGGCCGATTCCTCTTCAATTCCATCCACCTGCATCTCCGTGGTCTGCTGAGCGCCCTCTTGCGCAATACGTTCCTCGCGCCTTTCCTGGGCAGCTCGAGCAGCGGCAGCTTCTTCAGCTTCATCTCCAGCAAAGTTATCGGCGTCGTCATCGTCCTCCTCATCTTGATTCTCGTAAGGCGTATCATCAACATCTTTAAGGGGCAATGCGGGTAGCTTAGCGAGTTTTCTGTCCGAAGTCTCATCTTCATCAAGCATCAACTTCCGTTTTTGCGGAACCTTTTCAGTCTCTGCAGTTTGCTTGGAAAAGCCGAAACCGCTTGTCTTGGGTCTACGTTGTGGAAGAGCAGATACTAAAGTGATCGAGTTAACTACGCGAGCAAACGTTTCCGGAAATGAGCACTTACCATTCGGTGTCTTCACTGCCGAAGGGAGGCCCGTGGATAGCTGGTTCGTAATGGTACCTAGTTTAGAGGTGATACTGGGGGTCTGCGCCTTTGGAGCAGATTTCTTCGCGATGGCTTTGGGATCAAACTTGCCCGAATATGAAGCCGCGGGGGACGATGCTTGCGGCTCAGCAGGTGATACTGAAGCTGGGGAAGCCTCGGTAGGAGTTACGTTAGATGCCCCATTTGCTCTTTCGTCCATTTCGGCAAGAAGCTTCCGGGTGGCTCCTGGAGTCGCCTCTTTCTGTTTGTCTTTCTCTTCTTGCTTTTTCTTCCATGCTGCCAGCTTCAGAAGACGTTCGGCTTTCTTCTTGTCGGCATCGGACTGCGCAGCTGACGGCTTCGGGTTCAAATCTGCCTGTAAGCTTGTGTCAGCTGAAGTTGTATTTTCCCCAATGGCTATAAGACATACATCGGATGCTTTTGTTTTAGCCGTTTCATTAGGCGCAGGGCCTCGCTCACGGCTATCACCTCGCCTACTGCGCGGATGAGAGTCAGCAGTACCTTCGCGTCGTCCTCTGCCTTGGTCATGGGAGTCGTCTCGCCTGCTTCGGTAGTCTCTGTCCCCATCACGATCACGGCTTCGTCGCCGACGAGGCTCGGGTGAGCGTTCCCTTTCTTTGTCTACAAGGCGATCCCGCGACCGTCTACGGTCCCTGCCTCCACGGTAATAATTGTCGTCTCGACGGTCTATTGAGCGTTCACGTCGGTGGTAGTCACGACCCCGGTTGCGTTCGCGATGTCGGCGCTGGAAGTTTTTGTTGTCAGAAAAAGCAATGCTATTAGGTGCATGAGATCGCCTTACATCACGAGGGCTTCGACTGCGGCTGCGTCGCCTTGTATCTCGGCCATAATCTCGACGATCGCGATCTCTGTCGCGATCTCGGTCTCGGTCTCTTCTATCATCATCTCTGCGATGTCTTCTTGAAGATTGCTGGCTTCCTGCAGGAGTTGGTGAGCGTGAGTCTCTGAGCCGAGCCATAGTTTTTTATTTTTTTATTTATTTTATTATGGATAGTATGGCTCGGTCGCACTGAATTGGTGAGAGCTACCAGAGGACTCGAGGGAAGCTTCAGTTAGATGACCAAACTGAATAGAATGATCACCTGATAGATTAAAGCCTCAAGAATTCTGTGCCTTGATGAGAATGCTAGGACGTCGGTTTGGCCGGCTGTTAAAAGTTGATAGATATGTCTCTAACCTGACGGCAAAGAGAGGGTTGAATGAATGAATGAAGTGGGACTCTTCGGACGTCAGTTCGGAGAGAGTCGTTGAAATTTCAAGCTGTGGCTGAGAATAGAATGGGGTAGGTACGGAGTACCTTAGCTGCTTAGGTATGCAGCAGATCGGGGTATCTGTGGCTGAGCTTAGGGCATTACCTAATATGTCGAGGTTGCATTGGCAGGTCACCGAGGTGTGTTCCAGTGAGGCGCAGAAGCGAGCTTGCCGTGGCAGAAGCCGGCTGCCTGGGCTGCCTGGGCCACAAGCTTTTAAGGTTTGATTAAAGGAGCTATGTCGCGTGTGTGAAATAATAAACATGGCCTGACCTCATGGGGCTGGATTGACCTCCTCCCAACTCCACACGATTCCCTCGTCAACCTTAACCCAGCCATCGGAGCCCTATTGTCTCATTAGGTGCACTGACGAGGCTGATCCTAGTTTTTTTTTTCATTCAAATTCCCCAATTCATCTCAATACACCTCAATACAAGCAATTGCCCATCATGCTGTCTTCTATTGGACGTGCTGCAACCAAACGGCTGGCCTCGGCCGCTTCTTGTACGTCATCTGGCCGCATTGTGGTCACCCGACTAGGCGCAAGTGCATCGGTTCAGCAGCTTGTCATCTTGAAATCAGGCTACAGTTCCGTTCGGGGTTTTGCGACTCGGGCATCCCAAACCACTTCTGCCGCGACCGGACGTGCGAAGAAGCCAACAGCTACAGCAAAAAAGCCCGCGAAGAAACCTGCCAAGACGACTGCGAAGAAAACTGCAAAGAAGCCTGCGAAGAAGTCTGCGAAGAAGGTCACTGCCACCAAAGCGAGCAAGCCCAAGAAGACCCGGGTCAAATCTCCGGAAGCTCAGAGCATCCTTGAGCGCCGCGAATTGAAGAGAGCGGCGCTGTTCTCAGAGCCCAAAAATCTAGGAGAATCTGCATGGGCCGTTTTTGTAGCAGAGCGAACCCAGGGGCAACCGAGAAACCAACAAACAACCATGTATGACTCAATGAAGGAGCTTTCAAAGAATTTCAAGGAACTTCCAGCCGCCGATCTCCAGGTATGTCTTTCGTGATGAATTAGCATATGCTTATTTTACCTTTTTTAACTTACTGATATCTCGTAGCGCCTCGAAAGTGTTGCCGAAGGAAACAAACGTACCAACGCGGCAGCGTACAAGAAATGGGTAGAGAGTCATACCCCAGAGGAGGTATCTCGTGCTATCAATGCCCGCAGGATGCTGAAGAAGAAATTCAACTATCCTGTCGGACAACTGAAGCTCATCCGCGATGACCGCCTTCCCAAGAAACCTGCCACGAGTTTCGTCCTGTTCACAAAGGCAAGATGGGCTTCTGGGGACTTTGCAAAGACTCCCGTAACCCAGGCTTCCAAGACTATAGGGCAAGAGTGGCTGAAATTGCCTGCTGAGGAGCGTCATGTAAGTCTATTCCTTTGCTCACATCGGTGCCTAAACTAATCATCCGATAGGCATATGAGGACCTCTCAAAATCGAACCTTGAGCGCTACGAGAAGGATGTAGCATCCACTCTCAATCGCGCTGTCCGAAGACATGTTTCGCCGTGAACAGATCGTGTCTTTGTCCCTGGAAGTCGGAAAAGATAGCTGAGTGCTTGAGGAATAGCAGTTCGTTTGTTGGAATCGTAAGTCCTTGAGAAACATAAGGTATGGGAAGATGGCAGTGCCGCCTAATTCTTGTCGTTGCCTGTAATTATGGGTGTTCCTTTTATGTACTTTTCTAGCTAGTCATGTACACAACTTATTGCGCCTCCAATCTCCGCTAGCTTTCACACGGGTCTCTGTTAGGGCAGTGATGCAATTAGTCTACAGGGATGTTATGCCGTGGACGGTTACTAAGAAAGCATCACGACAGAGGGAGAGAATGTTATCAACAATGATTTCATTTTTATGATGCGGGCTCATGGCCAAATCTATGGCCAATGTCTACATGCTATAATCCAATAGTTCGTCATGAGAAGGTCCCAACCCAAGAACCCAGAACCCAGAAAGCGCCCACGCAATGACAGAGACCCGGACTGCTCATCAAAAGCACCGAACCCGTGCCTAACCCAGTACTTTATGTACAATGGCTCATGGATGACCTCGCACACCCATAACGATAACCGCAACGCCCTCGCCATCTACCCACGAAGTCTCCGTAAAAAGAATCTTGCGCTGGCTAGCCAAGTACAATAGCAAGTAGATGTGTGCTATGACCGAACTCCAGCAATACGCGCGAAGCCAACGGAATTCCGGGTCCCTTTGACACCAGATGCCCCATCCGGCAACCCCGGTCCCGATGTAGTTCGCGAGGTAAGCCCAGGCATCCCGCTTGAGCTGCGGATCCCAGGTCGAGCAATCCAGGGCCCAGTATCCGCGCTCAAACGGACGGAGATCCCGCTTTTGCTCCTTCGGTCGAAATCGCTTAGGGATGTTGAGGTCCCGGGCTAGCTTTTCGAGCCCGGGGGTGATAAAGCTATCTGGTTCTAGCTGCGTTGTAGAGACAGGAGGTTCTGGAGCTCGGAGCTCGAGATTGTCGTATGTATATCCATGGACGCTGAGGAAGGTAATTGTCACGAGTGGCTTCTGACGGGTAGACATCCTCGGGCCAAGATCACTCGTCGCCCTTAGCAGAGACCGCGGACTTGTGTCTCCTGGAACCTGCTGGTGCCGGTTGGCAGGAAGCGGCTCTGAATCAGCTCTCGCAGCAGATGAAGGGTTTGACGATCCCATCGATGTAGTCTCCTCGATGATATTATCATCAGTGGATTCATCTTGTGGCTGTTGTTCGAGTTGTCGTATTCTGGTGATCTTTTCCTGACGATTCTTTATGGTCTCTCTAGCTAGTGAGCCTGATGACTCACGTAGCGGTTTGCATCGCGGTGTGCATGGCACAATTGGCGGCGTGCTTGAGGTAACAGGCAATTCTTGTCTCTGCTTTGGATAATCATACGTAGCAGGACAGGGACTACTATGCAGATACCGCGTACCACTTCGTTGGGTATTACTCTGTGTAGACCCAGGAGGAGAATCGAACTGCTGAAGGTAATGCTCCAACACCCGTGTAGGTGAGGACAAAGGAGCAATATTCATACAGTTGCCCGAGTGTGAATCTTGCACCACACTAGCTGGTGTCTGCCATGACGACTGTGTCACAGGTATCAAAACATTACCAGCCGAGTCTGTCTCGTGGGTATTTCTTGTTACCATGCGAGGCGACCCTGCGTTATCAATGACACTTCGAAATGAAGCTTGTGGTGATTGTAAAGAAGCAATCTGCTCACTTGATAGTGAGCTTGTACAGGCATCTTCCTGCACCCGCTGTTGCTGAGAGTTTTCCTTGTCCGATCCGTGCCCGTGATCGTTGCTACCTGCATGGGAGCAAATAGGAGATGAAAGATGGACTTGTCTAGTCGGTTCGAAATCTATATATGCGCTGGTAAGAGCCCGGTATCTGACATCATCAACGGTCCTGCTGGGTGCTCCGATGTGGACGAGGATTTCCACTTCCGGTGGTTGCTCCATCAATCCCAATCATGTTGCTTTGACGCCAGAAAACATACCATGAATGAGCTGGGCGATGTTAGCCAAGCGCCCAAGTTGCACTAGCTGGACTTACATAGTATGGCTTGTCCACTTGGAAGGGGGGAGAATTACGCACCCTAAGATAATCCAGAAAATTATCACACGTAGCATCAGCTTGCACCACTAACAAACTACATGTAATAAGTCTAGTGGAAAGATTCCATGCATTAGGTACTCGTATGGATGGATCCTGTATTCACTGGTGGAAGCGCATTGATGTAAGAACCTTATATGTGCAGTACCTGGTGGAAGACCAAATTGCATGTAAACTTAGGTAGGTCAGTAAGTAATTACTTAGGTAAGGTCTATAGGTAGACTACTAAAGTTTGCGGAGTTCTTTCAGCCTCCGTTAGGTATGTAGGTACATACCAACCACCTGTGTGTAGGTATCCATGTCTGGACATACATCAGTGGACATGGACCTACAGCAGGTAGGTAGCTGGTGTAATGGTGGAAACCATTGACTCTGCCACTGAACTCAAGGGGGCTAGCTGGTTACACAACGTTCATCATCCAGGTCCACTATCTCTAGAAGTACTTATTGTAGATAGAAGCTGGAAGCTTACCTCCTAGGTACCTGGCATACACACATATTTAGGTATATGCATATGCGACAATAGAAAAAGGGTCAGCTGTAAAATCGACCCGACCCAGCCCAACGGGAGCAACAAGGAACTGCCCATACCAGGCGGCCCGGTGGTGGCTTTTGAAGGCTTCTGGCTTTCTAACCCTACTAGGTTTCAAGATGGAATTTATCTAGCCCGAATCTGCTTAGAGATATCAGCATAACAAGAAACCTTGATTAACGTATAGCAGCCCATGAACTTGGCAATCTACGGGAAATTGGGGCGAAGTTTTTATTGTCTTGATGTACCATGAGGTAACGAGATTGCTTTGTGACATTTCGTGTTATACAAGAATCTTAACAAATCTAACAACTAAGAGAGGAATCAAAAGGTGGCGGGTATATATATGGTGTGAGACGAGAGTATACAATACAAAGAAAGCAGAGAGAAGAAAAAAAAGGGACAAAAATTTTCCCACCCGCAGTCTACCTAAGGCTGGTGTGCTTCTGTGCTGTGTGCGATAGACTACTCATTATTCCAAGTGTCCCTTGAGGTGTTGATGTGTGAGGTACTTAAGTAGGTAGGTATCATGTTCTCGTCTCATTCCGCCAATTAAATTAACACGGAATTGATGAATCACGTGATGGCACTGCCCCACCAAGCGAGTACTGTGCTGGGATTGGTGCCCCAAGATTCTAGGTATGGTTGACCCAACTGGAGGTTGATTAACGTTTGGAGGAAAGTTGGGAAGGGGCGAGCAATAATAATCCATCTTCTCAGTATCGGAATCAGTACATAGATGTATCAGCCCGTCCAGATGCAACTAAGTAACAGACTTACTCTACCTACCTTACGCCTGCTCCCTTACCTACGTAACGAAGCCATTCAACAACGCCGGTCAAATTCCCCATCGTCGTCCCTTCGGACTCGGGCAGCCCTCGATACCTAACGACAGAGGCCTTATTCCCTTTGTCTTTCGTTCGTTCAACGGCCTTGCCTTACTTACTTGCCCACCCCTCTCCCCCTTCTAGTGCAGCGAGCAGCCAATCCAATCCACTCTGCCACTACCGTCTGCCACTCCGCTCACTCAGGTCTTTGGGGGTTGCATCTCGTCGGCAACGAGCATCCTCGCACCTTTCTCTATCCTCCATTAAACAGTCGAATACGGGATTACAGGATCACTATACTTCATGCCGTGTTATCATATTTCACGTAGCACACCACACGATCGTCTTGCCTTGACGCTTTAATCTTTCGTTTCGATCCCCCCTGATATATCGACGCCGATTGAAGATTGGATGCCGCCCGGCCTGAGTCCCCTATAACCTGAACGCCTAAATAAGTACCCAACAGACGCGACTGCCAGCACTGTCTGTCAATTGCCCATTCCGACCGACGAGACTATACCATCCATCAGCGCAAGCCCCCAATTGTGCCCTGCTCTCGTCGCATCGTCGAAAAACATCCACGGTTTACTTTACGAAGCCTCAACTACAGCATACCTGTTGGCACACAAACATTCAACACCTTCACTTGTCCGGTTAGGTATTTTTCAACAATCATCCAAAGCGCACCCGTCCGTTCCTCCGTCTGCAAATATTCGACATCTTCCCGATCCCTGCGTTCGTCCATAGTCGCACACACTGTTGGTGAAACCAGAAAGTCCGCTGTCCGATGCCAATGTCTGACGTCGGACAACATCTCCACTGCCTTGCAACAATCGCACCGGTCTGTCCTTCGATCAATTCACCCGCCGAATTGGATACGGGTGCCATTTATTCTTTTCCCGTGGAATCGAGATAGGACCTGATTTTGGTCGCCATGATGGGCCCTGACTATGGAGGCGGTCTGCCTGGCGACCGAGTTCATGGGCATCCACCACCAGCACAGCCTAGTGATGCTGGCTACCAGCTTGATCGGGACAGACCAAAGATGACTCCGAGTCCTTCGTATCCAAACGGAGCCTATGGGCCGCCGACCCGACCACCTGGCTCACCTACACTGAGTGTCCAGAGCGACCCGAGACGAAGCAGCGAGCGCAATAGGTCTAGAGGGCGAGGTGGAAGATCGGCTAGTGGACAGGTCCGAATTTGTGCAAAATGTGGCGAATCCTTGACAGGACAGTTCGTACGAGCATTGGATGAGACATATCATCTTGATTGCTTTAAGTGTCGTGTAAGTTATCAACTCGGTATCAAAGTAAGTTGATTGTTTTGAGTTCTAATCAATGCCTTTGAACACAGGACTGTGGCCAAATCGTGGCTTCCAAGTTCTTTCCGGCAGACGATGAAGAGACCGGCGGTCAATACCCGCTATGCGAGACCGATTACTTTCGTCGATTAGGTCTTCTGTGTTACCAGTGCGGCGGTGCTCTGCGTGGATCCTACATTACGGCGCTTGACCGCAAGTATCATGTCGACCATTTCACATGCTCGCTCTGCTCAACCGTCTTTGGAGCCCAGGACAGCTACTACGAGCATGATGGGAATGTCTACTGCCACTATCACTACTCGACACAATTCGCTCAGCGATGTAATGGCTGCCAAACTGCCATCTTGAAACAATTTGTCGAGATATATCGCAATGGGCAGAATCAACACTGGCACCCCGAATGTTATATGATTCATAAGTTCTGGAATGTCCGCCTCACACCTCCTCAGGAACGAAGCGAACCCCGTTCGGAGCCTGTGGATGCAGAGAGCCGTGAGCTTGTGCGACAAGAAGAGGAAGATATGGAGAACAAGGTTTACCGCATCTGGAGTGTCTTATCGACGTTTGAAGAATCATCTGCGGCGTGCATCTCAGACATGCTACTTCACGTGAGCAATGGCGCCTATATTGATGGGGTCTTTGTGGCAAAGAAGTTCATTCTTCATGTCGATATACTGTTTCGATCTGCAGACAGGCTTGATGAGACTATGAAGAACTTCAAGATGAACGGTATGGAATCCTACGCCCGCCTCTTGGTCGATATTGCTAAAACTATCTAGAACTGTCTTATTCACGCGAGGCTAAACTTCTCTGCAAAAAGATTGTCTCGTTCTTTTCCTTGTTGTCGAAAACACAAGACACTGGTGTACGGAAACTTGGAGTCACTCAGGAACTGTTATCCCTTGTGACGGGCCTTGCGCATTACCTGAAACTTCTTATCAGGATCTGCCTTCAAGGGACGCTTAAAGTTGAAAAGGAACACCGTTCACCGGAGGCGTTATATCGGTTCCTTGAAGATCTCGGCGTGCTTGAGACGATGAAGAGTGATGAAGATTCCCTTCAAATAACACTCGGTATGTCAAGACTCTCTGCCAATGATTCAGACCAATGCGCCTTGTGCCGGAAACCCATAGAGGATGGATGTGCTTTGAGCGGAGACAAGAGATGGCATTTATCATGTGTAACCTGTATGAGATGCGGCTCCCAGTTGGGTCGAAGCTTGGATCTGGCACGCCTGCATCGGGACAATACCATATTCTGCAAGACCTGCGATAACGAACTTGGTGAAAAGGGGCAACCTATGGAACGGATATCGAAGTTACAACAGTATATCTTCCTGCTAAAGGTTGCCTTAGCGAGACTGCTGGAAATTCTTCGGACTAGTGGAGCTCTTCCACACACCTCGGAAGATCCAAATCTTAACGGTTATGATCCTGTAGACGGACACCGGTTATCCACGGACAAAGGCCCTACAATTCTCAGATCTGATTCTCGTTCCAAGTCGTTTACCGGGGAGCGAGAGCGCCACCAGAGAGAGTCGTCTTATGAGAGCACTCTTAATGATGTGCGCAGACTCAGGAGTACGCGTCTCGATAAACACCTATCCTCTAGTCTTAGGAAGGCTCGAACATCGAGGATTATGGATGGCCCCGAAGGTCGCAGTGTGCGACCTGGGTCTGCCGGTGCAGATATGGACTCACGGAGTAAGGCGATGCAGATCGAGGAAGAACGTGAACCAGGTCCAGGCGGCACGACCGAGCAGTATTTCGGACACCAGGACGCGCTGACCCTTGATGATATTCCTCGGATCGTTGCGGCTGAGCAAGCTCGAGAACAACCCACTGCTTATAGGGCCTCACGTCACGAACTATTTCGGTCTCCCGCCACAGAGCCTAACTATGACGCTGGCCAAAGAGGAGATCTGTCTGGTGGACGGGATCGTGACGTGAAGCTAACAGGGGATCGATCCCCTCAACGGGAAGGTAGAAAGTTTTTCTCCGAGCTTTCTGGCCTCGAGTACTTCATTGTTCGGCACGTGGCAGTGCTCACCATGCAACCCATGCTCGACCCTGAATTCACACTTGAGGAACTGCTGAGTCTTATTGAGGCGAGGAAGGCGCCCACATTTTGGAATAAATTCGGCAAAGCCTTTGGCAAGAATGAAACGCGCAAAGGCGGTAAAAAGAAGGGTGTCTTTGGTGTCCCGTTGGAAGTGATTGTGGAACGGGACGGCGCAGACTCTACAGATGGTGTGGGGCCTGGAGCTCTGCGCATACCAGCAATCGTCGAGGATGTCATTGTTGCTCTAAAGAACAAGGATCTTTCTGTTGAAGGTGTCTTCCGGAAGAACGGAAATATCAAAAAACTTACCGAGCAAGTTGCAGCCGTTGACAGAGATGGTTGTGATGCCGTCCGATGGAATGATGAAACCCCACATCAACTTGCAGCACTTCTCAAACGATATCTTCGCGAACTGCCCGACCCCTTGATGACGCAGAAGCTCTACATGGTTTGGATTGCCGCCAGCAAGATAAAAGATCCAGAAAAAAGGCGACATTGTCTACATTTAACCTGCTGTCTATTACCCCAGATCCACCGAGATACCCTAGAGGTCCTGTTCAGTTTCTTAAAGTGGGTAGCTACTTTTCACCAAGTTGACGAAGACTCGGGTTCGAGGATGGATGTTCACAACCTTGCTCGAGTCATTGCCCCGAATGTGCTCTATACGAACAGCAAAAGCCCAAGCTTCTCAGACGAGCCTATGGCTGCAGTTGCCTGTGTTGAGGAACTAATACAGTATAATGAGGAAATGTGCATGGTAAGTAGAATAGCCCCCCCCCCCCCCCCAACTCCGTGTTCTAACTAATATTTGCGCATGTAGGTTCCGGTTGAAATCATGGATATTCTCAGTGATTCAACCTTGTTCAGTAATAATGGAGACATCACAACCAAGGAGATTCTGAAACGCATAGAAGCTCGGGCGACCAATGGGGCCCCAAGACCATACGACAACTCTGAGTTTATTGGCCGGCAGGACAACAAACGACCTACAGCTACTCGGGTTGACACAGATCCTGCCCTATGGCAACAGGAAAGCAGTGTCCGTCCTGTGCAAGAACCAACGATCCCTTTCACAGCAGCTCAAGGTACTCCACCACAGAAATGGCGGAAACCTGATAACGGACCATCGCCTCATAATACGAATCAGTACGAGCGAGCCGACAACCAACACGAACAGCCTGAAAACGACCCACGCCGAGAATGGCGCAATTCAGGCTGGGGCAGACCAAATAATTCTGTAACAACTGGTACAGGGTAAATACTTGGTATCCTAGTATATACTTCTCCAAATCAGCTCTTGTTCCCTTCCATCGGGCCACTCGATGGGAACAAGATTCTATTTCTATTGGCGGCCTTGAATTTCTTCATGACATAGCATGAATCAGGTGTAGAGACAAAACAGCATTTTCGGCCGGCGTTGCGATCTCCATCCTCCCCTGAAAGGGGCATTACGAACTGCGATTCATCTTGATTTGACTGAAAATTCCCCGGGCGAGAAAGTCTTTCGTGGTTTCTACTTTTCTCTTCTAGCAGCACTACGCTGCTTGGGAGTACCATGTTCCGCTCCCGATGGTTTGGCAGTGCAGCTTGGAGTAATGTGGATATGCTCGATGCCTTGTTTTGGCTTGTCTCAATGTTCAAATTCATGTACGGACTTCACCTTGCCTCGAGATCGTAGGCTTAAATAGGTTACTTCTGGTGGTAATAGGCAGGAGAATTGAGTGAGTGGGAAGATGGTGGGGGCAGACGCAGAAGGGCGAATTGTCCTCGAGTTAGATAAGCTACAGATCTGGATGGTGGGATTTCTCTCTGGGATGCCATGTCTACTAATAGACGGACAATTGGCTGATTGGGGCCAGCATCACAGCTTGGCTGTTTGCTAAAAGCAGACCAAACAACCAAGATAGAATCGCCAGTCCCAATGAAGGAGAACTTTGAAAGGCTATTCTGTTCAATTGAGAAACCTGAAACAATACAATGCTCTGTTGGTTTGGGCGCAATGTCTCGTGACCTAACTACATCATTTCCCGTGTTTATTTCCCAAGTCTCAGTTCTGGTTGTAAAGTCGTCGCTCCATGTAATTCATCCGCGGAGAATTAGCTGCGATCAACATGTACATACTTCACACAAGAGTTGTAAATCGGGTTGGCAGCCAACGAATGATTACCCAGCCATCGAGGTTGGTTCACGTACCCAATAACTGACCGACAGCAACCAGCCATGTCACCTTATGTAAAAATATTCATAATGTTGGAGTTGGCATTTTCATAGGCCGAACACCCCCCTGCTTTTTGACCCCTTGCCGAGACCAACTCTTATATACACCAGTAACAAGAATTATGGCAAGTTGAGTAAAACCAACAGTGACTTGAAGCGGAAAAAAAATCTATTACGATTACATGGCCTCTCATCTCGACTACTGATTCACATGAGTATTATATAAGTCGACGTGGCAACAACAACAAAACATCACGATTTCGCGGCCGCCGCATTTTTTTCTTGGTCCAGAGTCCACCGAACCGTCCTCTTGACACCGTCGCTCAAACTCACCAGCGGGTGATAGCCGAGCCGCCGCTTCGCCTTGTCGATGTTGTAGTATCTCGTCATGGAGCTGTACACGATGCGCTGGCGGGTCAGGGTGGGCGTCTTCCTTAGGATGCCGAAGGCGACCTCGCTGAGGAAGCCGAGGAGGATGCCGAGGTCGCGGCCGAGGACCCAGACGTGCTCGGTGCCCTTCCGGGAGCCGGCCTCGCGCCATATGGCGCGCATCAGGTCCCAGAAGTAGACGGGGCTGCCGTTGGTGACTATGAAGGCCTCGCCGTCGACCTTCTCATAGTCGAGCGGGTCGGTGGACGAGGCGTGGGTCACCAGCAGCGCGCGCGCGGCCAGCAGGTGCGCGTGCGCCACGTTCTCGACGTACGTGAAGTCGAACAGGTTCTCGTTCGTGCCCACCTGCACCTTGTCCTTGCCCTCGCGGTACACGTTGACGGCGTGGTGCACCAGCTGCATGTCGCCCTCGCCGAAGATGCCCGAGGGTCGGATGGCGGCGGTGAGGAAGTCGAGGGAATCGGCACGGTTCGCCTCTAGTACGAGCTGCTCCGCTTCGGCCTGAGCAGAGGGGGCGCGTTAGCAAAAAGGGCAGATTACACCATGTTTCCAAGGGCGGAAATGTTTATATACCTTGGTCTCGGAGTAGTACTCGGTCTGCATCTTGCCCCTAATCACGGGGAACTCCTCGTTCGCATTGATCAGGTCGTTCTTGTTGTCGCTCATGATGCTGGCGGAGCTCGTATATATCAGCACCTTGACGGCGTTCTGCTTGCAGGCGGCGACGACGGCGCGCGTGCCGTCGACGTTCACCTTCTTGAATATTTCCGCGGCGACGTCGCCCAGGCCCTGGGCGGGCGGCGACGCGGTGTGGATGACGATGTCGGGCTTCAGCTTCCCGAAGGCCTTGGTCAGGTTGTCGGCGTCGGTGATGTCGGCCTCTACGTACTCGACGCCGTCGGAGGCGGGCCGTCGGTTGCGCTGGCACTTCAGGTCGATGACGGCGACGCTGCACTTCCAGTCGCGCAGGAGCAGGTTCACGACGTGGTGGCCGAGAAAGCCACAGCCGCCGATGACCAGGACCTTGCCCAGAAGGGGCTGCGTTATAGCCTCAGACATGGCGTCGATCTCGCACAAAACTCAATTGGCACCTAATATAGTAAGTGGTAGTAAGAAGATTTGTTATATATCGCGAGGGCAGGTTGGCATTGGCGTATTATGACATGTATGTATGTACGTGGAGATGTAGGCAGGTAGCAGTGCAATTAATTGGTGGTAGGGGTTGAATTGACCGCCTAGCAACTTAAGTTATGAAGCTGGCTAGACTCTACCTTAGCTGACTACTTACCTTGCCTAGCAGGTCGGCGTCATTAGAAATGCATAAGTGCCAACCTACCAATAAAGTAGCTATAGCTTTATAGAATTCTAATAAAATAACTGAGCTGAATTAATACTTATAAATTAATATATAGAAATTACAGCCATTAATTTACCAGTATATAAAACGTGGGGGAAATATAACGCGTGTAGGAAAAAAAAAATTAATTCTGAATTGAAATAAAGGTGTCTATAAGTGATTTTATGCTGTATGCACTTCTATTGACGCCGTTCTGCCTAGGTGTGGAGGCAAGCTGGGATGCGGGCGGAACCTTAGCGAGTACGGTATATCGGACCCTGAAAGCACCGAGTTGGAGATCTCATTGGAAGAAGGGGGAAAGAACAGAATGTACTCCGTAATACTATACGTGCTAGGTACTCTATGCTTAGCTAGGTTCTTCCCTACGGTGAATCAGGTGTGTTTATCCAATGTTATGTATTCCAAGGTTCTGTGTACGTGAATCTATTACTGGTTGGTAGTTATCCTTTAGGTGTACGTTATAAAGGTTCAATCTGCTAAGTTAATAGTGTCTTTTCAGTCATTATCCTAAACTTGTTTAAAATGTTAGGAATCCTTTGTATTCTTAGAGACTTGTTGAATGTTTTTCCATGTCAACTTGTGTAGTTAGACGGATAGATAGCTGACATAATCGACCTATATTTTACTACTACCTTCATGTAGGCACTACATCTAGGTATATAACGGTTATGTATGTATATACATAGTCCATTGGGCAGTTGGATAACCTTTGTGGTCAGCTGTGGACTTGTTAGGTTAGGTACCTACTTAAAGTACTCCGATCACCCGGCTGGATTAGTAGGAACCCCGCCTCGTTCTGCTCTGAAAGTTGGAGACTTGAACTTTCCAACTCACCAAACCCCACCTAGCTGCCTTGCCTTATCAGACAGGCTTTCCTTAGGTACCTACCTACCTACCTTCGCACCTGCATCAGACGCGTCAGGAACTCGTCCGTACTGCACGTGGCCTCCGTCCGTTATTCGTTATTTCTCTTTAGCCTTCACATCTCGTCATCACCCGATTTTGTTAAAGGCATCTCTTTTCATCAACCCGACCTCCCAGGCGACTTGTGATTCGCCAGTACAAGATGGCAGACCAATCCATCATTCGAATCACTAAGGTAGCGGACACTTGATTTCTACTGGTCTTTAAGGGAGCACCAAGACTAACAGCTTCCTCGTCTTCTGTAGGAGATCGGTGAACTCCAAAGGAGTTCTGACCTCTGTGTGTCAACCATCCCCTTTTCGTATAATTGGTGGCTTAGTATTGACTTTTCGACCTTTGCCCTCCAGCTCTTGCAGTTGCCTTTCGAGATCGGGACGTTCGTTATGTCAAGACGTTAATTATCGGCCCTCACGGTACGCCCTATGAGTTTGGATTCTTCGAGGTTGGTATCTACTCCAAAGATTCATACAATACATCGTCGTATATGCTGATTGTTTCCAAGTTTGCGGTGAAATTCAACAAAGGTTGGCTCCCACTTCCGGCCCCGCTGGCTTTACTGACTTGTGTTATTCCTCTAAAGAATATCCGCGCAAGTCTCCCTCCGTCACCGGAATGACGACCAACGGCGGACGTTGTCGCTTCAACCCGAACATCTATGCTTCAGGAAAAGTGTGCTTGTAAGCCGCACAGAGATAACTCACATCACTCTGTGCTCTTGGCTAACCTAATGCCTAGATCTATCCTTGGGTATGCGACATCCCTCCGCAAAATTCGCGATCATTGAGTCTAACCTAGCGCTAGAACATGGCGAGGCGAGCGTGGAGAAGAGTGGTCTGCCGCTCAGGGCTTAGAATCCATACTCTTATCGATCCAAAGTCTTATGTCGTCCAACCCATACGAAAACGAGCCCGGCTTCGAAGATGCGAACGATGAGTCGGACAAACAGAACCAAAAACATTATGTCGCCAAGGTGACCTATATCCATCACCATCATTATTATATTTCGACACTTGCTAATGAGGCTTACTACAGATTCGACATGAGACTTTACGTATTTCAGTTATCCAGAAAATGGAGGAGTATTTGGGAATTACTGCAAGCAGTGCTTCTTCGCCATCCTCTCAAGAGCGAGAGGCTTATGATCTAGACATGGATGACGACGACGACTTCGATATTGACGATTCGAGTGTTCCTTGGGAACCATTCAAAGACCTCTATAAGCGCCGCTTTCTCTGGTATTACGACTCGTATCTAGAGTCCATCACAAAAGCCAAGGAAGAGGTCTCGGACGGCCAGCCTTTTCACCGTATGCCCTTTGAGAGCACGAGCAATTCCATGGACGGCAAGTTTAACTACACCGAACTGGAGAAAAGACTGCGTCATATCAAGGCTGTTTTAGATGCCGAACCAGAGAAGTGGGCTTTAGAGGGATCATCTTCGAAGACTAGGGATACGACCGTGGCCGTCAATCTATCCCGGCAATTCGACCAAATTAAGGAGTCCTTCAAGCGTAACGATGTCCCACACAACATCGAGTTGGTGGACGGAAACCCCTTTGTGTGGAATCTCACCTACTTCGGCCGCCCCATGACAAATTTTGATGGAGGTATGTTCCGGATCAACATCAACTTCAGCCCCCGCTTCCCGGAGGAACAGCCCCGAGTCAAGTTTGTGACACCTGTATACCATCATCGAATCGCCGCGGATGGCACGCCCTGTTACTTTCCCAACGCTAGCCGCCGGGATGACGTCAAGCTACATATCGAAGCCATTATCGATGCTCTGGAGGAGGAACAGCCCCCTTACGATCCAAGGACTCTAGTTCACCCTGAAGCACACAAGCTATACTGGGGTAGTACCGACCAAAGGAAGCTGTACAATAGACAGCTACGCAGATCGGTACAGCGAAGTATGGAGGACTTCTAGGCCACTGGCGTGCCTCGTATGTTACGATTTGAACGACTCCCCTGCGGTTTGTAGTGTGCTTTCGGTCGAGTCGTTTTGTAGGGGTTGCAGGCGTTAGGAGGACGACAATATGCATTAAGGAGGTCAGTCATATTGGCTGTTCAGCAGCTTCGAGTTCTGGTTTTCCTCCCGGGCCTGTTTGGTATGCATGCACGTGCCGTCGTAAAGGCAGCTTTTCTTAAGGTGGAAAATGGCGATAGGCTATTAGGATCAATGATTTCTAGACCTCGGGCTTGATACCTCTTTGCTTTATCCACGGGGTTTCACAATAAACGCGATTTGCAACTCTAGGCAGGCCCGGATTAGACATGGCTGATATATGTGATTATTATGTGCCTATCAGGGAATCACGTCTCCTATACATGGCGTAGTTGTAGCGAGGTATTATTTCCGGGGACTGTGGTCTCGCCGAGCTAAAACTGGAATAGATACCTATTGGCTTGCTCCTAAGAAACGTCCCGATATGGTGTTTACATTAACCACTCTGCCTGATGACTGTCAAATGTCTTCATCCAGTTAGGTATAATGCTCTTGATGGTATGTCTAATGAACCCTAGTATACGGTATTAATATTCGGATTTATTTCCACGAAGGTATCTGTGTCTATTCGGACAAATCTATGCGATTTGCCTTGGCCATATTGTACATAAACGCCACATGAATGATGTCATGTTGCCCTCGCTTTGCCCTCGCTTCATCGTCATCCGTGACTGCATGATCAAACAAACCCTCGCTCAGTAGCTTCACTATCAAGCTAAGCAAGCCGTCATCGTTTCGGCCCCTTGGGTTTCTTATCTAGCCTATCCCTGCCCGGCGTGTACGGCGCCGCGATGCCTACCAGCTTCTCCTGCTTCCCGACGCCGTCGCCCTTATGCTCGAACCTGCCGTCGGCGATCATGACCGCCGGCACGCCCTGCGCCGGCCGCGACAGCTGGTCATTGTGGATGCGGTCGAGCGAGTCGCCCACCACGGCGTACTGCGACCAATTAATCGGCGGACAGCGCACGACGCTCTGCGGCCTCGGGAGCGTCGTCCACGGCCTCGGCCCGCCGTCTCCCACGACGGCGGCATCCGCTTCGGTTTTTATCCTCGGCCGCGACGCCGTTTGCGCATCCGTGTCCCCGTCTCCGGCCGCGCCGTCTATACTCGTTGGGATTCTCGTCGGCTGCGCGGCCTCGCTTCCGGATGCACTACCGTCCATCTCGCCGTTCGCCTGAGCGCTACTGCTACCAACATCGCCATCGCCATTGCCCCCTACGTCCGACATCTCCACATCCGAGTCGTCGCTCCCATCGCTACTACTACTGCTGCCGCTGCTGCTGCTGTCGTCAGCCGCAGCATCAGCAGTACCGGAGGCTGAGGCTGAAGCGCGCACGCCACCGACGAATAGGGGGTCGCCCTCGACGCCGACGCGGCCGGCCGTCAGGTCGCGCACGAAGGCCTCGGGGTCGGCGAGTGCGGCGCGCTTGGCGCGGTCGAGGGCGGCCATGTCGGCCTGCGCGCGGCGCCGCTGCATCTGCAGGATCGAGATGGCCGACTTGAGCGCCAGCACGTCCGGGTTGCTCTCGAAGTCGACGGGCTCGGGCGGCGCCGGCGGCGCGGCCATCGCCGTCTGCGTCGTCTGCGTGCTATGCGTGTACCGCGTCGTCGCCGCCGGGGGTGGTAGTGGCGCCGCCGCAGCCGGCGGCAGAGACGTCGGGTTCAGCGGTGGCGTTATGGGGCTGTAGGTCGGACGCGCGGGCGACGAGGACCGCGAGCTGGGTTCGGCTGGGGGCAGCGTCGGTGGTGCAGCTTGTTGTTGTGGTGCGTTTGCGGCTTGCCTGCTGGGGCCCGCGGTCGCGCCGCCGTCCTGCGATGGCGCGGGCCTCGCCGTGGTTGCGGCTCCGGTGTTCAGTGTGAGGCCCGTCATTGCGGATGGATGGGTGTGGGGCGGGCGAGGTTGGTTGCGGGGAATGGGGCCGGGCGGTTCGGGACAAGTCGGTTGGTTGCTTTGCTGACTCGAGACGGGAGGTACCTGTATCGATTTCGACGGTTTGGAGATAGCGGGAGGCTAGGGTGGCTCGGCCGATTTGCTTACTCGTCGCTCAGGTGGTTTACAGACTCAACGCAGATACGGGTCCAGCCCTGGCGGAGAAGTGGTTTGTTAATATTTATTAGTGAAGTTGTCGGGCAGTCGGGCTGGAGATGATGAGAGATGATGAAATGTGGAGTTACTACATAATGGTACGAAATACATATGTATTTGGCGGGGCAGATAACGGAGATAACTGGCTGAGCTGATAAAGCAAGGGGCACATCGTAGATTACCTAAGGTAACCTGGTATCTGGCACCTGGCACATGCATGGATTGTCTGTGCGTTCTACGCAAAGGCGATCATGGTGCAGATCCCGGCATTAGTCAAGTCAATACATGTATCATTGTATCAAACATGAATCACATGGGAAAGCCGTAGCAGTAACTACATATGCACGTGTAGTCTAGTTGGTTCATAAGCCGGAATGTTGATGGTCCAATGTACGTAAAGCCTAGACCGAGAAACCCAGGTCCCTACCTAAATGACTAGTTGCATCTCTCATTAAGGGTCGATGGCAATCCATGTTACCCATGTCAAACCATACCTAAACTTCTGAGAAACACCATACAGATACTTTAGGCGCATATACTTATAGTCAAAGGTGACTAGGGAGTTAATACCTATCTACCTAATTACGTACGGAACGTGTATACAATACCTAGTCGACAATATATGTTGAGTCAACTAGTTATCGAGACATCAGCAATTTTCATTGCGACACTTAATTACCCAAGAATATACAGTCCCAGTCCGTGTCTTTATACCGAACTGTTCTTATCTACTTACCTAATGTCCATATGTACGGCTGTTTGCCCCTAATTAGCTAAGTAGGCAGGTCTCTCCTAGTTGCATGCGAGATTACATACAGCTACCTGGGTAGCTGGCTAGGCCGTTCTAATGACGCCCGTGTTTGTTCTCTGTAAGCCACATCGAATGATTTCAGGTTCCACCGATTCTTCAGCCATCAAGACAATTAACCTGCGAGTAGGTGGTTGTTTCTTCTCAAGCTTTGTATTTAGGTGGTTACCTGCTTGTACGTGGTACCGAAGTGTGCGAACTTATTAGAGGGAGCAACAACCTTGGGTACTTAAGTAGTTATGGGAAGATGCATTGGACATGGTGGAAGACATGGACTTAAAGTACAGGAATCGAAAATAGCAAGTGCGAGCAACCAAGTCATCCACCATTATGAAGTAAGGTAAGTACCTACCTACCTAGGTAGGTAATGCTCGACAAGATAGTGTTTGTCGTAGTCCCGAGTCCACCCTTGTCCTACTATCTCATCTTACTGTTACATATCTATCCCCGTCTACACCTCTGTTCTATCACCGTAAGGCCGTATACATACCTCATTGCTTAATTCCAGTTGTTCGATAGGCTCATCCTATTTGTGGCTATCCGTGATTCTCGGCAATTATAAGAATGCCAGCAGCGCAGACGAGACCTTTTCAAGCTGGTTCTTGAAACTAGAATTGAAACTCCTATTTAACCTAGACCAACCAGAACACCGCCGCATGGGGAGACGTCAGTTTATTCTTCATCATTTATTCTGTCTCATTTCTCTCTTATTTGGCTCGACGGTTTCACCTCAGCTGTTACGTTTGTCTTCGATTTAGTTACACCAAACGCCAAACCGCTCTACCGATTTTACTAACGAGGGCTGGGCGTGCAGTAAGTCTCTTATTGGCCTTTGTACCGATTCTAGACTCTGTACGGCACCTGGTATCCCAAATTACAAGAAGCGAACCCCTATTTCCAAACTTTAGTGTTGACTTTTACGGCCGAGCTCCCCTCAGGGACAAGAGGTGCATAGGTAGAACTCGGCGTGACTTGACAAGAGCCTATAACCCTGTGATCTGGGCTTTCATAGACAATGGTTGGATTCGTTGGGCGTTTCAAAAAGCCAAAATCGGTAGTCGTTCTTGGGTCTCCTGGTAGGGACGGCACAATACCTCCTTCCGAAGTACCAGCCACATCTCAACACCCTGCACCACCCGTCCTACGCAACTTTTCCTATCCCACTAGCGTTGGGACCTCAGCTCGGCCACCGCCGTCTCCGCCCGAATCAAGAGCCGAACAAACACCTTGGGACCAATTGGGTGAGATTTGTAACTTCTCTCCCAATAGCATATCTCGAGCCGGTCAAGATAGAACTAGAGGGCTCGAGGATCCGTTCTTCTTCAAGTCTGAACGAGGACCCTACAGTCGACTGGTCGATCAAGACGAACGGTTCGGCAGTGCTACTTCATCGGATCGATTACTCGAGCTGGAACCCCAAACGCAGGATGAGCCCAAAGCTAGAAAGAAGCAGCGTCGAAGTGTTCTATTAGGACGGACCTCATCTCAAGCCCGGAACTCTCCACGTCTCTAGAACAGCGTCGATAAGAGTGGGCCAAGGGACGAGATATCAAAACACCCCAAGGGCTACTCACTAGGAGACGTTGTCCCACAGAAATTGAAGCGCAGTTCCTTGTGTCAGCATAAAGTAGCAGCCTCTTTTGACGCGTCGCAGCTTATCGTGCTGCCGTTCACCAGCCCTAGCCGTCCTATGTCAAGCTCAGGAGTTCCTCTAGTTGATACAAGATTCAAGCGCCCGACTTCAAAATCGAAATTACAATTTCCGCTTCCCCAGGAGAGTAAGGGGGATTTCTCCACACATTTCAAAGAAGTACTAGTATCCCCAGTGTCGACATCGATGCAGTTAGTTGATATGGACCCTGTACAAGGAGAAACAGCCTCTTACAGCCCTTCCGGACTGGGAAACGATACATCTGGAAGTTGGGAGAGGACTAGAAGACACAACGACTCGACGTCGGAATCAAGGAAGCATAAAGGGAAAGATGGTAAATCCCGCTGGTTCTCACAGCTTAAAGACTGGATCTCTGTGTCAGAGCCATCTAGCCAAGCTTTCAAACACTACAAGAAAGATACCTACAGAAAAGCCGGTATTGCACTTGATGACCCCCAAGCAAACGCGAAGCTTCATTTACCAGTCGGCGCTTTACCTCCGAATGCTATAAAGCCAGCCGGTCCGGGATCTGACCCTGAAGAAATTGTAATGAAAAGGGCGGAGCAGCGAAAGAAATCTCGACAGTCATATGTTCGGACCGTTGGAATGTCACAACACTCTCAGTCGAGTGCCAGCCATTACTCGTCTTCTAGTAGTATTGCTTTCAGCGCAACGAAAGAAGATGCTCAGTGATACCACGAAGGAGATTCAAGGAAGGTTATAACTTTGCCCAATGAATTTTGTCTTGCTCGGCTTGACCACCCTAAGACTTGACGCAATGGAACCCATCGTTCACCCGCTTCGGTTCAACCGTTGCTACGTCCCATCACGAATTGCATTATGATATTTCGCCAACCAAAATATTTATAGTAGTTTTATAGAAGCTAGATATGATTATTGGGGAGAGACGAGGCCCGAATGATTTAACGGCGGGCATGACTAGGGATATTAGGCATGGTGTTAGACATCTAGATCAAACGTGCAACCTAGAGCTACGCCTCACATGGGTACTAGAATAGAAAGGATTAAATTACTTAAGGGGTAGGAAATTGAGAATACTATAAGACTTTGGTACAGCATGTTATCTCTGTTCAAAGTAAGCCGAGGAATTATCTGCAGTACACCTTACATCTTGCGTAGCAACAGGTATACCTAAGCATCGCACACATATCAGACCTAAGAATAATAAACCTCGACACGATCGTCGGCTTATTTTCCTAGCATTAACTCGAAAAACCCATCGTCTATTTTCCCATATTTTCAAACAAATTGATATTATCTAGCCCTCGCACATTAATAATATTGAGTCTATTAGTATCCGATGCAGACTCTACTCTGCTATACTATTAGACTATAGTGTGTAAGTGATGCAATTTGATCAAGATCCATCTGTTGGACTTATTAGACACGGACCCTTGGGCGCCTTAAATGGATGGGGAAATTTATTAGTTTTCAAGAAGTTGAGCGATAGTGTGAGACCGATAATACTAACTAGAAAATAATCATCATTTACGACAGGTTTTCTTTAATTTTAGGGAACTAGCTGAGAAACAATTTAGCTGGCTGACGAGCTATACTATCCGAGGATCAATACTTATGTAGGTAACGACGATGCCTGTCAATCGCGTGGTGGCTAGACTGAGCATCGCATCCAAGATGTAACATGCTAAAGATCGCCTAGCTTCATTGGAGCGGGGCCTGTCCGACCAAAGTCATGACGTCGATATTATTGGGTTGTGGAAGTATATGTATTCGTGCCTGCGTGCTCGCGTTGATATACCAACTTAGTACCTATTTACTACCTAACTTACAAACTGCCTTTTATGCTCAACATGTCGAAGCAAATTACCCTGCTTTAGCAACTCACTTCCAGCAGTTAGTTGGGTAGCTATCAACCGAGGGTCAAGTACTAGTTAATTAATTTCTTACTCATAGCTCTAATCAAGCCCGACACTATATAGATACATATTGCGTGTGACGGACCTGGGAGCGCCGCCAAGTCCTATGTACCGGCAGCATTACTATTAGGGTCTTTACCGAACTCATACCCTAGTTTCTGAGAGAGAAACAGATCGAATTCGCAAGATGAAGAGGCTCTGGGGAGGGGGGTCTAGGGACCAGGACTCCCGACCAAGTTCAGCAAGAAACTCGCTGGTCCAAGAGCAGAACAACGCCCCAAGCGAACATACTCGTTTGCTGCCAAATCGGGTTGAGAGCACAAACTATTTGAGCCCGGATGATCCAGCGGTACGAAAGTTTCCCAGTCTAAACGCCGCTGCTGTCGGATGCTCATGTAACTAGGTGTCCCCCTATAATCTCTGGAGCGTTCGAATAGTCAGGTACCTCACGATCTTCTTTACCGTGCTTACTATTATATGGTGGGTGATCATGCTGGTGTCGACCTTCGTTACGCCCCCGGGTTTCCATACACGAGGCTCGGGCTTCTTTTCGTTCAGCTACGCCAGCTTGGCGCTCGCGAACTTGCTTTTTACCCTGATATTCTTCGCGATACCGTCGAAATCAGTCCGGATACTGAGCGTTATTATGGGTGGGTTACTGTTGATCCAAACCATCCTGTTGATCTCGGTGGAGAAGACACGGCATGAGGAAGGGTGGGTTGGGATGGTATCAGTCTTGTGTAAGCCGAAATGCCTCCCCAAATCCCTAGGATCTCCCCAGACTGAGGACCTCGAATTAGGGGCGCTCCTGATGGCCATCTGGACCTTGGCCACTGATCGCCTTGTCCAATGGGGCAAACGCGAGGAGGAAGAACGACTGACTGGTCGAGCGGAGACACGTCGTACTTTAGGCGAATGGACTGCCGTTTTGGTGTCTACGATATCGGTGGCTATACTAGCTCTTGCTGTTCTGCTGACATTGTGTACCCTTATTCTTCGCGCACTCGATGCTGGACTAGCACCCCCGGGCGAACTGATCTGGGTAGATGCAGATAAATACATGTTACACGTATATTGCCACGGAAACAAGACAGACTCGAGGGGAACCGAACTCCCCACAGTATTGTTCGAGGGAGGAGAGTATCCTGTCGAAAACGGCTTGTGGCAGCTTGCTGATAGGGCTGTTGCCAACGGGTCGATTAGCCGATATTGTTTTGTCGACCGCCCTGGAATGGCTTGGGTAAGTAGGGCTTATTTAATACCGAATTGTAAGTATTGACTGCGACAGAGCGATACTGCACCCTCACCCTTATCAGCCGGAATGGCAGCCGAGGCAATCAGTGAGGCACTGGCTAGAGTAGGCGAGGACGGCCCATGGGGTAAGGTCTCGTTCGATATTTTTGTTTGAGGATAACCACTTACTTACAGGATGGACAGTGCTTGCGAGCGCTGGGATCGGCTCTATTTATTCGCGGATCTTCTCCGCTCGTCTCGGCAAGGAAGTGAAGGGCCTCCTTCTCATCGACCCACTGCACGAAGACGACCTCGGGGACGTAGGCGCTTCAAGGCACGGATTCGTGCTCTGGCTCCGGGGGATCATCTCCCCACTCGGACTCGACCGCATCCCCGGGGCCATCTTCAAGGGTCGGACCAAAGAAGATCGCGTATGGGGACAGTCGGCATACCAGACGGGCAAATGCATCTTCTCGAAACTGCAGGAGAACCTGGTAGCCGTCACGCTGTCGCGCCGGGATGTGGCCAGCAGCCGAGCCATCCAGTACAAGGACGTACCCCTGAGCCTGGTCAGCTCCGGCGTCGAGATCCGGAGAAATAGCGGGTTGGAGGATAAACATAGAGACCTCACGCAGCACCTCACCCGGAACCTGCAACACTGGGATATCGTCGAGAAGGCGCCGCATGAGGTGTGGACTACGTTGGAAGGACGGAATGCCATCGAGAAGCGGCTGCGGCAGTTGGTGTATGGTTGACACTGAACCGCATCCTCCATACCTTGATGCTAGGCAAATGGTAGACTTCGAGTCGCTTTGACTGTGTCTGATGGTGATCAGAGCAGCATGAAGATGGCATAATATGTATGATATACGGTGTTTTGAGATATAATCATGATGGAGCTCTGCCGTTTCTCGAATCAACTTTTCTCTATCTTATTACATGTTACCTACAATGTACGTATGACGTTACTGTAGGTTTGTGCCTATTATGACGATAGTGTGCCACTTGTTGCTCAGCCTCTTCAACAGTAATGTGTGTGAAGGGCCTGTATATTTCGGATGTAGGAACGAGTTGGTTCGCAAATGTTCTAGAGTCACTGATTTACTACATGGAAATTGTCATTAGTCATAAGACTGGAAGTCCTAGTACTCTGAAGTACACTTATTGAGTACCGGTCGATGAAACATGAATTCAATGGTACCTAGACTTCTTCGCTAGTTGCTCCTAAAGAAGCTATACCTACCTAGTATTTCGAATTGGTACACTAAACATGTTACATACCGAATCCCGAAAGTCAACGTTTCGCGGCATGATGTAGTATGTCGAAGCATGAGGGCGAAGAGAATACGTAAAAGTGAGAATGCATTCGAGTTGTGTAAGGGCAAACACATTATGAAGCACCATAAGTGAGAGAGACACCAACCCCGAAATGCTCAACTATGTTCGACAGTGTAGTAATTATAAAGAGAATACCAATTTCTATAAAATATAATTTATCTGACTAACTTGTCGCTGTTGAACATAATTAACACTTCAGGTTTACTACCTGATGTATGACTGTGGCGTTGGTAGGTAGGTAGTGTCTGAATCCCCGTTGGCTGTGGATAGGTACAGGTACATCGGTATATATGCTTCACCGCCTTCCTTTTTATGCTTAATTGACGGGCAGAATCACAGCGCGTCCTGACGCGTCGGATCTTCTCCGCCTGCTGATATAAATGAGCATATACACCATTGCGCTTGTCTTTGTGGCAACTTGTCTAACTGACTCTCTGTTCTAAGATACGTTGAATTAGGCTACCTAGCCATTCTAGTATTGCCTTAGACATGGCGAGTTTTTTCGACCTAAAGGCGCGCAAAGCAGCAGCGGCAAACGGCACAACAGCATCGAAACCCGACGAGTCGAAACAGAGTGGCAGGCAGCAGCCATGGGTAGAGAAATAGTAGGACTATCGTTATTTTGAGTTATTGGTGTTGAAACGGCTGACCCAGTTGCGTAGTCGACCAAAGACCCTCGATGATGTCACCGCTCAAGATCATACAGTGAACGTCCTTCGACGGACCCTCCAAGCCTCCAACGTAAGGTTCTTCTGCTCGTTTATGCGATTCGACCTACGTCCCAATTACTGATGGGCCTGTAGCTGCCTCACATGCTCTTCTACGGTCCCCCGGGCACAGGCAAAACCTCAACCATACTGGCACTCGCCAAAGAGCTCTACGGACCGGAAATGATGAAATCCCGCGTCCTCGAACTCAACGCCTCGGACGAGCGCGGGATCTCTATCGTGCGGGAGAAGGTGAAGGACTTCGCGCGCATGCAGCTCGCGAACCCGCCCGCCGGCTACAAGACCCGCTACCCGTGCCCGCCGTACAAGATCATCATCCTCGACGAGGCGGACAGCATGACGCAGGACGCGCAGAGCGCCCTGCGGCGGACGATGGAGACGTACAGCAAGATCACGCGGTTCTGCCTGATCTGCAACTACGTCACGCGGATCATCGACCCGCTCGCGAGCCGCTGTAGCAAGTTCCGCTTCAAGAGCTTGGACCAAGGCAACGCGAGCAAGCGCCTCGAGGAGATCGCCAAGAGGGAGGGGGTCGGACTCGAGGACGGCGCCGTCGACGCGCTCATCAAGTGCAGCGAGGGCGATCTGCGGAAGGCCATCACCTTCTTGCAGAGCGGGGCCAGGCTGGTTGGCGCGATTGAAAAGGGAGATGAGGACGACGAGGACAAAATGGAGGTGGACGGCGGTGTTAAGATCGTGACCGTTAAGATCGTGGAGGATATTGCGGGCGTTATACCTGACCGGACGATCGAAAAGTTGCAAAAGGCCATACAGCCGAGGTCTGCGGGCGCGACGTATCAGGCCGTCGCGAAGGTTGTGGAGGATATGGTCGCGGACGGGTGGAGCGCCGGGCAAGTTATCTCGCAGGTAAGTTATCGGGGACAAGTCAGGAAAGCCATTTGCGGAGAGATACTAATAGGGTTTCCTAGCTGTACCAAGCTGTTATCTACGATGAGATGATACCGGATACGGCGAAGAACAAGATTACGCTTGTGTTCTCGGAGGTTGACAAGCGATTGGTGGATGGGGCCGATGAGCATCTCTCCATCCTGGATCTCGCTTTGAGGATATCGAACATCCTGGCTGGGAAAGGTTGAATGAATGATAGCCTTTCAGATGATACGGATCCGAGGGAGACGAGGTAGCATCACAAGGAACTTTGTAGCGCTCGGCGTTGGGCTGGCAAAAACCTTGCTATTGGCGGCTATGTAGACTTATGCTAGGGACCAAATTATAGCAAATGTAACTGCACATGAAGAATCGAGCCGTGATGGTTATAAGACCTATTCGGATCCTCTTCTCTACTCGTTGAGTAATCCGAGGTTTCCATCAAGTTTTGTCCAGATGCTCTTTTCCTCTCCCTTCTTCCCTGCCTGTTTCCCGGTGTTCTTGGTTGGGCTTGGTCCGCCCTTCTCATCGCCTTCCGCTAACCATATGTCATCCTCGGTAGTATTATGCTCCTCCTGCGAGTCCGGCGCCTGATCCGCTTCCTTATTGAGAAGCTTACGAATTTGGCCTAAGGCTTGCATAGCATCGTCGACCGCCATCTGGCCCTCCTCGACCTTCTCGGCCACGGTCTCGAGAGTCGCGATCTTAGCCGACTCTGCCGAGAAGATCCACGGTTCCACCTGACTTGTTATATTGGACCTATTCGCTACCTTGATGGCCTCGCCGAAGCTCAACCTCGGCCTTTCGGATTTTGCAGCCGGATACTTGTGGAGCAGCTGGCTTTCCTCGACTAGGTGGTTCAGGATTGTCTCGGTGTCTTCCTGTTGTTTGGCGAGAGCTGCGCTTATGTGCGACTTCTCCTGGATGAGGCCCTTCTGCTCGCGCGAAATGGCCTGTAGCTTTTCGAGATATGGTGTAAGCAGGAACGCATGCGAGTCTTCTTCGCTGGTGGGCTTTGGGTCCTCGGCAGGCGGGTCTTTATTTTGCGATGCCTCTGGCTGGAGTCGCTTCAGTTGAGCTAGCGAGGCTATGATCTCCTTGCGAAGCTCAACGTGATGCTCGTACTCTTTTTGTATCTCAGCCATTTGAGCCTCGTGATCAACTTTCTCGCGCTCGTCATCCTTGGTCTTTGATGGCTTGTTTGGGGATTCCGCGGCGGGCTCATTCTCGTTATCGCCAGCCTTACTTAGCATAGTCTCTATCCAATTGATCAAGGCATCCTTCACTGCATTAAGTGCATGCAATTGTACCTCAGGGGGTAGGCTGCTGGGGTCGATCGGGTCTCTAGCCTGCAACTCTTCAAACTTTTGCTTTTCCCGTTGTGCTAGCAGTTTGTTACGCAAGACTGCTTTCTGGAGACGCGAGAGCAATTCTTGAATCTCACGATCTGGAGCATCACGGTCTTGGGTGAAGCCATCCATGAGTACCTTGGGCAGTTCTGGAAAAGGCTCGCAGCCTTTAAACATGACTTCGGGATTTAAAAAGTCTGGGGACGCTGCAGGTTGCTGGTCAAGCTCGTCCAAATATTTATCGATCACTTGGAGCCTCTCGTGCTTCTGCTCTAGCGAGTTCACCTCCAACTGAAGTTCGAGCAATTGTGCCTCTAAGTCTTCTTTAGTTGGAGACGGAGGTGAGGTTGCAGCGGCCTCGTTCTCCTTTTGTAAGCGGTCGAATTCCGACCGGATCTCAAGACTCCTCTGAGCTGTTTCGACATAGTCTTTATAAGGGCCTTGCAGAGATTCGGATGGAGTAATGGTGGTACCTGGATCAATGAGAGACAAGGGGCTGCTGAGTTGCTCGGCTCCTAAACTTGATGCCAGATCACGAGCTAGGAGGTGTCTTATAGCGGTGACCTCTTCGCGAGGGCGAATTTGGTGCTCGAGAACCACTCTAGCCTTTTCGCACAGCTCCTCGTCTGTATTGCTCATGATGAACGATTAGCCCTAGGGACGCCTGAAGACGTGGTTTGCTGAGATTACTGTATAACTGCTTAGTCGCCCGCTAAAGAGTGAAGAGACGATTACAATGAGTTCACATCACATAGCCTGCCTACCACAGCACGACTGATGCAAATTGATGAGTAGGGCGTTTGAGGTAATCTAGGTGAAATGTGAATTAAGAAACCCTTCTAGCTCTGCGTACTTGCGGTACAGAGATACTGAGATAGAGTTCCCTGTACGAAGTATACCTAAGCTGGAATAAATAATAAGAAGCTAATCATGGGCGCTGAGGCGATGCTGTTGTGGCGTTGGCGTTAGCGGTAACCTCAAGTACATACGCAGCAGTAACCTAGCAGCCTAGATACATTCATGCGAGCCCCACTTTAGCCTACCTAAGCTGCTACGGTATGTACCTACCAAGGTACCTGGTAACCTAGCACTGCACCTAGCAGCTAGCACCTACATGTACATATGTAGCTGGTGTAAACTTTTAGTGTATCTGAAGCTCTTATTAGGTAATGTACATAAATGAGTCGGCACCGTAAATTTTCTTAATCGACGGCAACAAAACATCACCAAACGAGAGCAGCTTGGGAATTGACACGAAACCTCCACAATCTTCAAAATATCGGGTTTACACCTCTATCAGCTTCACGCCCTCTAATGCTGTATCCATAACTGAGTTTCGGCGCGCACGTCCATTTGACCTATCTGGACTCGCCGACAATCTTGTTTCCGCCACCTACAAACCAGTCACCCAGTACAGCTCTTGATAGATCAAGATGGCCGACCACCACCGAGATGTGTCGCAGTACAAGTACTCGGCTATGTCCAACCTGGTTCTCCAGGCGGACCGCCGGTTTATTACGAGACGAACCGACGAGGCTACTGGCGACCCTGAATCCCTTGCTGGCCGCCTGAAAATCACTGATATGGGATCCCGAGTAGCCCGTGATGAGGCTCCAAAACCCAAGAAGACGGCTGGATTACCCGCCGTAGAAAGAGGCAGCTTGCAAGAAGGCCAAGATATATTGGCCCGAGAACAACGGAAGCGAAAGGGTGATCTGTCCCAGATGAGGGCGACAGGAATCCTTGGGCAGACCGATCTATTAGTTGAGGGACTCAGATACCGACCGCGCATTCCCGCCACTCGCGCCACCTACGATCTTATATTAAACATCGTTGCGAATAACCTGGGCGATGTGTCCCACGAAATTGTTCTTAGCGCTGCGGATGCTGTTTTAGAATATCTGAAAGACGAGGACATGAAGGACTTCGACAAGAAGAAGGAAATCGATGACTTGCTGGGCGCAACCTTGAGTCCCAAACAGTTCAATGAGTTGGTCAACCTTGGAAAGAAGATTACCGACTATGATGCCCAGAACGATGAGGAGGAGATGGACACGGGAGCTGGCGCAATCCAAGATGAGGCAGAGCTTGACGAACGCCAGGGCGTTGCCGTTGTTTTCGAAGATGAAGACGAAGACGGAGAGGCAGCTATGATAGATGAAGTCCGGGACGAATCATCAGATGAGGAAGTGGTCTTTGATAAAGATGAGGAGGACCTAGCTGGTCCCGAAGAGCGCGGAACGGCCGGAGGTGCTGGCGAAGACCGTGACCAAGAAGAAGCCGGCTTGGTAGACGGAGAGGAATTGGTCATTGATTCAGGCTTGCCGGACAACACGGGGCAAGGACCCTCGAAGGAGAAAAATTATATACCTGCACGTGAGATTGACGCGTACTGGTTACAAAGACAGATTGGTAATATCTATACCGATGACCACACCCGGCACGATAAGACGGCCAAAGCACTACACATACTTTCCGGGGAGCCTGACGAAGATGGCGGGGATGAGAAACAATTAAGAGAGATCGAGAACGATTTGATGGAACTTTTCGATTATGAGCATCATGAGACTGTGCAGAAGCTCATCGAAAATCGGGAGAAGATTGTATGGCTTACGCGCTTAGCTAGGGCCGAGGGCGATGAAGAGAGGGGTGTTGTTGAGCGGGAGATGGCTTCCGAGGGTCTTAGATGGATTTTGGATGAACTTCGAGGAAAAAAGCGCACCGACGGTGCAAAGAAGATGGAGATCAAAATGGACATCGATGTACCGGCTTCATTCAGCACAGCGCCAAAGACTGAGCGAGCGGAGGGTCAATTGGTCGGTGGCCTGCAACCACGGAAATACATCAACCTCGAAAATCTCGTGTTCGACCAAGGAAACCATCTCATGACGAACCCCAAGGTTAGACTCCCCGAGGGCTCGACAAAGCGAACCTTCAAGGGCTATGAAGAGATCCATGTTCCCGCCCCCAAGAAACGTACCCAAGCGGACGATGCCAACATCCCGATTACCGACATGCCTGAGTGGGCGCGTACCCCTTTCAGTTCGGCCAAGTCTCTGAACAAAATTCAAACCAAATGCTTTCCATCGGCTTTTGAAGATGATGGCAATATGCTCGTCTGTGCTCCAACTGGTAGCGGCAAAACAAATGTAGCCATGCTGACCATCTTGCGAGAAATTGGAAAGCACAGGGATCCGCAGACAGGAGAGATCGATCTGGATGCCTTCAAGATTGTATATATCGCACCTTTAAAGGCTTTGGTTCAAGAACAAGTCGGAAACTTCGGGGCGCGTTTGAAGCCCTATGGCATTACGGTGTCTGAACTGACTGGTGATCGCCAACTTACCAAACAACAAATCTCGGAAACACAGATAATTGTCACAACTCCCGAGAAGTGGGATGTCATTACCAGAAAAGCCACGGATTTGACATACACGAATCTTGTGAGATTGATTATTGTCGACGAGATTCATCTTCTACACGATGAGCGTGGGCCCGTTATCGAGAGCATCGTCAGCAGGACTATACGGAAGACAGAGCAAACTGGCGATCCAGTCAGGATCATAGGGTTGTCGGCTACGTTACCTAACTATAGAGACGTTGCCAGTTTCCTACGTGTTGATCCTGTTAAGGGGCTTTTCCATTTCGACGGATCTTTCCGGCCGTGTCCTTTAAGACAGGAATTCGTTGGCGTCACCGATAAGAAGGCTATCAAACAGCTCAAGACGATGAACGATATTACATACAATAAAGTCATCGAGCATGTGGGCACTCATCGTAACCAAATGCTTATCTTTGTACACTCTCGAAAGGAAACCGCGAAGACTGCCAGGTACATCCGAGACAAGGCCCTCGAGTTGGAGACCATCAATCAAATCTTGAAACATGATTCAGGTTCACGAGAGGCTTTAAATGAGATAGTGAACGACATATCAGATGCCGACCTGAAAGATCTCCTTCCCTATGGATTCGGAATCCATCACGCGGGTATGAATCGAGTCGATCGAGATGAGGTCGAGGGCCTCTTTGCCGCTGGCCTGATTCAGGTTCTAGTCTGTACAGCAACCCTTGCTTGGGGTGTCAACTTGCCAGCGCACACCGTTATTATCAAGGGCACCCAAGTCTACTCCCCTGAGAAGGGTAGTTGGGTGGAACTGAGCCCTCAAGATGTCCTGCAGATGCTGGGTCGCGCTGGGAGACCTCAGTACGATACGTACGGTGAGGGCATTATTATCACATCCCAGAGCGAAATGCAGTACTATCTGTCATTACTCAACCAGCAATTGCCAATCGAGAGTCAATTTGTTAGCAAGCTGGTGGATAATCTCAACGCAGAAATTGTTTTGGGCAATGTCCGTACTCGAGATGAGGGGGTGGAATGGCTTGGCTACACATACCTCTTTGTTCGAATGCTCAGATCACCTGGATTGTACAGCGTCGGCGCTGACTATGAAGATGATGAAGCTTTAGAGCAGAAGCGAGTCGACCTTATACATTCGGCGGCTACTGTGTTGAAGAAGTCTAACCTAATCACCTACGACGAGAAGACCGGAAAAGTCAAGGCGACTGAGCTCGGGAGAATAGCATCCCATTACTACATTACATATGGGTCGATGGATACCTATAACAAGCTTATCCAACCTTCCATAACAACGATTGAGCTCTTTAGGGTTTTCGCACTCAGCGCCGAGTTCAAATACATCCCCGTTCGTCAGGATGAGAAGCTGGAGCTCGCTAAGCTCCTAGGCCGAGTACCCATACCAGTTAAGGAGAGTATCGAGGAGCCGCACGCCAAGATTAACGTCCTTCTGCAAGCATACATTTCCCGCCTCAAGCTCGAAGGCTTAGCTTTGATGGCTGACATGGTTTATGTTACCCAATCCGCTGGTCGTATCCTTCGCGCTGTCTTTGAGATTACCCTCCAAAAGGGTTGGTCGAATGTTGCCAAGACGGCCCTAGATTTGTGCAAGATGGCGGAAAAGCGAATGTGGCCCACCATGACGCCTCTCCGACAATTCCCACGTTGCTCACGAGATATCATAGCGAAGGCTGAAAGGATAGACGTGCCGTGGAGTAGTTATTTCGATCTCGATCCTCCTCGGATGGGGGAGTTGCTCGGGTTACCAAAAGCAGGCCGCATTGTCTGCGATCTAGTATCCAAATTTCCTCGAGTTGAGATTCAGGCTCAGGCACAACCAATGACCCGTTCCATGCTTCGAGTTGAATTAGCGATCACGCCCAATTTCGAATGGGACGACGAAGTGCATGGGTCCGCCGAGAGCTTTTGGATCATTGTTGAAGATTGCGATGGCGAGGACATACTATTCTATGACCAGTTTCTTCTCCGAAAGGATTATGCCGTGTCAGATTCCAACGAGCATCTAGTAGATTTCACGGTCCCAATCACGGAACCCATGCCTCCCAACTATTTCATCTCCGTAATCTCTGATAGGTGGATGCATTCCGAAACAAGGTTACCAGTTTCATTCCAGAAACTCATCCTTCCAGAGAAGTTCCCGCCTCACACACAGCTTCTGGATCTACAACCTCTGCCGGTCGCCGCTCTGAAAGTGAAGGACTATTCCAGTCTTTATGAGGACTGGAACTATTTCAATAAAATCCAAACTCAGACTTTCAACTCACTTTATGCGACAGATGAAAATGTCTTGGTTGGTGCTCCAACTGGCAGTGGAAAGACAGTCTGTGCCGAATTTGCCATTCTACGTTATTGGTCCAAACCAGAAATCGGCCGGGCTGTTTACATAGCCCCATTCCAGGAGCTTGTCGATATCAGGTATCAGAACTGGAAAAAGCGGCTCAGCCACCTTCGTGGCGGCAAGGAAATAGTCAAGCTCACCGGAGAAACAGCGACGGATCTGAAATTGCTCGAGAATGGAGACCTCATCCTGGCCACGCCGACGCAATGGGATGTTTTATCTCGCCAATGGCAGAGACGGAAGAATATTCTCACCGTTGAGCTATTCATTGCGGACGAGCTGCATCTTCTCGGCGGCCCGCTAGGGTACATTTACGAGATCGTAGTCTCTCGGATGCATTATATCCGTACCACTGCCAGTTTGGCAATGAGAATCATTGGATTGAGCGCTTCGCTCGCTAATGCCCGGGACATTGGGGAATGGATAGATGCTAAAAAGAAGGATATATACAACTTCAGTCCACATGTCCGGCCTGTACCACTGGAGCTCCGTATTCAGTCGTTCTCGATCCCCCATTTTCCTTCGCTTATGCTTGCAATGGCAAAGCCTACGTATCTTGCAATCACCGAGCTGTCACCCGACCAGCCTGCACTGATTTTTGTTCCGAGTCGGAAACAAACGAGATCGAGTGCCCGGGACATTCTATCGGCTTGTTTGGCGGATGATGACGAGGATAGATTCTTGCATGTGGACGTTGACCAGTTACGACCGCTCCTAGAACGAATCCACGAGGAGGCTTTAGCCGAAGCACTTTCGCATGGTGTTGGGTACTACCATGAAGCGCTCAGTCAGAGTGACAAGCGCATTGTTTTGCACTTGTATAACCAGGGCGTGATTCAGGTATTGGTTGCATCTCGTGACGTCTGCTGGGAGCTGGATTGCACCGCGCACCTGGTAGCGCTGATGGGTACTCAGTACTTTGAGGGTCGCGAACATCGTTATGTCGACTACCAGCTGAGTGAGGTGTTGCAAATGTTTGGGAAAGCCCTGCGCCCGTCCCGAGATGGTCGAAGCCGAGGGATTTTGATGGTTCCGGCTGTCAAAAGGGAATACTTTAAAAAGTTCATGAACGAGGCACTACCAGTCGAGTCGCATCTTCACAATTTCATGCATGACGCCTTCGTTACGGAAGTTAGCACCAAGATGATTGAGTCTGCTGATGATGCGATCAACTGGACGACATTCACATATTTCTACCGCCGACTCCTGGCAAACCCGAGCTACTATAGCTTGACAAGTGCAACCCATGAAGGGTTGAGCAACTATCTTTCTGACCTTGTCGAGACTACGCTGAAGGAGCTTACCGAATCTAAGATCATCGACTTTGACGAAGACGATGGCTCTGTCGCTCCTCAGAATGCGGCGATGATTGCAGCTTACTACAACATTTCGTACATCACAATGCAGACATTTTTGCTGTCGTTAACTGCAAGAACAAAGCTTAAGGGCATCCTCGAGATCGTGACATCAGCGACTGAATTCGAATCGATCCAAATCCGACGCCACGAAGACAGCTTACTACGACGCATCTACGATAGAGTACCGGTTAAAATGTCCGAACCAGCATACGATTCACCGCATTTCAAGGCATTTGTGCTTCTGCAAGCGCACTTTTCCAGAATGCAGTTGCCCATCGATTTGGCTAAAGACCAGGAACTAGTTGTGTCAAAAATATTGAGCCTTCTGAGCGCAACTGTTGATGTACTCTCCTCCGACGGTCATCTCAACGCTATGAATGCCATGGAAATGTCACAAATGGTGGTCCAAGCTATGTGGGATCGTGATAGTCCCTTGAAACAGATTCCCCATTTCACGCCCGATGTGGTAAAGGTGGCTAATGAGTTTGGGTATGTTCCACTTGGTGGTTTTCATGGTCAGAAGGCTAACATGACACGTCACAGCATTAACGATATCTTCGACTTCATGGAAGCAATGAATCCCGAGGAAAACAGCAATTATACCACTCTTATTAAGCGTCTGGGCTTGTCGCAAAGCCAATTAGCACAAGCGGCGGCCTTCACAAACAACAAGTATCCGGACATATCGCTGGAATTCGAGCTTTTGGATGAGGATAGCGTCCGTGCCGGCGAGCCAGCATACATGAATGTCCAGATAGAGCGTGAAGTGGAGGACGAGGATGGAGAAGTTGATACTACAGTTCATGCCCCATTCTACCCGGTCAAGAAGATGGAGAACTGGTGGTTGGTTGTCGGAGAGGAGAGCACAAAGACTCTTCTTGCTATCAAGAGGGTGACAATCAGCCGACAGCTCAAAGTTAAGCTGGAATACACGGTTCCAACGCCGGGCAAACACGATCTGAAGCTATTCCTGATGAGCGATAGCTATGTGGGCGTGGACCAGGAACCTACCTTTTCCGTCACGGTTGCAGAGGGGATGGACGTAGACGAAGACGAGGAAGATGAGGAGGAAGACGAATAGAAATCCATTACAGGGTTTGGGGACTGTGTCCAGGTGGGGATATACCCATTTCGCGAAGATCTCACCGTACATATAGCAAGGCACCGAGGGTAATGGATCAATATTACGGAGAATTGAAACAGGCATAGGTAGTGAATATGCTTCCATCATATCGTTGCAGATTTCTGGCGACTGGTTTCACTGGTCACGGGCAGTTTTGTGATCAAGAAGTGATTGAAAGGATGCTGTGAAATTGGACTAGACTCTAGAGGGCGACGGCACCCTGTCTGTCGGCTGGTGATCAAGGGTTTCAAGATGGGCAAGAGGGAGGATAGGCAGGCTACAAGCTGGCAGGTAGGTAGAAGCTGATGAGGATGTTGGAGATGGATACAGGGAGGGGGAAGGGAATATTGATGAAAGCCCATCAAGTCGGGCGTGTTGGCGTTACCTTGAGGTATACCACCTTCTCTGTTGTAAGACCCACGTATACATCCAGACACCGTACGGGCACCCAGGCAGCACCGGCACCGCCAAAGTCAAGCAACGCCATCTCTACAGGTCACGTGCACGGTTATGAGCTATTGCGTACATCCTAATCGAATGAGAGCACAGGCTTCCCGTCCTTGGGAATTTTCTTAACCCATCTCACTTTTCGATGACCATCTTTTTTTTTTGTTGTTCCGTCATTTTCTCAACCACCCACCATCAACCCGGCGCCTTTCAATTGCAACCACCCATCTCCAGCAATAGGCCATCGTCCGTACCATCACTATCACCATCTCCATCACCCATCACCTATCACCCTCATCATCATCATCACCCATCATCTTCTCCGGGTTGACAGGTTGACTTGACGCGTCGATTGTCAACAACCGCCACATCCAACCCTCTGGTCAGAAGACGTTATTATCTCCGTCGCGCCTACATCGCGCTCATCGTTGTATTTGATCTGACATCATCCTCCCAAATCATCCAACATGTCTGACGAGACAGCTGCACAAGCTGCCGTCGCGCAGCCCTCGGAAACTACTTCCGCCACCGCTGCAGAGGGGGCTGCGTCAGAGCCTGTCGCGCCTGTCGCAGATGCGAAGCCGATTGACCCCGAGTCTGTACCTGCCGCAGATACTGACGCAACCAAGACTGAGGAGGACAAGCCCACCGAGAAGCCCGTGGAAGCTGAAGGTGAGTTCTGACTACCAAACGCGACTATTGCCAAGGCATCGAGCGCGCCGGACAACCGTTACCCTCCCGTATATCCATGCATTTTATGTCTCCCCGAGTTACTGCAGCTTAAGCATCCTCATCTGATCACTGCGAATCAACGTACTCGTGGTCGATCTGCATAAATTCATATACTAACATAGCATTTTAGAACCTACTCCCTCGACCGCCGAGCCAGCCACAGCCCCCACTCCCACTCAGGAAAAGCCCTCTGAAACTGACGTGGAAATGGCTGACCAACCAACCGAAGAGGCCAACGGACCCGCCACCGAATCCAAGGCAGAGACGGAACACCCTGCGGACACCTCTTCAAACATTGAGCACGAAGGTACTACTACTGCTGCCGATGCCGAGGCTGCCACGCCCAGAGACAAGTCTAAGGCGCGTCGTAAATCCTCTGGCGTCGCGGACCAAAATAAGAGCAAGAAACTGAACAAGAAGAGCTCCAAGGCCAAAATACTGCATGTCGATGCAAAGCCGGGCGATTACTATTTCGCTAAGCTGAAGGGCTTCCCATTGTGGCCTGTGATTGTGGTCGACGAATCTATGCTACCGCAGACTATGCTAACCATGAGACCGGTCACCGCTGCTCGTCCTGATGGTACCTACCGCGAGGATTTTGCCGAGGGTGGCAAGAGAATTGCTGACCGGACGTTTCCGGTCATGTATCTCCACACCAATGAATTGTATGATGATCCTGCCTCATTTCATAACATGTAGGTTGATGTTAACTCGTGGTAGTTCGTGGACCAACAACACCGACTTGTTCGATCTCGACCCGGAAACTGTAGCCAGCCAGATCACAACGAAGATGCGTAAAGACCTTCAGAATGCCCATCTACTCGCAGCTGAGCAGAGACCTTTACAATACTACAAGGACGTGCTCCAGGATTTCGAGGAGCAGCGCCTCGCGAAGTTGGAAGCCAAGAAGGCTAAGGCTAAGACCCCGAAGAAGGCTGGCAAGGCAGCTGAAATTGCTGCTGCCGACGAGGACGGCGACATTGAAATGGCCGATGTTGATGTCGAGGAGGATGCCGAGGTAGAGCCTTCCGAGAAGAAGCCAAAGTCCAAGAAGCGCAAAGCCGAGGAAGAGACCAGTGTAAGACCGTACTTCCCCTGGCGTGCCGTGAAATACTAACGATAAATTTAGACGCCTCAGCGTTCTGGCTCTGTGAAGAAGCCGAAGATAAAGTTGACAAATTCTTCCACCTCGAAGGCGACGAACGGGACACAGTCACCAACGGCTAAAGAGCCGGCCTCGAAGGCAGTCAAGGTGAAATCAAAGCAGCCAAAAGGCGGTAAGGAGGCTGAAGGCAAGAAGGAAAAGGAGGCCGCGGTTCCGAAGGAGCCTGAGCTGACTCCCGAGGAAAAGCACATGCGCAAGGAGGTAAGCTACTTTGTACAGGTGCCCGGTGTGTATATATTTACTAATTTATCCGCAGAAAGAGATACTTTTCCTACGACACCGGCTCCAGAAGGGTCTTCTTCTTCGTGATCAAGAGCCGAAGGAAGAAGAAATGAAGTCGATGTCGGAGTTCCTTGCTAAGCTTGAGACGTTCCCGGATCTCGAGGTCAGCATCATCCGTGTTACGAAGATCAACAAAGTTCTCAAAGCCATCTTGAAACTGGACACAATCCCGAAAGAAAGGGAATTCGAGTTCAAGCCGCGTTCACAGGCTTTGTTGGACAAGTGGAATCAGCTCTTGGCTACTGACGGAGCTCCCGGTACGGCCCCGGCGACTGCTAACGGCGTCAACGGTGCGTCTGGTGGATCAGCAAAAGGCGGAAAGGAGTCCGCTAACGGCGTGAAAGAGGGTAAGACTGAAACCAAGGGTGAGCCTGAGAAGGGAACCAAAAAAGCCGAGGGCGCCAAGGAAGCTGAGAAGAAAGAGACTGAGGCCGAAGCCGAAGCAGAGGGTGAGGGGAAGGCAGGTACTGCAGAGGTATGTGATTAGTGCCGCTTTCTCGGTCGATCGCCTTTATACAAGGACGGCTCTACACTTCCAGTCGTGATACTAACTGTCCTTAGGCGGCCACTGTACCTTCGGATAAAGCGGCAGAGGTCGAGGCGACCGCATAAAGAATGAAACAATGATTTTGATGCCTCGAACACGCAGGCGAACATGGGGCGTTTAGGACTATAAGATAGGCTGGCTCCATTGCTATGCACGAGTTCAACTCGGATGATGACAATCAGGCACCCGACTGGGTGTGGTGAGCGAACTACTACTAAGTAATTGGGCCCGGGGTGGTTTTCATTCCATGTAAAGTAGACAACAGTATTCTTTTCAGAGATGGCAAGGGCCTGAGGAAAACCAGCGACTCATTTCTGAAGGTTGTGTTGCCGGACCGATCAGGGGGCAGAGGATCAGAGCGTGAAAAGGTCACTTCGTGCGTGACCCGTTCATTTATTTGGAGGGACTGCTTTTTCTTTCCAGTTTCGGGGAGTTGCGCGGACCGCACAGGAATCCTTTTGCAATAAAAAAAGTGGTTTCATATCTTAACTGTTGCTGCCATGGTGAAAGGAACTGTCGAAAAGAAGTTGAGCAGAGTTTTGGCATAGCCTTTTACTGAACTAAATCTACATAAGCAGTAGACCAAAACTACAAACTTTAGTACCTCATTATGAAGCGCTGCGGGAGCTATGACGTGTTGCTTTCTACATTAATCATAAGAGATCTTAATAATAACGTAGGGGGTATTGGTATATATGGACAGTAATATTAGGTAGTATACTACATGTAATACGTCTACATGATTACCTAGGTAGGCACTACGTAATACCTAGGTAGCACATAGGACATTAGTCTGGGAGCTTGGGCCACCATAAGCTCGGGTCGCGGGGGATGGCAGCGCGTCATCAGCCGTCAGTGCCTGAACAATTAATTAACAGTTAAAGTCAAATCTAATCAAATCCGACATATTCCTCATCTTTCTCCGCCACCACACTACTTCTACCTGCTCTCCTTCTCGGTAATCGCCTTATTGGCATTTCCTACAACTGTTATAAACTCATGGCATTTCGTTTTATCATTCCCATTCCACTATAACCCATCCCGTATGAACATTCGCACTTAACACCCTCACTATCACCGTTGCCGTTACCGTTGCCGTTACCGTTATCGTCACCATCACTGCCGCTATGCTGTTGCGACTTCGAGGGCCGGATGGCATGATCCGGGTCAACGTCGAGAAGGATGATTCCTTCGCAGATCTCGGCCGTGAGGTAAGTTTATGTCTCGCTTCTCTACGCAGTCAACCACCATGCTCACTCTGAATAACAGCTTGTGGTGCATTTGCCACCTACCGTCGACCCGAGCACCATCACCATGTCCCCGGACCCGCAAGCCAAAGATTCCAAGAGACTGAAGGATATTGCCAAGTTCAAGTTGGCGCAGATAGGTTTGAAGTACAATGCTGCTCGCTTACACCCTATTCGGTATTCCACCCGTGTTAATATATGCATATAGCCATGGAGATTTGATCTTCATCAATTACAAGCACCACGATACTGTCACCAACGGACATACGAATGGCGCTTCGTCGACCTCATCTAGCGCCCTGGCATCGACGAACAGACTCAACGGGAAGCCTATCTTACCTACAGAACACCTACCGGTTGACCCCGCGCCGCTGAGTGCTCCCGCGCAAGTCATCAGGAACCCTTGGGAGGTGGTGAAACAGTCGGTACTTGACGATCGCTTAGATAAGTTGGATGGGAAGATCCCTCGAGGCAGAGATCGCATGTGCAAGCATGGCCCGAAGGGCATGTGCGACTACTGCATGCCCCTGGACCCCTTTAATCCCCAATACCTTGCCGACAAGAAGATCAAATACCTGTCATTCCACTCCTATCTCAGAAAAATCAACTCGGCAACCAACAAGCCCGAACTAGGGAGCTCATTTATTCCACCATTGAAGGAGCCCTTCTTTAGAGTGAAGAGGGATTGCCCTTCAGGTCACCCGCAGTGGCCCGAGGGCATCTGTACCAAGTGTCAACCAAGCGCCATAACCCTACAGCCGCAGACCTTCCGTATGGTTGACCACGTCGAGTTTGCTTCGTTCGAGCTTGTCAATTCCTTTATTGACGCATGGCGAAGGACGGGGGAGCAACGAATTGGCTACCTCTATGGTCGTTACGCCGAGTACCCCGAGGTACCTCTCGGTGTTAAAGCCATCGTCGAGGCCATATATGAAGTACCTCAGATAGACGAGGTCGACGGGGTTACGCTGAGCCCCTTCGAGAATGAGGCTGCCGTAAACGAGGTAGCCAAGCTATGTGGACTCGAACAGGTTGGTGTGATTTTTACCGACTTACTGGACTCGGGGAATGGCGACGGAAGTGTCGTTTGCAAGCGGCATGCAGATTCATATTACCTTTCTTCTCTCGAGATTTGCTTTGCCGCGCGGTTACAAGCCCAACATCCCAAACCGACGAAATGGAGTGACACGGGACGATTCGGTTCCAACTTCGTGACGTGCATCATATCAGGCGACGAGACGGGTCAGATAGCCATCTCGTCCTACCAGGTCTCGAACAAAGCTGTCGAAATGGTGCGAGCAGATCTCATCGAGCCGTCAGCCGATCCCAACGTTATGCTTGTTCAAGAAGAGGAGGATGTTGATGGGTCAGCTAGTCGGACACGATATGTCCCCGAAGTGTTCTTTCGAAAAATCAACGAATATGGCGCAAACGTACAAGAAAACGCTAAGCCCGCCTTTCCCGTCGAATATCTCTTCGTGACGTTAACCCATGGCTTCCCGGCGCAACCCACTCCCATGTTTAACACGCCTAATTTCCCCATCGAGAACCGTGAGGTCATGGGGGAGAGCCAGCAGCTAAAATCGGTCGCCAAAGCTCTCGACACAAGCGGTGGCAACAAGCTCGGTTCGCTCTCGGATTTCCACCTTCTTAATTTCATACACGGCATAGGCACGTTATCAAAGGTAGGCAGACATTTTCGGGTCAACCCAACGGTTTCCATGACTTGTTGCACATAGTCTAACAGATAAATCAGGAAGAAGAAGCTCTTCTTTGCCGAGTAGCTACCATGCACGACCTCGCAGACACGTATCAGCTCTTCTCCAAGCCCGGGTGGCAGACTCTGGAAGCCATCCTACAAACGTCTGGTGAGAAACTCCCTAATAGAGATAAAAAGCGCCCTCGCTCTTCAAGTGACGATGGGGGCACTGCCGCTTTCGATGCTCAGGCAGATGGGGGTGGCGGTGGTGGTGTCGGTGGTAGAGCGCCTTCTGTTGTTGCTACTATCCCAACTAGATCCGGTGAACCGCTTACTAAGCGTCTTGCTGCCGTTAGGCTGAACGAGCGAAACGAGAATCGACCACATTACGAACGACCCAAGTATGAGGAGATGTGATGATGAATCGACGCAACCGGGTTCAAGATCTTGACGCGAGAGACGAGAAAAAGAAAAACAGGTGCAAGACACGAACAAACGGGGTGGACGGGGACTTTGGGGCGATCAGCCCCTAAGACGGACGGACGCCGGAGAGGATTCTTGAGGCCATACAAATTCATGTGGGTAGGAATCAGTCGCCTGGCGGGCGACAGAAAGGTCGACTCAACCAAACGCCCTTGCACGCGCGACTTCACGGGCGTATTACGTGGCTATAGCAAGAGGGTTCCGTACATAAGGAGAGGTATAGGGTACATCAGTTGCTTCTACCCAAATTTAACTCCTGATCATAGACTTTTCCTAGAATCGGGAAGATGAAATCGAGCAGATTCGCAAATGCTGTGCTGGACAGACACCGGTGCCATATTTACATTACACATCGTGACGCTGACATGGACGATAAGACTCCTTCTTAAAAAGCCATTATTACCTTGCGTAGTCGATCGGCTAACAAAGTAGGGAGGGCGATTGCTAGCTAAGCTAGCATGAGGCAACCAATCACTATCCGGCCATACTATACCATACCATCCATCCACCTCACTCAACGCCAGACGCAGAGGACGAATAGTACGTTGGTCAGTCACCCACCCCACAAGACGCACGCCTAGATGAAATAGGCAAGGCCCGAGACCCTCCCTACCTTCTCACGTACCGCATTTTACTACTTTGTAATTCTTTTTTTTTTTTTTTTTTTTTTTTAGCCAGTGGAGGAGACCTAATGCCTGTCTGCCTGCCTGCCTGCCTGCCTACCGACCTACTATATTCTTGCAAATATCGCGAGATTCGCCACGGGATACGTTCCACCCCCGTCCCCGCTCCCTTCCCCCTTTTAAATACGGCCGCAGAGTAAATGTAGCAAATCCTATCGCCTCGCATCCCATATACGTTCGGGCAAAAAAACCGAACTGAACGCCTACCTGCCGAAGCCAAACTTAAACCAGTCCGGGCTGTGGAAAGGGGTGAATCTAGTGTAAAGAGTCTCGTAGTAGACGCCACCGGTATTGGTTTCATTTTCTTCCTTCTTCTTTTCTCACACTTCAGGAACAACGAAGATAAAGATCTAGGGTATTTTGTGTTGTTATCTATAGTGGCTTGCCGCCGAGGAACTCGGACCACCGGCGGACCTCGGACGGGATACCCTCTTTCCGGGGTAGCTTCTCGTTCATACACTGGGCGAAGAGCATGGCGGTCTGGAGATCAGTTAGTTAGAAAGAGGGGAAGGGAGAAGAGGAGGGGGAAAGAAACCGATGGAAAATTCGATTTGGAGGGGGGGCCAAGTCTTACCTGAGGCTCCATGAATAATGGAACGCCAAAGTCGACGGCGTTTCGCCGCATTACGTAGTCGACGTCCATAACCGTCTTGCCCCGAGCCAGGGCCAAGTTAAAGACTCCTCGGATATCGTACTTCTGGAAAACCTCTCGGAGGGCCCGCTTGTCCTCTTTGGGGAATTCGATCACTTCCACTTGGACCTTGTCCTTCGTTGTCGATTCAAGGAACTGCTTAACGTCGTCCCCAGCGGCGTAAAACTTGTAGCCGAGAGGCGAAAGGTAATCGGCAACCTTGGTAAGCCATGGCTTGGAGACATCACCGCCAAATAGAATACCCTCGCCAGGTTCAGGCAGCCGGAAGTTCATAGCCGATTGCAAAGATGTCCAATACGCCTCGACGAGATCCTTGCCAAAGCAGGCCATCTCACCCGTGCTAGCCATTTCGACGCCCAGGAACGGATCAGCACCGGCGAGACGAGTCCAAGAGAACTGTGGGACTTTAGTGGCCAGATAGTCCCGCTTGACAGCCATGAGATCCGTCGGATCAGGAACATCTTTACCGACTAGAGCCTTGGTGGCGACATCGATGAAGTTCGTTCCGAGGACTTTGCTCACGAAAGGGAAAGACCGAGACGCCCGGAGATTGCACTCGATGACCTTCAGAGCCGGCTCCCAACCTTCGGGGTCGTCGGCCTTAATAATCTGCATATTGAACGGTCCCGTAATGCTCCATGCCTTCGCAACCTTCTGAGCAATCTCTTTCAAACGCCCCATAGTTTTGTCGTCCAGATTCACCGGAGGAAGGACCAAGGTGGCATCGCCAGAATGAACACCAGCGTGTTCGACATGTTCACTGACAGCATGAACGATCAAATTTCCCTGAGAAGCAACACCGTCGACATCGATCTCTTGGGCGCCCTCAATGAACTTGGTAATCACAACAGGGTAGTCAGGGGAGACGCTACTTGCGGCCTCTAACTTGTCCTTGAGATCTTCTTGACTTCGAATGACAGTCATCGCAGCGCCTGAAAGAACGTAGCTAGGGCGGACAAGAACAGGGTAGCCAACCTGGTCGGCGAATTTCTCAGCGTCGGCAACGGAGGTAAGCTCCTTCCAAGCAGGTTGGTCGACCCCAATGCTATCCAGGATCTCGGAGAACTTCTGTCTGTCTTCAGCTTTGTCAATATTCTTAGGATCTGTTCCCAAGACATTTGCCTTGCCGGTCTCCTGTAGGCGCAGAGCGATATTCTGAGGAAGCTGGCCGCCAACGGAGACAACGACGCCAGACGCATTCTCGAGCTCGTAGATATCCATAACCCTTTCGTAACTTAACTCTTCGAAATAAAGCTTATCGGCAGTGTCGAAGTCGGTGGAATACGTCTCGGGGTTATAGTTAATCATGACCGTCTTTTGACCCATGTTCCTTAACGCAAGTGTTGCGCTAACAGCACACCAGTCGAACTCGACCGAACTACCGATTCTGTAGACGCCGCTGCCGAGGATCACAGTGCCCTTGTCTTCAAACGTAACATCGTGCGAACTCGCGTTATAAGTGGTGTACAAGTAGTTGGTGTCTGCTGGAAACTCAGCAGCCAAGGTGTCAATCTTTTTAACCCATGGCCGGATGCCCATACCCAATCGAAGGGCACGAACAGAGTCCTCATCGCTCTTGACTGCCATCGCAATCTGCTTATCAGAGAATCCCATCTTCTTAGCCTTGATAATGAGATCCCGTTTCAAGCCCTCCAGGCTTCCCACGGCCTCCATCGCCTTAGTGCAATCAACGAGGTTCTGAAGCTTGTATAAGAACCATTTATCGATTTTGCTCAACTCATGAACTTTTTCAACTGTGTAACCCTCATGGAGCATTGCTTGACCAACCGCCAACCATCGGCGATCGGTTGGGTGCGAAAGTTCATAGTCCAGGTCTTCGAACTTGTCGCCTTGGAATCCGAGGAATTTAGGGTCGACCTGGCGGATGGCTTTTTGGAACGATTCTTCAAAAGTACGCCCAATGGCCATAACCTCGCCAACAGACTTCATAGCGCTACCGATATCGCGCTTTACGTGTTGGAACTTAGATAAATCCCAGCGAGGAATCTTCGTCACGATATAGTCAAGCGACGGTTCGAAGTTGGCGGTGGTGGTTTTGGTGACAGCGTTCGGCAGCTCAGGGAGGCTATGTCCAAGACCAATCTTCGCAGCAGTATAGGCTAAAGGGTATCCGGTAGCTTTGGAGGCGAGAGCTGAAGAGCGGGAAAGACGGGCATTGACCTCGATGACCCTGTAATCGAGACCATCTGGCTGAAGGGCATACTGGACATTACATTCACCAACGACTCCAAGGTGGCGAACAATCTTGATGGCAGCAGAACGGAGCATGTGATACTCCTCGTCGCTCAGCGTTTGACTAGGCGCGACAACAATGGAATCACCAGTGTGAGTCCCTAAGGGGTCGAAGTTCTCCATGTTGCAAACAGTAATACAATTGTTGTTCGCGTCGCGGACAACTTCGTACTCGACTTCTTTCCAGCCCTTCAATGACTTCTCGACGAGAATCTGTGGAGAAAGGGTCAAGGAGCGAGCAGCCATGTTGCGAAGCTCTTCCTCATTGTTGGCGAAACCGGAACCGAGACCGCCCAGAGCGTAGGCGGCGCGGACAATAATTGGGTAGCCGACCTTGGAAGCAGCATCGAGAGCCTCCTCAACTGTGTTGACGGCAATGGACTTTGCGATTGGAATATCAATCTCGTTGAGAGCCTTGGCAAAGAGATCTCTATCTTCACTCAGCTCTAGGGTATGTACACTTGTACCGAGGACCTTAATGCCATATCTCTCGAACAGACCCATACGCTGCATCTGCACACCCAAGTTCAGCGCAGTTTGTCCACCAAACGACAAGAATATGCCATCGGGTCGTTCCCTCTCGATAACGTAGGTGACATATTCTGGGGTGACTGGGAGGTAGTAGATTTCGTCGGCGAGAATATGGTTGGTCTGAATGGTCGCAATGTTCGGGTTCATAAGCACAGATGTTACGCCAGCCTCCTTAAGAGCTTTAAGCGCTTGAGAGCCTACAAATGGGGGGTTGGTTATTAGTGTCGGTTGGTGTGCGAGCGTGTAATGAGTCACAACCTGACCGCCAGACTCTATCTACACGTAGATGTGGAATCTGGAAATACCAACCTGAATAGTCAAACTCTCCGGCCTGTCCAATTGCTAGACCTCCACTGCCGATGACCAAGACCTTCTTGACATTAACAACATCCCTCGGCCTAATGACTCCGCTTTCCAGGTAGGCCTTGGGATTCGGAGCCTCTTGAGCGGCGGCGGCATTGACGGCGGAACGAAGGGCGGTGACGGAGAAGTTTCTCTTTTGCGTAAGACCAGACCGAGTGGAAGTGGAAGTCAAGGTGGAAGCAAGAAGCTTCGAAGAAGCTGGAAAGGTGGTGGTATTAGTAGTAAGTTGCCTCCAAGAGACGCATGTGGCGGGTAATCGTCGACTATGACGGAGCAGAGCAGGTGCACGGCCTGCAAGCTTGGTGGAAAGAGCCATGCCAGCGATGACGTCTCGCGAGACCAAATTATGGGGTGCCCTGCTCCCAATTGAAGTCAATTGAGCTCCTGAGAAGGATATCCGAGGCAGTCTTGAGTATGTGTAGACTGATTCATAAGGTCCCCGGGTGTGTACATGCTAAGTTTAAGGGCAACACGCATCTGGTTGCGCTGCGGTTAGTCTAGAGATAAGCCGATAAGAGATAGCAGGAAGAAAAAAAAAAAAATGCTTTTTTCCCTTTTGCTTGCGATTTACGGAGGGGGGGGGGGAGGGGCTCTCAGTAAGTTTAGCCAATGGGCTATCGTAGATCAACGAGGTACTGTACATATACTCCATGTACCTGCATGTACATGGAAGTCCGTGAGATATGTAAGTGACGCTAGGTATTGAAAAGTAGGTAGCCTCCAATGAGTGCAAGCTGCTATGAGTCTGCTTGGAGTATAAATATATGATACTTGACGTTATGACTCATCAGTATTACGTCTGTACATCAAAAGGTTCAGCCAACTTCGAGGTTGTATGCCCCGCCGGCCAAGAAGATTTATTATACTAAATAGGCGCATGGTAAAAGCTTACCGCTTGCCTGGTTTCTGATCACTAGGTGTGGTCGTTGATACAGAGGCGTACATACACACATAAGGTTACATACAACACCGAATTCCAAAGTAAGGTTCTGTCTGTTGCGATCCAAGTGAGAGAGGTTCAAACCAAACGAGCTGCTAGTCCTACACGTACATACATCTGTCACAGGATGCAAGGGCCACATCATCCAAACGCTACCATTGATACTAAAAATGGATTTGACACACAGCAGGTCTAGCAATCCAGTAAGGAAATCTACAGACTAGCATGAGATAGTCTAGAAAAATAGTCGACTAAGCTAGATCTTAGCCACCGATGATGGAAGTTCGGTATGGAGGTAACTATGTAGTCAAACGACCTAACCTAACAGTTAATGTTCTTAACTGAAGTCTTACCCAGCCTGCCAGCCCATGGTACATACATCCAGGTAGTACCCCTGCTGCCGTGTTTTTATATATAGGTACTTAAGTGTACGGATCCGTACCTACACTTATTTCAGATATTGATCAAGGTTCAACCCGATGCGACTGGGCGGCTACATCGCGGGAAAAGCTTGGCAATGACGTCGTTTGGTTGCTGACGCAGTGGTCTAGCTCTACAATGCTTGTACACTATGAGTTCTTGAATATCCTGGGCTTGCACATAGACTTATATATGCAGAATATACGAAGGTTCGGGCCAACAACAATGCACATCCGTCACAGGTCAGCCATAGTGCCACACAGTTTCTGTTTAACGTTATCTTGCCTAGCTCTAGGCATTTACCCACTAACGCTGCTATAACTGTAAGGCTTTAACCAACCAACGCCACTATAATTACAGGGCTCTTAGCCACTAATGCTACCTAATCCATAGTAAATATGATATTAAGTTATTACTGTAGCGGAACTGTGGCGGATGTGCATTGTTGTTGGCCCGAACCTTCGTACATATGTACAATATTTGAACAAATTCCTCAACAATAGCTTCTGAAATAATACTTATATGCTGTCTTAGCGCTCAGCAGGTATCGTTGTCGGCGCATTCGACCCTAGGTACTACTGGCATTGCAAGCGCACAGTTTGGCTCAGGTTGGTTTCGACGGAGACTGCCAAGTAAATTCCATGTCTCTATATCATGCACACTTATCTTATTTATTAATTACAAACTTGGTATCTGAGCTACACATCAACACTGGAATTAGATATGTTCCCGCTGTTAGTGCCTGGGCATCGAAACTATCCTTAAAGACCGGCCGGCGCGTATGCTGCATCAGTACGTGTTAGCCAACGCTAGTATATCATACATAATATAGGCAACCATCTTTACTACATATATCACGCCGACCGGGATCTGACGAGCAGCACTACTTTGGTCTGCCGATATGGGCGGTTCTTGTTATCGGTTTCAACAATATAGTCTCACTCCTATTGCTACTACTTCCATCTCAAGGAACTGCCGGAATATTAACTTCTTTTGTAGACAGAACGAAGGGTTTGACAGAATTGAGAGCTTTCGGTCGTATTTTCTGACGTACTCTGTCATAGAATAGGTATACTGGTTATCTAGGCACTAATAGCTCGCACCAATATCATCCCCAACGATCCTATGTCGTAGCATGCAATGATGATGGTCAGTAATCTTGAAGGCTAATATTCCGTACTCAGCGCTGTTTTAATAGCCGAACATCTGTATTAAAACCCCCAACCCGTTGCAGGTATATCACCTTTTTAGTCCATATTTCTGTTTTTATATGACGAAGTTGCTGGTTCCGACATCTGAGTTCTATAGGTAGATATCTATCGGTCCTCCCGCTAGTATGTAAATTTTCGAGTTGTTTCACTCCCTTGTTCATAGCTAGATTCCCTTCGAAGGCTGTCTACAGGCTATAAGCACATAGACTAGGCGTTGCTGCTCAAGGCTACTTAGGAGATATGCTTTGAAGGGCAAGTACTAAGTTTATACCCTGTGTGAATCTTCTTGTTCTACCAGATATCAGTAGAGCAGGCGGAAAGATACACAGGTCGCTAGCCAGGTTCCTTACACTAATAATGACCGATACCATGCGTCCCCACCATTCGGGACACCCTAGGTGCCGGGACCGCAAAAAATGGATATCGCCATACAAAATATAGCAACTTTTAAAATTTATAATAAATTAACTAATAAAGATATAATATTATAGTTTGGAAATTAAATTACATTAATTATTAAATAATTATAATAAAAAACAATATATATTAAAGCTTAAGTTTTATTTTTAAAAAATTTTATAAAAAAAGGAATAATAAATATAATATATATAAAATAATATAAAATTAAATATAAAATTAATAAAAAATAATAAAAATAAAAGGTAAAATTTATAAAATAAAGGGATTAATTATATATTAAAATATAATTTTTTTATATTTTTTAAATAAAACTTATTATAATAAAATTAGTATTTTATAAATAAAATAAAATATATTATTTTATATTTAATTAAAATAAAAAAGAAAAATCGTAAAAATAAATGAAAAAAGATTTAAATAATGATTTTCTTTTTTTTTTTATATTAAATTTTTACTTTATTTTATTTAAAATTACCGTAAATATAATATTATAAAGAAAATAGGTATAAAAGTGGAGAAAAGTGGAGAAAATCCATTATATAAAATATTACTTTATTTTTATTTTAATATTATACCTATTATATTACGTTATATTAAAAACTATTTAATATATTATAAACTTAAACTTTTAATTAATTTATATTTATAAAAACTTAATTTATTATTATTTTTTAATAATTTTTTTATTTTATATAAAAACTATTATATTAAAATAAAACAAGGTGTGGTATAAAAAAGCTAACTACTTAATAGTAGTAATATAGGTGAAATAATTGCTATAATAAAGGTACGGCTATAACTGGCTATAATAGGTGTAACTGGCTGTATTAGGTGTTAATGGATTTATTGAATCACTGCTGTTGAACCACTGCAGTTAAACCACTGCAGTCAATCCATAGTAGACTAATCTAGATTAGGTTTAGCGTGGTCACGTGACTACGTCACGTGACCTACAGGACCTTAGTAGTGGTAATTAAATCCCCACCACTATAGCCTATAACTTTTACCTTTTAATAAAAATAATAACAGATTATCACTATAAATCGCGATTTTATTATAATTTGTACGTATATATAATAAAGGCCATTTAATACTAATTAATAGTTATAAAAGCAATTATAAATAAATAAAGGTAAAGAAACGAATTGTAGCTTTAATTAAAGCGGGCTTTTGTACTTAATCTAACCCTATCCCGTAATCCTATTTAAAAATAGCCAGTTATATAGTAAAAGGATCGAAAACCTTATTTTCCTACCGAAAAAAAGAAATTCGCAAACCTAACGCTATAAAAAACTACTTTAATCGATAGGATTATAAAGTTATAAACCTTTTTATTTAAAAAATACTGTATATTTTAAACGGATTACCTACTATTTTACCTACTTATAACTAAATACCCCCGTACCTTAAAACGTCGACGATTTCGTTTTTTATCGGATTTTAATATATTTTAACGTTTTTTATTACCTCTATCGATTTTATCGATTCCATTAACCCTTACTATCTCCTATTACCCCATTAATTTTTATTATATTTAAATAACCCCATTAATAACCCTATTAATTTACCTATTAATAATAGCCGATTTAATAGACATTTATTTATTTTCGGATTCCGATTTATACTATAACGTTATATATAAAAAAATACGGGAAAAATTATAACTATTTATAATATTATAGAAAATATATATATACCCGAAATTTTTTAATATAAATGTCGATCTAAAAAATCCCCTATAAAATTATAAATACTATTTAACCTATATTAATAAAGCTATAGGTATTTATAATATATTCGGACTTTATAGTTAATAAATATTAGAACTTTTTTAAAATAACTTTTAAAATTAGAAAAAAAAACTATTTTAAAATAATTAACCGTTATTTTAAAATAAAACTTATTAAAGCTTTTATAAATTACGGAATTAAAATATTAAAAAAAAAAAGCAATACGATAAAATTCTTAAAAATGCTTATAATAAACGATCTAAATATAAAAAATACCCTAAACCCTATACTAATAGCTATTTAATTATTTATAACGTTATTATTCCTTATTTTTATATCTATATATTAACCTTTTTATACCGTAAACGTACCGGATATATAAATTACGACCCCCAATAAAAATATAATAGATACCTTAATATTTAACCCTTAAATAACGAATACCCTATTTATTAATAATTAAAAACCTATACTTATCCTTAACTTATAAGGCCTTTATATTTTATTAATTATATTAAAAAACTAGGCCTTATTTATTTATAATAATTAAATATATAAATTTTTTCCTTAATGTATTATATATAACGGTATAATTAAGCTTAATGTATATATTACCTTTTAAAAGGTATAAAAATCAACCTATAACTATATAGGTAAACCGTATAATATATTAAAAAATAAAGTAAGGATTTTTATTAATATATACCGGAAACTTAATATTATTAAAAATTAATATTACGCTATTTTTCCGAATATTTTTATAAATCGTATCGAAGTTTATTTTATTAATAAAATTAGTCCAAATCGTTATTAGAATAAAATATATAACTAAATCTATATCTATTTTAATATAAACTTTAACTATACCTATTATTAAATTAACTAAACTATTATAATATATATTAAGGTTCGAAATTTAAGCTTAAATAAATTAAAAATAGAGGTTTTAAAAAAACTATTTAATAAAATAGTCCTTATTTAACGTATATTTAAAAAAGGTTATAAAAAAAAATTAACCTTTATAATAATATAATATATATTTATACCGGCATTTTTAAGTTTAAATATATATTTATTAATATAAAACCGACGTTTAAAGCCCTATTTATAAACCTTTAATTTAATATATAAATATTAATAAATCGTAAAATAAATTAATAATATCTATAAAATTAAAAACTAAATAATATAAACTTTACCGATAAAAAATATAATAATAATAGCCGTAAACCCCTATTTTAAAAAAAATAATAAAATAAACCTAAACTTTACCCGGATAATAATTAATAATAATTTTAAAAAAAATACTTTATTTATAAAAAAAACGGCTATTAATTAATAAAATATTCCCTATTTAAACGAAATAAAATTAAAAATTAATACTATAATGCTATAGAAATATTAAAAGATCTATTTATATTTAAGGAATTTACTATATATCTATTCGAATTTAAAGGAAATCCCGAAAATAATAATAATAATTAATAAAATAATAAAAACAACTATAATAAAAATAATAAAATAGCTTAATACTTTATTAATTATTTATTTACCTACCGGATTATTAATAAGGATATATATAGTTAGGATATTATAATAAAGGTAAATTAATTTATATTTAACGATCTATATATAATTAAATATTAAGGGATCCTATAAAATACCGGTACTATTAAAATATTAATAATAGGAAAAATATAACTAAAGGTATATCTTAAGAAATACCTAAACGTATAAATCGATTAAACCCCCGATAATATAACTATTCGATTTAAAAATTAAAACTAATTAATAGCTATCGGTATAATAACTATAAATAATAAATTAAATTAAATTAAATTTTATATTATAAAAGCTTTTATATTATTCCTATTATTATTATAGAATATAAATAAATTAAAAGCTTATTTTAATAACGTTTTTAATATTATTATAAAAAATAATAAAAAAATAATCCTAATAGTATAAAAATAGGAATACCCTTTTTTTAACGTTAGCTATAATAAATTAGTTATTTATTTTATAAAAGCTAAACTACGTTAATTATATTATCGATTTAAATATTTATAAACTAAAAAATTATATAACCTATTAAAAATAACTAAATACGATAACGTTAATATATTAATTTTTAATAAAATTTAAAAGTTTTATTATTATTATTAAATTTACGATTTTGCTTTTTAAAGGTTTAAATTTATAATCCGAAACGAATATAACTTTAATTATAAAATAGTAATAAATATAGTCTATTTTAATAATTAAAACGTACTATATATTATCGATACGGCTATATTATTTTAAATAATAATATTTTTAAAGTCTCTATTAATTAAAAATATATAGAACGTATTTTATAAATATTAAATTTATATATATTAAAGCCTTTTTAATATTATTATTTATAATTCCGGTATAAACTTTATATCTAAAAAATTTAAAAATAATATATAAATTATCGGCGTTACCTATAAAGAAATACCCGTTAAGGCCTATTAAGTAGTTAAAAAAATCGAAAAAATATATAAACCTTTAAAACGTATTTACGAAATCCTAAAAAACAAAATCGGCTACTATATAAACCTAAATATAATTTTTTAAATAGCTATAAAAGCATTTAATAATATAGCCGGCCCTAATAGCTTTATATTAATGCTATTAATATTTAATATTTATTTAAAAATTATTATTAATTCCCTATTATTTTTTAATATTATAAAATAAACCGAAGCTATATAAAAGGTTATAAAAATATTAAAAAAAATATAATCTAAAGTTAATATAAATCGTATAGTTAATATATAAAACGGCCCTATAATATAAAAAATCCTTATATTCTTATTATAGATAGAAATAATAATATAAAAAAAAAGGAAAAAATAAATAGGACTTTTTAAAATTACTATTTTCGAAAACTGCAATATTATCGTTAATATAAACGGACTAACAAAATTTTAATATATCTAGGTTAAAAAATATTACCGTAATTAATAGAAAATAATAAAGGCTATAAAAAAATCGATATAAAAACCTATTAAAATACCGATAACGTTAATAACGATAAAAAAATCGATATAAAAACCTATAGGGCCGGGAATAATAAAAAAACCGATATAAAAACCTATAACGGCCCTTAAAAAATAATAACTTATAAAAAAAAAACGAAAAAAACCCTAAAAGTACCCTATTATAAACCTTATTATAAACTATACCCTTACTGTATACTATATATTTAATGTATTCCTATTATATAAAAAGGAGATTAATTTCGAACTAATAATTAAACTAAAACGGGATAAAATTATAAAAACCCTAAAAAAACTATTTTAAAAATTAAACGCTATAAAAATTAATAACCTCGCTATTTAAAGAATGTTCGAATTTATAAAATTCGATTAGATATATATTACCGAAAAGATCTTTAATATATAGCTTATATAAAAGGTTAAAAAAAAATAACTAAACTATATAAAAAATTACGATTAATTATTTAAAGCTATAAAAATAAAAGAAAAGAGCTTATTTTTATATAATTACCGATTATTTAACGAATAAATTAACGCTTAATATTTATATTAATACTTTCGTTATTTAAGATTTATAATATAAAAAGGGAATTATAAAATATTATTTAAATATATATTTAAATTAATAATAAATTTAAAAAAAAAATCTATATATAATTACCGAAAAAAATCGTTAATAAATATCCCGAAAGTACCTATTTTAAAATTATTAAACCCCTATACGGCTTTATAAAATCAGAATTATATTAGTTTAAAATATACTATACGTACTATAAAGAAAAACTAGCTATAAAAACGTTAACGTATAACCCGTATTTGTTAATAATTTATAAAAATGCCGAAGATTTTACCATTATAGGATTATAAACCGATAATACCTTTAATATTATTACGGAAAGTTTTTTAAAATTAAAAAAGAATAAACTTAAAGAGGCCGGATTTTATATAAAGCTAAAAACGAACCTTACTACTATATAAAAGATCAAATTTAATAATAGCCGAATTTAATTTATAGGAAAAGATATAATATTTACCCAATATAGCTAAAGCTAATAATTATAAAAGATCGATAAATTAGCAATTAATATACTATAATAGTACGTTATTTAACGTATAAAAGGTATATATATAGCTTTAATTTATTAACCGGAAATATTATTTAACCTATTAATAGTAATATAAATTATATAGCTAATAAATAAAGATATTAATGCCTTTAATAACCGAATCGAATAATAAATAAATAACCTAAAAAAAGGACTAAAATACGTACTTTTAAACTTTAATAATATTAAATTATTTATCTTTATAAATAAATCGTTCGTAAATAATAAAGACTTTAACTTTTAATTAAAGTTCATTATTATATTAATAACTGAAATTTAATCGGATATAAATTTCGCAATTTACGGTAATATAATCTATTAAAACTTAACTAAATATAAAAAAATTACTAAAAATATACTAGCAAATAAATTATATAGGATAATTTTAAGTTTTAATAATATTATTATATTTAATATAACGATTAACTAAATTACCAATACCTTTAAATTATTATAAATACCTATAATCGTTTATATAGATTCGAAATTACTATATAAATATTTAATTAAGTTAGGAATAATATTAAAAAAAAGGCTAATAATCGATATAATATCATTTCGAAAATTATATAAACGATAAAAAATATTAAAAATTAAATAAATAAATAGTAAAAATAATCTATTAAACGCGTTTATAAAAAAGACCCCGAATTTAGCCTTTAAAAAGCTAATTTTAATAAATCGACTTACCGCATAAATCGAAGCCTTTATTAATAAAACTACTATATTATAAGGTGGGATAAGGTAACGTTATAGGGATAATATAACGTTACATATATTATATAATAAGGTTATATATAAGGAGAAAACGGGATATTTATATAAAAGGGAAATAAATGGATTTAAAGCCGTAAAACGCGTTTTTTAACGAAAAAAAAAAAAAAGTACCCAGTATTAAATTACTATTATTAAACCACTACAGTTAAACCACTATAGTTAATCTATAGTAAACTAGTTTAAATTAGGTTTAGCGTGGTCACGTAATTATATTACGTGACCTACGGGACCTCGGTAATAGTAATTAAATCCCTACTACTGCAGCCTATAACTTTTACCTTTCAATAAAAACAATAACAGATTATTACTATAAATCGCGATTCCATCGTAATTTGTACATACATATAATAGAGGCCATTTAATAGGATTAACAGGAATTAACTGGAATTAAGTGGAATTAACTGGTAATAAGGGGTAAAAGAGTGAATGAATTAAATGTAAGGCGAGTGTTAAATGTCGCTGCTTACTTAGAAAACTGTATGGCAAAAGCAAGAGATCTAACTAAATACACATATATATGCTGCTGCCACATTACCTAAGTCACCTGATTAACAGTTATATAACCGCACGTATTATATAAAACTACTTTAATATAATAATAATATTTATAAAAGGATTTATTATATAATATTATATATTATATTTTAAAAGTTAATTTATTTAAATAATTTATATTTTAAAAAATAAAAAATATTTAACCGATTATTTTTCCGATTTTTAATTCTTTTATAATTAATATTTTAAGCTGTATAATTTATTTAAAAAAATTTATTATTATTTTATAACTTAATATTAAATTTAATATTATAAAAATTAAATTTTAAATTTTTTTACCTTATAATATAACCTTTAAATGAGGTAATTATAAAATATCATTTAATTATATTAATAAGTGGAGCTGTTATTAATTATTAAATATGGTGACTTTTATATAAAGTTTTTCTTTTTTTACGGTCCCGGCACTTAGGGTGTTTTAATGAAGTAGCATTAAGTGCTGTAAATATAAGTGTATATAAAAGCCACTTATGTATAATAATAACTATAAGCCTATAGGGCTTACCAATTTAAAAACTATTATAATAGGACTTAAATTTAGCGATTAACGCGAAAATGAGTATATATTTTATAATTAAGTAGTGTTGTTTATTTCGTTAAAGAAAAAGGAAATGCTCCTTTTAGTTAATTATATATAAGAGGCGATTAAAAATTCACTATTAACTAATAATAACTAACTTTATTAAGTAATATTACTTTAATATTTTCCTTAATTTAGGTATAGCTATTTTTAATATACTTAAATTTTAAAAATTAATATAAAAAGTAAAACATATTAAATAAAACTATTATAAAGTAATTTATAGGCTATTTAAAAGAACTCGTATTTTATAGTTTTCTCTTTACCTTTCCCCTTTTTACCTTAGAAATTATCTTTTAGGTTTAATTTTTTTATTTTTACTATTATAGCTTTACGCGCAGTTCGTTAAGTACGTTAATTTTTTTAATTATTAAGGTCTATATATAATTTTTTATTAACCCGATTTATTTTCCTATCTATATTATTTTAACTTTTTTAACCTTTAGGAAAATATAGCTACGGTTATATTCCTAATTATTCCTATATATTTTTAAACTATCTATACGGAATTTTAAATTTCCCAATTTTATATTAATTAATTCTTATTTTCTTTAAATAAATCCGTTTTCGTTAGTTAAAATTAAAAAAGGCCTTATAAAAAATAAATAATAATAGGTTAGGTATTTTTATTTTAGATTTTTTAATTATCAGATCTATTTTTAAATAGTCGCTAATATATTATAT
>JAJJKD010000069.1:0-205867 GCA_022376535.1 Xylariaceae sp. FL0662B
TCGCCCTGTTTTTCCTTCTTAATAGCCGGTAGCACGACCGGCACATTATTTGAGGGCTCCGTGTGCTCCTGGGGATTAGTAGGGCTCGCGAGTAGGAAAGGCCGTGGGGGTCAAGCTGAGTATAGAAAAAGAAGGGGAGGGAGAGGCGTGTCGTCGGTGTACACCGTAGGTTTATCTAGACGAATTGTTAGGCAGGTGCGTTTTGCTAGATGCCTTTGGTTGTTATTGTACTGGGCTAAGGTGGGATAGGTAGGATGTGATGCGATGGGACTTGGGGGCTGCCAATGGTTGTGTAGACTACAATAACACGATACGTAGTAAAAGAGGTTCCTGGAGTGCAACGTAGAGCGTGGCTGTGCAACTTCGTGGGAGCGGAGGTGCCGCGGGAGGCGCTCTCGCGTGCTAACACACGTGGTGAGGGCTTCAAGAAGAGCAAAGCTCAGGTTACGAGGTTACGAGCTTCTAGTTTAGTAGGTAGGGCTACGGGGTAGAACACGCTTGTTCTGCTCGAGGCCATGGTCGCGAGTGATGCGATGGCGTGTACATGGTTGTATTGTGGATCGATTCAGAATGAACATTACATTTATTGAGGTGCCTTAACTCTTTAATAATAAGTACAATTTCGTCCATAATGTTGCATTCAGGATTGTTTCAAGACTGAACACAGTTTTGAACATGATCTCTTGTGGCTGCGACTCTGGGTGTGTAGCATTGATATGAAGAAATGACTGGAATATCATAATACGGCTGGGATATCTCTACCTCATAATTACATTGATTAATAGGGTATCTCAACTATCATATATATATATTTTATATATAGAGAGTAAATGTGATTGAGCAAGCCTCAGCAATGCCTTAGTCATTGCTTGGGCCTACGGACCTTGTGTTATAGATGTATGTCGTAGGTATCTTGTTGAAGCGGGAGTTGGTCAAATTGCCTTAGACTTACATCTTCATGTTTATCTATTGCCTTGTCCAAGGATTCGATCGAGGCATATACATAGTAATACCATCTTGAAATAGCCCTAGAATAAAACTTATTGTCGTAGATCCATCTACCTACTTGCATATTATGTTACTTAGGCAGACGATGATATCGTTCTAGATACATATCGGAACTCGACTCCCATGGAGGATATCGAGAGATGTCTCATCCTACCTGGAATGGGCATAAGTTTCAAAATATCTACGTTTTAGCTCAACATCTCCATACTATCGGATATAGCTCTAAGCTATTAGATACGAGAAGCTAGAGCCCAAGTATTAGACATGGAAGCGTTTCGTTATAATAGGTACGGCCGAATGACAAAAGCTGTTTGCTGACTGGCTGGCTCTGTAAAGCAGGGCGCTTGTGTCACCGGCTTGGCTAGGCTCGAGATGCATAACCTAACCGTACCTCTTCAGCAGGGTTGCCCAACGGCAACCGTTGCGGTTGGGAGATACACCCCTGGCATTTTAACGATTCTCTGTACGACAGATGATAAATGACGAGACATATTGGCGCGGAACCTTAGCTCCCCCCCAATTTGACGCATGGCGGCAAGTCTGCCTTATGTACGATGCATATAGCAAGGTATGTATTGATGACCGTGCATGGAGAGACGCAGGTAGGTTTTCAGATTGGTTTGTTTGTGCAGATGACAGACAGAAGAGACAAAGAGAGGCATTTGAAGTGGTGGTAGCGTGCATCGATGGATGTTGGAGATGATGTATTCGCTGGCTATTTCAGACGCTAATCAAAAGCTTGGCCAACTTGGTGTATTGACTTGGACAGCGATTGGCTATTTCGATTCATTGAAGAATGCGGGTTTACCTAGCTTGCTTGCTTGCCTTAAGGGGGGGTATGGGATGGGGAGGAGCATGGCGGTTGTTGGTGTGACCACTATATGTTGGTGCAGAACGTGGGCTTGTGCTTAATAGAGCCCTAATATGTGCCAATCTTGGTATAGAAGAGATGTCTTGAGTGACGAGTTGAAGATGTTGTATCGTTGAAAAACCTACCTATAAGAGAGCCCCTAACGGGCTTCTAGGTAATCCCGGTCCGGCAAGGAAGGACTAATATGTACCTAGGTAGTACGTACCAAGATCGACCTAGGGGTTTGAACTCTAAAAAAGGACCCCTGGAGCTGGCGTTTAGCTAAATTTAGTGGGCCTCGAATCACCCCCGGATTTCAGATTTTGGCGCATTACAGGGGGTAACCAGTAGGAAGTAGACAGGGGCAGAAGGGGAGGCCCCATTTTATTTTTATAGCTTTCATCACAGGTCAACATTCATCCTACCTACATCATCAACCTGACAAGTGACAACAGGATGGAACAGAAGCTCATCGCTTATCGAGAAATGTTCCTCGTGGCACTCATTTGATCTCTTCGCTGCCATATTGGCTGCTGTCATATTCATCTTCATTTCCATTGCATCACAGCAGCAATCATACAAATCCGATTTCCAAGCTCCGAATAGGTACCTAACTAGCTACCTCATCTACCTCAGGAACCCAACAATCAACTGACACCCAGTAGTATACTCGAAAGCCAAAGCTCAAGTTTGATCGATTATATTCTGCGGTTAATTTAAGCCGCCGAGTATCAAGTGTTACGCCCGCCTTTGTCTCCGTCCTTGCACTCGAGATATCTCCTCTCCCCACTCCGCGTGAATCTATTGCCCGGTACATAAGCTTCCAAAGAATAGTCTCACTTCCGATACACACGTCAAATCCCTCAAGCTGGCGGCCTCAAAGCATAATATGGCGGGAGGAGGAGGCATCATGGACTTTGTCCAGCGATACCAAGAATACGAGACCCAGAGAAATACCACCCATGAGTTTATCAAGGTATATTGACCATATACTTGTCCAGTCTTTTTGGGATGTTAACCAACATGCTATTCCTTGTTAGGACCTTCTGATTTATTCTGAACATGTGGAGAGCCATTTCCGTGAAGAGAACAGCCGTTTACGTCAACAGTTGAACAACGCACGTTTAGATTTGGACGATGCTGCGAAATCAAGACGCGATCTCCAGCAACGTCTGCGGGAAGCCGAGTCTCGCGCAGGCGGTGTCCCGCAGGACCATGATGACTTGAAGGTACCTCGGTGCCCAAGACACTCCTCCCGAGACATTGTAAAAACTAATCAAGACATGCTGTTAGAACCTCAATCCCTATGTTCTGGTCTTGATTGATGGTGACGGTTTGCTTGTAAGTCCCCAAATCGAAATATTCGACTACATCTCTTGCGTTGCTGTTCTATCGTACTAACATCATTTGCTACTTAAGTTTAAAGATAGCCTCGTCAAGCAAGGCCTTGACGGAGGAAGAAAGGCTGCCAACCAACTGCAACAAACCCTGGCTAAGCAATTCAACCAAACAGATCACATCGAGGTTATAGCCAAGGTCGTAGCCGATGTGTCCAGCCTCAGTAAAGCTATGAAGCGTGATGGCTTCGTGGATAGTAATACCCTTCTCCGCGATTTTATATTTGGGTTTAATCAAGCAAAAGCCTCTTTCGACTTTGTGGATGTTGGTCAGGGCAAGGAACGGGCCCATCTCAAGATTCAAGGTATGATCTTACTTCCTAATGGTCTAGGAAGCCGGATGCCCTAGGCTGTTTTTCTAATCGCATGAACAGAAACGACAAAATTTCATCTGCAAAACTATAATTGTAAACTGGTACTTTTGGGCCTATCTCACGATGCTCGCTATGCGCCTCTGATAGATGATCTCATTCATGATGTCAACACCAGACAACGCATCGCCGTACTGGAGGGCTGTCCCACCGTTCGGGACATCGTATCTACCGGCGTTAGCATTGTATCTTTCAATGAGATCTTCCGGAACGAGAGGCTCATTGATAGAGCCCCGGGCCAGATTCACGACGTGCAATCGATGTCGTCGGCTCCGGTCGTCAGTCCTACCGTCTCATATGCGTCTGTTACTCAACGGGCCAGTCCACCTCCTCAGATTACTCTCCCCATAGCGCCGAAAAGCACAAGCACACCAGTTCGCTCCACCAAGCAACCTCCATGGAACCCAGGACCTCGGGGACTAGATCCTTCTATACCAATCAACCAAAGCGTTCTGGAGACGATCAAGAAACGAAAGGACAACAACAAACTCTGCAACAACCACTATCTACGGGGACCTTGTGCGAAGGGCGATGAATGTTGCTTCGAGCATGACTACAACCCATCTAAGGATGAAAAGAACGCCATTGCCTTCCTCGCTCGTTTGAACCCTTGCACTAATGGTCAGGATTGCGATGTGGATAACTGCATATATGGCCATCATGTAAGTCTAGCAGGGTCTGATCTCTATCCATACTACACATCCGAGCGCCCTCTTATTCTACTGGTAATCGGGCTCCGTTGTGATCAAGTGCTGACCAGCTCAGTGTCCCAGTGTTGTCAACGGCATATGTACACACCCGTATTGCAAGTTTCGAGTTGACGAGCATCCGCCTGGAACCAAATTTAAATACCCCAGAGCGTCCGATTCTTGATCAGATTTGAAGCTTTCGGCTGTGAAGGCGACCATTTGAGTCTTCGGTCTTGCGCAGGATCTCCCTATTCTGCCTATCTCACATTGCAGGACATACGAGCATGCCACAATCTACAGGACTATGCTACTAATAGCTACTGCGGTTGAGTAGGCTAAACTAGAACTGACAGCCTTACAAAAAAATGGGCCATCATCTATTCTCCTGAGTCGCTTCAGTTCAGACATGTGTGGAAGCATGGTGGTCTGCATAGTGGTTTCACGATGAACTCATTTCTCTCATGTTCAGATCATATCTGAATTCTTTACGAGATGATAGTATCGATTGATTTGATCGGTAATGACGCAATCGTGTTTCGCGACGGATTGCGCCGTAATTTGGGTGGCTTTCTGACAAGATGGTCGTCGGCATTCTCCAGGAATAATACATAGACACGACTCCATAGGAATCATTGATACACCCGCGCAGTCGATTCGACTGGCTGTCTGTGCCCTACCTGGCTTGATGAGTGACACCACCAAGCTCTAATACTAATTACTACTTGCCACATTTTATCCCATGTCGAAGCATGAGCTCTATTATCCCATGTCTCAACGGCAAGATATGCAAACCGCTGTAACTTCCAGCATCTAGAATGTCGTCTTATATATATGACAAACTTAGGCCGTGATAAATCAAATAGTTAGATGTCGCATACTGGTTTAGGGAGCATGCCTCGACCCTTTTCGCCCAACTTCCAATACGACGAATTTCACTCGTTCCAGTCCAGTCCCCCTTCGATGTAGGAACACACATGTCTTATTTCGTCCATGGCTCTGGCCATAGCTCAACCTGAATTAAACGATACGGACGCGTTGCGTTGGCATCGAAGCTACAAGGTTCCCGTAAACTCGCACACAATGCCAGATAGAGCTCATCAGCTGCGGCGGCGCATGTCTTATACTGATTGTTCATCTCTCCTGATGATCGCTCGACTAGACGCCGCGCTCTCGCGCGACTGCATCTTAGCCACCACCATAACCATCTATCCATCCATGTATCTACTTACCCACCCAATTTCTAAAACCCAGGTACGCCTATATCCCCCTAAATAACCTCCGAAGCCCAATGCCCATATCCAGCCATCAGCAGAGCGATCTCCGCATTCCTCCAATAAGAAGCTACCCTGCCACCCCTCGGTCCCCCGTAGCCCACTGCCACCCACTTTAGCCGACAGAGCGTGTATGTATGTATGTACGCTGTCGATCGGGGAACGAGGCCGTGTTGAGGAAGGCGCTTATATATACATATATACATATAACATGAATACCGGCACTTCGTCATTGTCATACTACGTAATGAACAAATAACCCGGTGGCTCCACGTGGGTAAGTAGGTCGTCTGCATTAGTAGATGTAGATTAAATAACCAGATCCAGGGGCAGGAATGCGGGGAAGGAAAAGCTTCGCATTCTAGTTTAATTAATATCCGCGAGAGTATAGGTAGGTCTCATATATAAATACAAGATGGTCCGGTCCGGGGAGCTAGATCTATGTGTGCGTTGTGACTAGAGTATACTTAAATCAAGCCGAGTTGAACATCGTATACAAAGCCTCGGATTTGGATGCAGAGATCCATACATTCGCAATTCCCTCGATCCGCCCAGTAACCAATTGTGTACAAACCAACGCAATCATGCTATCCTCCGTCCTCACGACGGGCCTCATGGCCACTCTGGCCTTCGGCGCCTCGCTCACGCAGGTCCAGGATTACCGGAACAACGCCACGTCCAAGGCGCAGATGTAAGAGCTCCGTCCTTCCCCCCCGGCCCCGTCTACTTTATTCCCCTCCTTCTACAAATATATCGCTGTGTACATAGCTAGCTAGCCCGTCACTGACGAACGAACAGGTACGTGTACCAGCCGGACAACTTGGTGGAGAACCCGCCGCTGGTGGTGGTGATCCACTCGTGCCAGTCGTCGGCGCAGTCGTACTTCCAGAACAGCGCGATACCGTGGAAGCAGGGGTCAGACGGCAAGGGGTACATCACGGTGTGGCCGTCGTCGCCCAACAGCGGCACGTGCTGGGACGTGTCGTCCAAGCAGTCGCTGTCGCACCTCGGCGGCGGCGACAGCCAGGCCATCGCGAATATGATCCTCTTCGCCATCGACGAGTACGGCGTCGACCCGGCGCGCGTCTACGTCACGGGCGGCAGCTCCGGCGCCATGAGTGCGTAGTTTTTCCTGAGTCATTCATTTCTTTACCTTGTACCTCTTATGCTGTCTGCAAAGGGGGTTTTCTCCGTGGGGATGTATCTAGGGGTTTAGAAACCCCTGAATACGCTAGATCGGAGAATCATGGATTCCTTGCCCAACTACTGTGCAGTGAGGAGGAATGCTGACTGCGAAAAATGCTGTAGTGTCCAACGTCCTGGCGGCCACGTACCCGGAGCTGATCAGCGCCGTGTCGCTGTACAGCGGCGTGGCGGCGGGGTGCTTCGTCAGCGCCTCGGGCGGCGTCGACCAGTGGAACAACTCGTGCAGCGGGGGGCAGTCGACGGCGACGGTCGAGGCCTGGACGCAGGTCGTCCTGGACATGTATCCCGACTACGAGGGCCCGCGGCCCAAGATGCAGATCTGGCACGGCAGCGTCGACAGCACGCTCGCGCCCCAGAACTACCAGGAGGAGATCAAGCAGTGGACGGGCGTGTTCGGCGTCAGCCAGGAGGCCACGAGCACCGAGCCCAACACGCCGCAGCAGGGCTACACGACGAGCAACTACGGCGAGTCGGTCCAGGGCATCTACGCCCAGGGGGTGGGGCATAGCGTCCCGTCGAACTTGACAGCTAGCGAGCAATGGTTTGGTCTGTGACACAGCGTACCCTCTAGAAATCGATGGCTGGGCAATAAGCCGGAAGGGCGATTTTTGAATCGTTACTGTAGTCGTCGATGTTAACATGCATATAGGTCAGGCTGGATACTGTCTCAGCAAGATGGCTTGTACATACAGACGAAGCTCGTAGTTGAATATGAAAAACGAGTCCACTCATGTCGAGGTTCGAACGAGACTTAATCAAACTTGCCTGCTGAATTGACCGCGGTGGCCTTCCTACTTTCCAAGTATGCGCTTTCGCTTTAATTTGCTGTTCTTGGTCTGTCTGGTGCCGAACTCAAGCTAGGTCGAATTTTGCCTCGTAATGAACAGACCCCGCATCTGTACATAATCAAATTCATAAAAAGACGGATTATGGTCGACCAAGCGCTCGTGTCCCATATACTGGCACTTGGACCAGCACACGGTATACGTGGATGAATCGTACGCAAATCCAACGCGGTGATCAACCTATTCAAGGGGATGTGGACGCCAGGGTTGAAGAAGCACTAGAAGGCGTCGTTGCAGTTGATTTTGACGAGCTAGACGCATCTCCAGCGTCGACTAAAGGGTATACGATGCGCGAATCTGTGTTTGCATTATTGGGATCTCGAAGAACGCCCGTTTCTTTATATCTCCACTGGCCCTTATAGACTTCAACCTCAGCTCCCTGGTTGTCGATCAGTTTGAGAGCTGTCCTAGGCCTCGAATCTCGGTAATTGTCATAGGGATTCAGCTCGCTGACGGACCAGCTGAAGCTGTCGATAATTAATTTTGCAATGTCGAGTTTGTCTTTAGCTTGCAAGACCATTCGGGGTACCCGTAGCAGGTGAGCCCATTCATCGCCAACCTCTTGGCAAATTTGAGGGATTTCACGATCCGCTATTCCTCGCATCCACCAGATGGCTGGGTTGACAAGTTTTACAAAGCAGAGAAAGTGAGCTAGGATGACTAGGGCTCGCGGTCGAAGCTCCCTCGCCAGGGGAATGAAGGGCCTTGGGATGAAAGTGAAGAAGGTGATGATGCGAAGGTCCATAATTGGGCTAAAACCATGCTCCTTCATCTCTACATAAAGTGAGCCGAGATACTTGAGCGTATCATAGTACGTCTGCTGGTGCTCGTAATCTGAGTCGTTCGGGCCGATCGACGCGATCATGAACAAAAGATGGTTTGGAATATAGGATACTGACTTCTCAAGGTCTACTGGCGGCCGATAGAATAGCATTGCTAGGCCCGACTCTTGCAAACGCTGCGGCGAAACGATATCAAAGATAAGACTGATACCTCGCCATATCTGCATCCAGTCAATGATGTATAGGAATCCCCCATCGGGTTCGCGAAACGTCTGGCTGCTGAGGGCAGCCATTAGGAGAGAACAGGCTATCAAAGCAGGAAAGTCGGCTGGTTTTGCTCTTTCGATGGCATCCCGATAGCCCTCGAATGCCTTGGCGCGGTAGGTAAGGGCGCGCTGCGGTGGAATAGGCTGATTCAAGCTCTGAAGATGCAATGCTGACAGGCCCATCAAGCAATCCATGAGAAACGGTGACTGGAAAGCATATTCAACGACCTTTACTTGTAGGGCGTGGTCAATAGCGGGAGAGCGGGTAGAGTCGACGGAAAAATAGCAAAAGGTGTAGGTAGTATAGAACCACAGCATCTTCATGTCTATGATGTCGGCGGCCGCACCGGGCCGGAAAAGAGGCTGGGGAACGACGGTTGCTTCAGGCTGTAGAGAGGAGCTCGACGAAGTCACGGCCAGGTCCCGTGAATCGGCTGCATTTGCCTTTACACTTACACTTGCGTTTATAGGATAGATGCATGTCTGCTTTCGAAGGGTACAAGCTTTACAGGCTGGCCTCGCCTCGTCACACTTGATGCGTCTGTTAGCGTTGAACCGGAGAATCCGCGTGCATTGCTTAGTTAGGTAGTATCGAGTGTACCTTGACTTTACGCCTTTTGCATTGCTTGCATCCAGATCGTGATTTCTTGTGAGGTCGCTTTGGGTGATATGGTTTACTGGGCGAAGGCGAATTCTGGCTTGGAGCTGCGTTCGACGAATTAAAGTCGAACATGGGGTCCAGATCCCCAACGTTGACAAGCGAACTCAGCTCCAGCTCGACATTGGCATCTGCATTCAACAACCCCAAATCCATCTCAGCCGACCGGATCGCGGATCACCGAATCAGCTTAATAAGTCTAACAGCACATATGAGAATCATCGCCGGGTTCTATTTTCTGGAATCCAAAATGGAAGGGTGAGGGAGAGGCGTAATGACACTAGTCTTTCGGTATGAAGAAAGATGGTAGAAAGCTGGTGAAGTTCTGTAGCCTGACGCTCGATAAATATACTACCTATGTGTATGTACACTATGACATTCGGGGCTGAAGGAGTGGGATTCGATGACGGGTTCCAGTCCGGAGGATGTACCTCGGACGCAGTAATGTTACGTAACCCGGCGTATAGTACATACACACTCACACTGCCACATATAAGCCACAACACTCATCCTCTACCTTACATAGCTTAATCAATAACAACATAACGGCTATATAACGTTAACATAGGCTTAAGCTGGCAGACAGGAAGATTTTCTCTAAGAAGCTGGTAAAGAGCCATAACCATCGAGTTAGCTTCAAACGACATATTTCCATTTGAAAGTGGTGATATTGTTACTAAACTCGTTGGCTTAACCTCCCAGCCCCTAGGTACTTACAGGGATAATGGGGTAGTGTGGCTATTAAGGTTCGCCAGTTGCGGCAGAGCGGTATGACAGCTGTCGTAACTAGGTAGCACCTACATGTACCTAGCAGCTAGGAACCTTACACTATCATAACCGGCATTACTGCGTGATAGGGCTTCGGTCCAATGCCACGGCTTTGGCAGAGTCAATTTGACAAGGGATTCACTTACAACCAATGCAAACATTGGACTAAGTTAGTATCGCCGTGACGGTAATCATGACGACAATCTTCGAGCTCCCGGACGAGCTCCTCGCAACCCTGACTGAGAGCTTCCCCTGCCGTGATGCCCAGATCAGAGCCTTAGCAACGCTGCTCTACCCTCGCGCAGCGCCATGCCGCAATTTGATTGTCCACGGCACCGAAGCAACAGGCAAAAGCGCCATCACTGCGAGCCTGCTCAAAACACTGCGAGATGAGTCCCCAGCCGCCGACTTCTTCATCTTCAACTACGCCATTGTCAAGTCCGCCGAGTGCGTGACGGCACGGCATCTGTTCGAGCGAACTGTCGGATCCATAGCCGAAGCTCTACGATGGGAGGGAGCACCAGCCGGACGCTGTGAGACGCTGGCCGCGCTGACGGTCGAGCTGATGAAGATGCTGAAGTATACGGAGCGGGATGCAGGCTGGAGGTTTGTGCTAGTATTTGACGGCATCGATCGCCAGCGAGAGGCCCCGCCTACACTTCTACCTGCGCTGGGGCGTCTTTCCGAAATTGTACGTCTTATTTCGTCCTCACTAAATCTGTTATTCCCTAGAAAATAAGCTAGATATCTACGCATCTTCAACAACGCTTGCCGAATCGACCAACTAACCTTATTACCCCTGAACCAGATCCCGAACCTAACAACCCTCTTCATCCTCACCACGCCCTCGCCCTCCCTTCTCCGCACCCCCTCGACACCGCAGCTGTACTTCCCGCCCTACACCAAAGCCCAATACACGACGATCCTCTCGCGCACGCCCCCCGCACCGCTGCCGAACACGACACAGTCCGAGACCGCCGACCTCTGGACGCGCTTCATAGCCGCGGTCCACGACGCGCTCGCGCGCCCCGCGTCGCGGACCCTGCCGAGCCTGCGGCGCGCCTGCGCGGCCCTCTGGCCGCGCTTCACGGCCCCCGTGGCCGCGGGCACGCACCGCGCGCGCGAGTTCAGCAAGCTGCTGATCGCCGCGCGCGCCTACTTCCAGGACGAGGGCGTGCTCGAGCCCGGCATCACCCTCGGTCCCAACCGCGAAAACCACAACAATAACCGCCAAGCTCGTAATAATAATAATACTGCTGGTAATAATAATAACAACAAGAACAATGGTAAGAATACCACAGACATCGCGACCCTCCTCCCCCCCACGGCCCGCCTCCTCCTCATCGCCGCATACCTCGCCTCGCACAACGCGCCGCGCCACGACCAGACGCTCTTCAGCACGTGGCACGCGGGTAAAAAGCGACGGCGCGGTGGTGGCGGCGGCGGCGGCGGTATACGCCGCCCGGCGCGACACCGCAAGATCGCGCGCAAGCTACTGGGGCCCAGCCCGTTCGTGCTGGAGCGCATGGTGGCGATCTACGCGGCGACGCGGCGGGAGTGGGTTGGGGACGATGACAAGTCGGCGGGCGTCATGGACGGGGACGTGGCGATGGCGATGGCGACGCTGGCGAGCCTGCGACTGCTGGTGCGTGTTGGTGGCGCGGGGCCGGGCGATCTGGACCGCGCTGGGAAGTGGAGGGTCGGTGTTGGGTGGGAGGTCGTGCGCGCCGTGGGACGGAGTATGGGGGTTGAGGTTGAGGAGTGGCTTATTGAGTAAGTAGATACTGACCGGGGATGGATGGATGGATGGATGGGTGGGTGAAGCGAGGTTACGAATAATCTACCTATCATCCTGGTCGATCGAGTTGTATAGTCTATGCGGTGATGATTCCCATGCGTATATATATATATATGAATGCATGTATCTATGTGAACATGTATGTATGTGCGGTGAAGGTTAGGAATAGAAGGGGAAGAGGAAAATGGTTTATCTTCCATCTATCTATCCATACTACCTAGTAGTCTTAAATAAGACGCAATTGAGTCGTGATGAGAAGCAAAAGAAAAGAAGCAGAAGACTGGCTACTCCGATATGTTGCCGTACATGAGTGTCTAACAACCACACCCACTCACACATCATCACATCACGTCCCTCAGCAGAAAAGACGGTTGGGTTTCTTCCGTCGTTCTCGGGTAGGGGAAAAAAAAAACCAACCAACCAACTACGTCTACAACATAACGACTTTCCCCCCTTTTCTTATTTCCAGGTTTCTAGAGACTTTATCGTAAGACAACAACTGCATCGGCTCTGCCTCCTTTCTTCAACTAACAGGAAGGGCCTTCCTGATCGATCAAACAAGTTACGAGTTCTCGAGAGCAAGCACCTGTATTATTATACGAACGTTAGTTAAGCCACACGATTCGATCAGAGCGGGGGAGGCGAGGGTGTGTGTCCGTGTAGACTAGGCTAGCTATTCCTTACCAAGGCGGTGCGACTAGGGATGTAGATATGGGTCCAGTTGCCGCGGCCGTTCCACTCCATGGGGGTGGTGAAGAAGCGGGCGTGGGGGTCGACGCGGCCGAAGCCGCCGACCTCCTTGGTGTCGGTGTCGAGGACGATCTTGTAGGTGCCGGGGACGTCGACGCCGATGCGGTAGTCGGCGAAGCTGCTGGTGGGGTGGAAGTTGAAGACGAAGACGAGGCCCGCGCGCTCGAACACGATCACCTTGTCGCGCTCGTTCTTGAGGCTGATGTACGCCTGCGCCGCGTGCAGCCATCCGTAGTGCGCCTCGGTCAGGTTCATCTGCCGGTCGAACTCGTTCAGGTCCTTGTACCGCAGCAGGTGGTCCTCCGTCAGGTGCAGCTGCCGCCGCGCGTACCAGAACGAGTTGTTGTTGCCCTCGCGCGGGAAGTCGAGCCACTCCGGGTGCCCGAACTCGTTGCCCTCGAAGTTCAGATAGCCTTCTCCGCCGAGCGAGTGGGTCAGGAGCCGGATCATCTTATGGAGTGCCATTCCACGGGAGATAACCGGGGTCAGTGGTGAAAGCACCGACATGTTGGTGTAGAGCTCAGCATCACAGAGGTGCATGAGCAGCGTCTTGTCACCCACAAGTCTATTTCTTGTATTAGTCGTCATACATCGTTCAGAGTCAGGACGATACTCACGCTTGATCATGACTCTCGCAGTAGGCAATTGTCTTCTCGCCGTGACGCCTGTTAGTGAGAGTCCAGCAGATGTTGGACATGTTCCACTCCTCATCCTTCTTCTCCTTTAGGATCTTGATCCACATATCCGGGATAGCCATCGCGAGTCGATAGTCGAATCCGACACCCCCAAGTGACAACGCTAAGCAGAGGGCTGGCATTCCGGAGACGTCTTCCGCAACGGTGATGACGTCGGGATATAGAGTGTGGAGCATCTCGTTGGCAATCATCAGGTAGGCCACGGCCTCTTCATCAACGTCGGCGCCAAAATACTCATGGTATCCACCAGAGAATCCCCTAAATTCCGTTAGTAGCAGGACACGTGGAGAAAATCATCCTAAAGATAAACCTACGTTCCAATGCCGTGGTGGAGATAGAGCATACTCGTGACACCATCGAAGCGGAAACCATCGAACTGATACTCCTCCATCCAGAATCTCAAGTTGCTGAGCAAGAATCTCATGACCTCATGATGTCCGTAGTTGAAGAGTCTGCTATCCCATAACTCATGCCTGCCTTTCGCACCGGAATGGAAGTAGAGGTGGTCTGTGCCGTCGAACTCGTTCAGGCCATCAAGCACGTTCTTCGAGGCGTGGCTGTGAACAATATCAAGAAGAACGACCAGTCCCAGGCCGTGAGCAGTATCAATCAGCTCCTTGAGGTCCTCAGGTGTGCCGTATCGACTGCTAGCGGCGAAGAAGTTATTCACCTGATAACCAAAGCTGGCGTAGTAGGCATGCTCCATGATAGCCATGAGCTGGATGACGTTGTACCCTAGGCCCTTTATTCTCGGTAGCATGCTTTTGGTGAACTCTTTGAAGGTCGTGACTCGCAGTTCAGCCGAGGAGATGCCAACATGGGCCTCGTATACACGTGCGCTTAACGGCTTCTTTGGTCTGGGGTTCTTGAACTTATATTTCTCAGACTCGGGTGGATTCCAAAAATGGGCATCGTAGGCAGGCGACACAGAAAGTTCCTGGGTGACATATTTGATCCAGGCTGGCAGACGGTCGATTAGTTGTCCTTGCGGCGTTCCCATTGAGATCTATCATTCAACCTTTGGTCAGCATAGATGGGGCTTTTTAGATCGAGCACGGCACTATACCTTGATCTTGGAGTTATGAGGAATGGCAGGTTGTCCATCGACGGCTGGTATGACGATTTCCCAGACCCCAAAATCATTCCGCTTCATGGGATGAGAGTCCCTGTTCCATCCATCTAGTATCCAGTCAGCCGGTCGACTCGCGATGCTGCTTGAACTACTGATGCTCACTGAAATCGCCAATCAGCCAAGCGCCAATAGCGCCCGGAGCCCATTCTCGGTATGTAATGTTGTTGTCCTTGTCAACATTCAGACCAAAGATCTCGGCGCCCTGAATTTGAACGGGAATGTTAGCGCATATCTCCAGCGACGACGGGTTGAGAGGCTGTTCAGCGACAAACCCTCGAGAACTTCTCAATGCCACCCTCAGTGTCGTCAATCTTCTTGATCCATTCGTGAGCTTTCGAGTATCTCCTTTTCAAAGCGTCTTTGAAGGGGGACAACCAAGGATCCAGCTGAATTACACCTGGAAGGGGATATATTGTTAAGTCACATGTAAACAACCGAGTAAATGAAGGGATGTAGCGCACCGGTGCCGTCAGTTGGTACACCTTGGGTGGCCCCTGAACCAAGCGTATTCGCAGAGTTTTCTGCTGGTACCTCAGTCATGTTGGTCGTGGATTAGAATTCAACTTGGCTGAAAGAGTGGTTGTTATTGGTATATGGAGGTATGTATGAGCAGAAGATCGAGCTCCACGCTAAAGAAGCTTGGAGGGGAAGCTATAGGAGCTACCTAACCTTGGTACCCTAAGTACTTAGGTAGTCCAATAACCACGTCATACGAGTTTTTTAGGGATAAATGAATGAACGAATTTGATTGTTAATTTCTCTAGAGATCTAGAAACTCAGTAGAGTTGAAGGATGTTACTGATTTATTAGTTGCCTCAAATCATTACGCGAACTAGAATCCATCCATCTCTGCCTTCAACTTTAGAGATGAGGAGAGAGAACCTAAGGTTCCCTAGCCCAGACCGGCCGATGACGTCGATCTCATGGGTACATGTATTACATGTAGCGAACATTATCTACTAGCAGTACATACTTACCTATGGATCCCCGCAGTGACATTTCTAGGTGCTTTGGAACCTGGTTTTCTCTGCCCGATCAACCAACAATCTAAACCTTACAAACACTCATGGGCTTCTTATCCTACCTATCAAATAAGTTAATGAGGTAGCGGCCTTGCCGCTGATGATAAAAACCGCAAATCAGTCATCCTATAAGCGATTAGATTTTATGTTGTAGAGGCAAACTGTATCACATGTAAACAACATCAATGAAACATTCCAATTGATGAATGGTGAATGGCTTGTTTGATAGGAACATTGAGAGATTGACAACCACACCACCGCTGTTTTATGTAAGTCAGCGGTGGCGTTACGCGTATAAGGTTGTCGTTGGGGTCGTCAGGCGGCTCTAGCGGCTCTTGCCCCGCCACCGGAAGCCCCGCCTTGACCGAGACAGTTAACAGTCGACAGTGCGATTCAATTACATACATGTTAGCTTCCGGCATCACACTAATGACCGGTGTCCGGTCAAGGAGATATCGTCAGCTCGACCAAAGAACCTATCAAGTCGGACCTCATATATAATATACAAAGACGATCTTCCTATAACCCCATCCTTACTTATTCGTATGTGGATTCCCTACTGTTTAAGTCCACTGAGAGCATCTCTGGCGAAGGGAATATTCTTGTGAAATCGCAGTGTTGGGTTACCAGGAGGCGTTGCATTGACGGGGGGTAATCCTCCAAAGACGCCATCATGATTTCTTCAATATCCGTGAGACCTAGGGTCTCTTCGCTTGCTATCTCCGCCCAAAAGTATCGATGTCGAGCCTTCTCATCTTCTACCGTTCGATCGGCCCTGAGGCGGACCTCGGACTTCAACTCCGGCTTCGTCAGCACCTATGATCCCAACGAAGAAGGGCGAGGGCCTATGTTTTCTAAGAACACATTCGGCGTCCCAAAATTCTACCCCCGAGACCTCAAGAAGCGAGTCGACGAATACGTAGTCGGACAAGACCGAGCCAAGAAGACGATATCATCCGTTATCTTCAATCATTACCAAAGCCTTAGGCGGCGGCAACATCAAGAAGAGCTGGACAGAAAATACGAGGAACGGATGATGCGCCAGGCCATCGCGCGCGATAGAAATGCGAGAGAGAGGGAGACTCACCCGGCCGAAGGTTGGCCACATCCGACGCCCATGTCTCCCCGATATCGCGCTGATGATCCCGAAGACGAGTACCCCGGGCATCATGAAACGGTGCAGCATATCGATCAGACGTGGCAGCGTGCGAGGAAGCCTGATACCTTCTACATACCCGAGGACACTAGTCGACCGCAACCAGTCAAGATTGACAAGAGTAATCTGCTGTTGATAGGTCCTACTGGTGTGGGGAAAACATATATACTCGAGTAGGTATCTACGCAACAATGACATTTATAGGAGCCGTTGTATTTTAACTCGTTCTCCTTGCAGGACGCTAAGCAAGCAGATTAACGTCCCCTTCACGATATGCGATTGTAACTCGTTCACCCAGGCCGGCTATATAGGGCAGGATGTTGAAACGTGTATCGAAAGGTTGTTGATCGAGGCCAACTATGACATAAGCGCCACCGAGCACGGGATCGTTGTTCTCGACGAATTCGACAAGATTGCGAAGCGCGAGACCACGAATGGAAGAGACGTCGGCGGGGAAGGCGTACAACAAGCATTACTGAAGCTTGTCGAGGGGACCAAGGTTACCGTGAACGTCAAGGATAACCGCTCCTCATCCTCATCCTCGTCCTCATCCCGCTCAGCGACCCCCATCACCACGAACTACATCGGCCCGGGATCTTCGTCTTCGAGTTCTGGACCGCAAACCGCGCCACCGCCCTCCGGAAAGGTCGACCAATTCACCATCGACACAAGCAACATACTCTTCGTGATGTGCGGCGCCTTCGTCGGCCTCGACAAGGTGATACTCAACCGGGTCTCGAAGCCATCCATGGGCTTCGGCTCCGAACTCCGGAGCCGCTCCAGCTCGCTCGACAAGTCCGACCTGCCGCCCGAGCTATTCATGCACCTGCCGCACCGGCCGCCCAACGCCGAGGACGCGTCGAGGCTGACGGCGCTGGACCTGGCGGGGCCCGAGGACCTGCAGGGCTTCGGCTTCATCCCGGAGCTGATCGGGCGCGTTCACAACATCGTGGCGCTGTCGCCGCTGTCGCAGGCGGACCTGCTGCGGATCCTGACGGAGCCGCGCAACTCGCTGGTGGCCCAGTACACGGCGCTGTTCCAGACGTACCCGTCGACGCTGCTGTTCACGCGGCGGGCGCTGCGGGCCGTGGCGCGCCGCGCCGAGGCCGCCCGCACGGGGGCCCGCGCCCTCAAGATGGAGATGGAGCGCGTCCTCGCCGAGCCCATGTTCGACGCCCCCACACCTTACGTCCTCGTCACCGAGGCCGCCGTCCTCGGCCGTGACAAGGTCGCCTACTGGGGTAAGGACGGTCGCCTCGAGGTCGAGCGCCGCATCCGCGAGGAGGACGGCCTCGACGACGACGAGGGGGGCGTTGCCGCCGCGGGAAATGGCGGCCGCGACGGCGACCGCGAGGTCGTGGGCGGCTTGGATCAGTATCGCGAGGCTGGGCAGAGCGGTGCCTGATTCAGGTTCGCTGGGGTTTCGTTCCCCCTTTCTTTGCTTGTGGGGGAGAAGGGGGGGGGGAATTCTCGATTGTGATGGGTGGGAGGAGAGGAGACGAGAAATAAAAGAGGAAAAAGAACGAAGAAAGAAAAGCGCATGCGAGTACTCGAGACATCCATCATTGGGTCTAGCTTCGTACACAAGGGCGGGGAGGTTATAATATGCTATAATTCTGTTTTTGTCTTTTTTCTGTCTACCTAGGTAGGTAGGTAGATAGGGTGCATAGCGGCGTTCATCAGGGTAGCGTTCGGTTGGGTTGGGTCGGGTCGAGATCAATAGCAGCACCCGGGTAGGCAGGTACTCACTTAGGTTACCTGGGCGTTGCGGAAGGAAGAGGAGGGAAAGTAGTACTGATAGTACTAAGTGTGCATGTGTATGTGTATGTATATATGTATGTGGAGAGCCTGATGGGCTGTATATATATATCTATATACATAATCTATATCAATATGAATACCTTGGCTGTATGTGTATCATGTCTCCGGTAACTAAGAATGGGCAGTGCTATTGGGCCCGTGGCGGTTGGAGGTTTTCATGGTGGGTGAGAATGTATTGTTGGTTGAATGACGATGGTAGGTAGGTAGATATGCTTCGAATATTCATCTTTGTATGTGTGACGGTGGGAGGTAGGTAGGTGAGTGAGCAAGACGGATTAGATGAGTTCATGATACATGCATGGTGTTTCGATGGCACCACGAGTTTCTAATCGACTGACCGGCCAACCGCTTGGACGTGTTCGTTTTCTTTGGCGGTATGGGCTACGACTTGACACATATGTCATGATACGACAACACACACAGAGAGAGAGAGAGCTTGTAGAACGGCAATAGAAGATTTTCATCTTTGTACATATTTACAAAGCCAGGTCCGGCCGGTCTCGTCGACCAACAACAACAACCTGCTGCCCATTTCCCCTCCCTGAGCTCCGCATCCTAATTGACAATTAAGCTCCGGGTGTCCCCCCCTTTTCCAGTTGGTCGTTGTTCCATCCACTGCGCTGTTTCCGTTTCCGAGTCGCATGTTTGTTTGAGAGTGAGATGTGTCGAATATTTTTCAGCCGATGCCCCTGCCGTAACTTGGTCGTCGTTGTGTACACAGATGGATTTACACTCGATTCGTGGTTCTAAAGAGAAAAGGAAAGCGGGAAGACGGATGAGTACTCTCGAATTATTGTGCGCGGGAGCTTTACTACTTGGACTCCGGCGGCGACTGCACCATGCCCTTGCCCGAGTATCCCTCGGAACTGATACCGGTGAGAGGCTCGCCACGTTGGCTCTGTTGCATCGTATGTTAGCTATGACCTTCTAGGGTGACGGTAGAAGAGAAGACTGGAGGTAATCTCACCTTGATATATTCGTTCGAAGCCTCCTGGTATTCCTTGGTCATGGTGCGTGGTGCCTGGCCTCCGAACGCGCGGATGCCGGCGAAGAGAGCGAAGCTGACCAGCAGACCGATAATGGTGCCCCAGACGACCTTTCGTCCCTCATCCGCGGGCGGTTGGGCACGGGGGCCATGGGGACCGAAAGCAATCCAGTAGGCTGTAGACAGTGTCAGATCATGATGCATTCAAATACACCTTACGTGAATGGCCAGACGGATTGTGGGTCCATCTTGGCTGGAGTTGATCGTGCCGGGGGTGTCCAATTGCACAGAATTTCGTCTTCTCGAGCTCGAGACAAGCTGCCTGAAGCTCTAGACGGCCCGTGACAACGTGGCTTGGGGCATGATGTCGGATAGAAAAGTTCACATACCGGCCTTCTTCTCTTGAACTGTAAGCTCGGCCCAGTTCTCCTTCATGCGGTCGCGCAGAGCCATCCACAGCTCAGCCTGTTCGGTCGGCGGCATACCCTCCCATCGCTTCTCGATATTGGCCAGGGTGGGATTGGAGATGGCGTGAGTGGAGGCGGCAACGCGGGGGACTAGGGTAGTCGTTCTCATAGAAGTGGCCCGGAGGCCGGAGCGCAGCAGAGAGGTCGAGGGTGTTCGCATCATGGTGAAAGGACAGAAAAGAATGAGCAGAGTCGGCGGGAGAGGAAATCTGGAGTGGAGATGGGGACCAATTGAGGTGCTCGCGAGGCGTTTGGGCGAACTGGACGTGGGCAAAAGGGCGGTTGTTGATTGTTAAAATAGTCGTCTAACTAGTCCAATTGAGAGTCTTTTTTCAGTCGGTGGTCGTATGATGATGGTGGAGCAGCTCACCCAAAAAGGTCTGATAATTAAGGCGCCACGTGCAGCTCCGGGTGGAAGCTCTCGTCGGCTGAAGTTCGGACCAAGGTCGAATAACGTCACACTGATTGGAGGCTAGGGCTAGAATATGAGTAAGCAAAGTTGCCGATTAGCGCATACAGTCCACCCCCATCAGCCCATGTATTAATGTTCTTGTATACAGTGAATTTATACATCTGTGGAAGATCCTATGGAAATATCAGAATATGCTTTTGGTAGAATTTTCTTAGAATTATGCCTTAAAGATACTTTACCTGGCATTGTCAATATCGAAGCATTATCCTGTAGCGGGCTTTTCCCGCTGTATCTCTCCACCGTGGAATTGAACATGAATACAGGGGGGAGACTGAAAATATGTATATGTAGGTACTGTGCTAATGTACCTCTATTCCTTTTTGTGATGCGATTCAAACATTATACACCTCAATGGGACTTGGATATGTTGAAGCACGGTAGATATTAAGCAGCACATATGTAGTAGTCTTATGAATATTCGAGCTCAATTCACAGAATAATAGCAGCGAGACTCTGCACATAAATGGCTTTCTTCTAACTACATGTTGCATATTCATACATAGTTATTAGAAGAATTCGGGGCGTAACTGGTGCTAAGTTCTAACATCACTGCTTTGCTTTGCAATGTACATAGAACTGTGTTTAGAGCCGGCTTCATCCATACAGTGAAGCGGTACATGTTTAAGATCCAATTGATCGTGGGTGAATATGAGATTTCGACAGTATTAAGCTCTATGAATGAAATTCATCAGAGTCTATCAAAACCTCACCGAGTTCAATTGCGACCAAGGAACCATCTCCAACGCCTCTAATTTCAAGAGGACAATGCCAATTTTTCCGATGCTCACTGGTATGCGTTGATTGCATAATGAGCAGCCAAGAGATGAATTAGATCTCTTTGGCTATCTATCTCTGCTGCTTGAGGGTTGTACCATCAGGTAGTTTGTCTTGTTGCTGTTCATCCTTGGCTATTGATTGTGTCCGTTGTTCATGGTGCTCCCGGAGTATAGGGCCAAACGCATAGTAACCTTGATACATTGTTCAGTATAGTCCACTGTGACGGAGATTTGAGGCTGCAGCGAATCTCATACCATTCCATATCCCAAAGGCTATGGCGAGGCCCATGGGAATGAAAGTACGGGTGAATGAACCCATAGTTCTTCCGAGTGAAGTATTCAAGGCCCCGCGCGAATGAGCGAGATTGCCAGTATCCTTATCGCAGGGCAGCAAATCGGAGAGGTAAAGTTCAAAGTCTGAAATAGATATAAAGGAATTGAATTGAAATTTCTAGATATTTCGTCTTAATAAATGGATTGAAGGTCATATCATGTTTTCTTTAAGGTTTCTTAAGGCGGGCAGAAGGTGTTGAGAGAGTACATATAGTAGGTACCTAGCAGCCTAGGTAGGAGGCTTAATCGGGCTGTATACGGAACATATTACATAAGGAAGTACCTATTCACCTAGCTACACATATGTACTACCTTATAGTGGTGGCGTGCCCCACTACGCGTCTAAGTGCATTCGACGCGTCTAACCAACCAACCTTTTCCACAAACCAACGCTTTCTACTCACGACATGATCGAGTTTGGCTATTGAGAAACAGAAAGCAATGCATTTCAGGCTCAATGGCGACATGGAAGGAGCGTGGGGAGGTACCGGATTCGGACGACGAAAGTGCCTTCGATAGCAACCACGAGTCCGATCACGAGCCTCAACACCAGAATAGTAGTGCTGGTAACCGAGACCAACTTGCCGCAAATTCTACAGCGCCTGAAGATCAAGATGTCTGGGATATCCCACGCTCCTCGCAATGTTCTGGAAAGGAACGAGAGACATTCCGGGGCTCAACCCGCCCAATATTGCAGGCGTTACCCGAGTCAAATATCGGCACTCGGAACGTCGACATATCGTCTCCTCTATCCTCACTCGAAGAGCCCCGAGACCAACCGGGAAATTCAACTCAGACTGTTGAACATATAGAAGAAGCTGAGGCTGGAGCTGAGGAACCTACACAAGGGTTTCAAGCTAAGGTGCCGACCCAATTCATCGATGAGATAGTTGACGTTGAGGATTTTTGGGACGGGAATGAAGCAAGCTCACGACAGGATGTTCTTCGGATTGCTCGGTCATTGAGACCGCGTAAGCCCATTCAAGAACACCCATACTTGCTAGAAAATGCCCAGTATAGCAAGGTCCTCAAGTCACACGGCATGCGACCCATAAGGGTGCATGCTGCAGAGATAGCAAGAAGACAGGAGGAAGATTCTCAGGAGCAGGAGTATGAAGACGAAAGCCAGTCGACTTCCAAAGACATCACGCAAGGGGAATCGGAGGAGAGCCAGGGAATCGGACGTCTAGACCCATTGGACGATGTCGAAGAAATAACACCCTCTTTGGTGGGGAATCTTTCACCGTCCCCACGGCGTCGGCCCATACAGGTCGAGATATCACTAAGGAGCTCGCAGGATGATGAAGAATTGCCGGACCCAGCCGAGATTGACAAGTGGAGGCCTAGAAAGAGACCAGAAAACATTGCTAAAAGACGAGCTTCGCCTAAGATACCCGGAAGGCAAAAATTCGCTAAGGTACATCACTCCGACAGATCTACACGAGGATTTTCACCAGCAGCAATCCATAATGATGTTTTCGAGATTCCTCCGTCGCCGCCTCAGACAAGCCCGACTGTCCTTGGTTTAACGCCAGTCACTGCAATTAGACGTTCCGAGCCTATGACAACAATTACCCCGAGGCCGAGTAGTACAATTTCGTCACGAAATCAAAGTCCCGTCCCGACAGACCACAGCACCAATGTCATTGATCTGACCAGAGTGGAAGATGAAGACGGGACTAGCGATGGGCAAGCAACGGACACCTCCAGTGGTTCGGAGAGTGAGTCGGAAGCGGTCCGCGCAGCAGTGAGACGAATACGCGGGGTTTTGCCTGCATCCTGGCTTCGACTTGATCAACAAAGTACTCATAAAAACAGCAAAAAAGTTCATCCACAGCAAAGCCCGGATCGTTCTCCAGAGCGGTCTCACAGAAAGGGCGTCGCTCAACGACGACATGTCTCCCCTAGACCAGCCAATGACACTGCCTTGTTTCTAGATGATTCAGATGATGACAATATGGCCTCACGATTCGATGATTTTAACGAACTTGTTCCGGGCGATGATGCGGTGCCTCTCTTCGAAGACGATGCTGATTCTGTCGTTGAGGAGGACCACATCGACCGGATGCTTCCCGGGAGGAAGAGAGCTACCATGGACGCAAATGAATCTGAACGGCCAAGGAAGCGAAAGAAAAATCAGCAATCGATATTCGGGGGTCGGCCGGGACAACCGAGGCGGCAACAAAGGATCACAGGGCTTCTCAGCAGAACGAAGGGCACGTCAGTTAAACCCACCGTTCCAAGGCATCATACCGGCAGCAGCATTTCTACAGGACGACTTATGAATGAAAGTACTGGAAGGCGCGCGAAGACATTGCCGCCGCCACGGCTTAGCATACTAGATGTGGTTGAGCCAAACGCGCCTGACTTTATTCGTATAGCTGCTCGAACAGCTAATAAAAGGCCGGACAGGGGGAGATCAAGTCCGTCGCAAAAACGAATTGCTCTTGGGACTCGGAAAGACAACATCGACGCTATCGGTATCCTTAGGAACTGGAAAAAGGGCACTATCCAGCCGAAAATTCCCACCGCGACTGCGGCCAACGTCTCAACAAACGTGTCGGAACCGCTAAAACCTATCCCTAATAACCATGTTACCCATCCACCAGAAACACGTCTGAAGAGGCGACCGCGTCGAATTATTCATTCATCGCTCTTTTCGCAGTCTCGGCGAATGGTTAAACAGGCAAGCATCGATAAATTTATCACTGTTGAAGATGAAACACAGTCTACACCAGATAATCTTAATTACACGACCTCTCCACTGAATCAGGCTCCAATCGGCCGGACAAGGCCTAACCATGCAGCTTCTAGACCTGCGCAGCTTGAAACAGAAGGCGAAAAGGTTAGCCGATACGCATTTGATGCGCGAAAGAGAGCTCTAGATGCGCTATATCGAAAGTCACGTAAAACATTATCTGCCCCGGCGAATGTCGGCCTTGAACGACTTGTGGGCACCAACGTTCCTCAAAAAAGTACGCCACAGCAATTCCAAAGACCGTCCTTGGAGAATAGACCCCCAAGCCCTGATAGACCCCAAATCCCGGATAGCAGGGTAACTCAAAAGCGATCGAAGTTCCGAAAGCAGTTCCGACCTCAACATGTAAATGTCACCGCCCCTCAGTATGCGCATGCCAACGATCCAGTACCTCGTGAACCCAGTCCCGCCTATTCCATCGCAATACCCTCGAATATCTCGGAAGATACAGGGAAGCTATTAGGTCTTGGTCCATTCGGCACCCACTACACCCAGCATTTCGAGGTATTCCCATTAGAACCGGGGGTTTTCTTTCATGAGAGTACATTCGTCGGGAGCGGCCGGCTATCGAAATCATTGGAAGAGAAGTCCCTGAACAATCTCCATTGTCCTCGGGGCCGGCGTACATTCGTTCTAGACGAGAAGACACTCCTGTGGGGCCAGTGGGATGCGCAGACTTCCTCAGAACTGGGCATCGTCTTTGACTGGATCATCGAGTATTTTCATACAGATTCTTCGGACGTCACTCGCTACACTAGGACTACGGTACAGGCATCAGAGTTCATTTTGGACTACCTTCAGGACTCTATCAGCTTTCTAGAGCAAGAGAGCGAAAAGCACTTCGCAAGCCGTGCTTTAGAAATCTTGCAGAGTTTTACACAGCGCTTGGAGGCACTACCATTCCGGGGTCACCAAACTCGACCCCTTATAGATGTGTCAAGTCGCAGTTTGGTCATCGTATTCCAGACTTTGCGTATTTGTCAGAAACTCAACCAGATATCCGAATCGTTCGAACTTGAAGAAGTGCTAAAACGGATTGCCAAAGTGACCATCCGCAGGCTTCTAGACACAGGTTTAGAAGATGTTCAAAGTCTATACAATGAGCTCCAACGCATGCCTTTCCGAGAAAGAGGTATCCGCGATGAGCAGTATTCGATCATCTGTTGGATCACTATCATTCGAGTTCTTGAAGAGGCTCATATTCCTAGGTCCGGCTTCTGGGACGTTGCTTCTTCCGTCATGTTAAGCACCGACACAAGCACGCTTAACGATGCTCATGCTTTTGAGAAAATTTGGTGTAATTTGTTCACTATTCTCCCTCTCGGCGAGTTTGACAGTGCCGGAGTCATAGTCTCAGGAATCAGGCATACGATCCCCTTGGAGGGGTGGTCTCTGCCGCAAAGTTTACTGAAACGCGTCTTCCAATTGTACGAGAGCAATTCGCGACAATCGCCGAGCTTCAACGACTATTGTCGAGGAATCGTTAGTCGATGTCATTATCTTGTGGAGCAGTGGGGATGGCGCAAGTGCAATGGGATAATAGGCACTATCTTCGACTTTTTTGCTGCCCGAAATCTTTCTCATTTGCGAAATGAGGAAGCATACCGATCACCAGAGTTTCTAGAGCATCTCGCTGGCACCCCCTCTCTTGCCATCTCACCGGAAGATCGGTGTTTCCAAATCTTTTTAAAGCTGCTAGCATTGTCTATTCAGTGCCTCAAAAGGTTTGGGTTGACGAAAGATGTCAGGAATCTGGTCGCGCGTGTGCTCCCTAATCACAATCGCCAGTATGACAAAGAGAAAGACATCCACGAAACGGAACTAGCGGCCCTACGAAATCACCATGACCTCCTCTGTACACTTTTTTGGGCAGCGCCTCCGGAGTTGCGCCCTTCTGTTCAGATTATCGAAAAACTAGTGATGGCTGGCAGGTCTCATAAGGAAGCCTGCCTAATCAGCCTACGAGCCTGGAGTCAATTAGCACGGTTTATCATATCATCAGACAATGACAATGCCACATACAAACCCTTCGCCGATTGGCAGAGAAACGTCTTCCAGCAAGTAATGGAACAGTATCTCTCAGCCGAGTCTGATGTCCATCAACAACTCTTGAGAATGTCTAAAGACGCCTCAAAGAGTATAAGCCGAGACATGATGAATGCGGTTGTCAAAATGAACAGGAAAAGTGCGATGGATGTGCTACATTTCTCGATGAAAGCTTTTCTAGACGTCATGCAACACGCCCCGACACTCGGTGCCGCGTCCTTTGCCTTGAATCATTGTATGCAAAACTTCCTATAACACTTCCGAGCCGTACTAACTTCTTCCAAGACCAGCTAGAACAGGTTTTCACACGCTTCCCATTCTCGTCTGCTGATTTCGATTGGAGCGGCTTGCGGGCTGGGTTGGACATTCTTGATCACTACGTTACCCGCATTGAAGAGTTTTTAATTCAAGGCCCTGCGGACGCTGATCACTCGTGGCACGGGGAAGATGCCATTATAGTAAGTATCCAACTTTTGCAATACCTAGATTGTATCAATCGTCTAATTCTGCCAGCTTCTCGATCGTAAAATGGCTGCGCCTTTCTTCTCGATGGCTCAAACTATCACCGGGATAGACTTCAAGGAGATCACGCTTGGTCCTACAAGTGATCGAGCCATATCTATTGAACAGGCGGTGTCGCTTGCGGGACGTCAGGCAGCGCGTTTGATACATGCCCGACTCTTGGTGAGTTTCGCTGATATGAGCTTGTGTTCGAAGCTAACATCATAGCGTGTGTCTCATTTTTTTGAGACTGGGAAATACAGCATGTTTGGGGATACATCAAAGGCCGTTAGTTCACCTGCAAGGAAGTACCGTTCTCTCTTTCTGGCCATACTAGTTGAGCAAGACATTGATAATTTCAAGGTATAATCCTCCAGCATATCGTGGTTGAACTTAGCTAACAATGCACAAGGACCTCGGTGCGACCATTCTTGATCTGTTTCTAGTGGAAGTTGTTAAGCCGTTCGAATTCCTGGCCTATGAAAATAGATTTGCTCAAGCAATAAAACGGCACGGTGAGCCATACCTGAAGGACGCAGTCATAGAGATTGGAAACAGTCCCGACTACAATTCGAATAGGTCATTGTTTAGCCGTAAGTCGTTCTCGATAAGCCCGGCTACTATGCATGACTGATAGGTTTCTCCAGACACTATTGCCGCAATGCGCAAGATGCTAAGATCTGCAGAAGCAAGTCGCAAACAGCAGCTGCAAGTACAATTCTCAAAATGCCTACGGACTACGATGGATCGAATGAAACTTGACCTAAGGTCGATAACGCGGGACACGCCCGAACACGCAAACCATATTGAGTTCGTTCGGTCCATCATTACCCTGATCAGGTCGCAAGACCTCTGCCCAGTAGACTCGTTCTTCTACCAAATCAGCCGGGAATACTCGCCTTCTAGCCAAGATCCGCGTCTGCAAATAGCAAGTATCCTTTCATGGGGACTAAAGCTCGAAGAAGGTGACACAAAGGCAATACCTGGCCTCTTCTACCTACTATTTTCCAACTTCAAACTCGCACTCGCAAACGGCAAGCTCATGGATGAGAAGGCCATACTTGAAAAGGGAATGGGGAATTCCCATGTATTCTCTTATATAGCAAGCAGAATATTCCCTGCGATTACCAAAGCCGCGGTTCAAGTGCCTGAAGGATGGGTGCTGTTAGACACCTACGTCGATGCCTTCGATGCACTACTATCAGCGCCCTGCATTCACGGGGCAATCGAAGGAGATGATGTGACTGGCCTCATAACGCTGCTCAACTACATCCTAGTCGGGGTCCAGCACCTTGCGGCTCTAGATATAGCCGAGCTACGCCCAGAGCACCTCCACACTCTGACTCAGATCATAAGACTCCTTAACCTAGTTTCTCCATCACTTACAGCCTACCTGCTCAATGACTCAGCCTCTCAGACAGCGGCAGATATCATAGAGAGAATCGAGGCTTTCACCAACTTCACGCGAGCGGCTGACGAATACCTCTCCGGTCTCATTGACGACTCGAAGCATCCATCAGGCTTTGATAGCACAGGCCAAGCGTTTACGGTAAACCCGAATAGACTTTTCGAAGGCGTACGGGCAATCAGGGCGGATCTGTTTTCAGATCGAAATGAACACATTGACAGGTTTACCAAACACATGGTCCAGGACATCAAGGATAACTGGGTGTCAAACGAATCGGCGATCACGGTAAGGGGCCCGTCTAAACCAAGCCAATCTGGGCAAGGGACGCCAATCCAGAGGTGGAACGCGAGGGAGCTGGCGGAAAACCTCGACGAACAACTGCAGGTGTGGAATCACGCCAATGATGCAGCAGCGACGACAACAATGACGATGATGCGGCGGGATAACAATATGTCGTTTGAGGACTACTTGTTTTAAATGCATCGAGCGTGGCGTTTCAGGAGGGAAAGGGGGCCGGTGCTAAGTACCTAAGGGTATAGATAAATAAGCGAATGGATTGTTTCAACGCTCCCGAGTATGGCGTAGAATATACCATCGTGATCAATAGAACTAAAGGCGAAAGCACATGCCTGCATGCCTCGTTGAACAATCTGCTCATTCGCAAAGAACTTGATGTTATGAATTATGTATGTACCCGTTAGCATGTGCTAATGGGGGCATGGATCTATTATAGGAAGTAGTTATGTAAGCGTGACGTTTAGCTTCGGTGAAGTATCGGTATGGAGGTGACGCTTGGACCAGGGCGAGCTCTTACTACGTACCAAACCTCAAATTCTCTTTCCCCCGTCAAGATCGCAAAGCCATGCATTCGCCCGCTCCCGCCGAGCGCCAATTCTCCGAATGCATACTCGGTGGCTATGTGCCTTTCGCTCGACGGCACTCAACCCACGGAACACACTCTTGCTGACACGTCACACCCGAGCTTTCCACGCCTCCGTTATTGCGAGAGCCGCTGACGATGGCAGCAACGGACCCCGCGACGACGGGAACACGCCCAAGAAGGAAAACGGAGCTGGGGACGGCGACAACGGAGACGAGAACTTATTTGGAGATACTGACGCGACGGTTAACGGAGAGTCCCAGGGCCGCAAGAAACCTGGAAATGGCTCCTTGAAGTCGCGAACCTTGCGGAATCGCAAACCGGAAGAGCTGCCGCCCGTACAGCTGCCCAAATCTTTCCTAGCAACCTCCGTTAGCCGCTTTGAAGACTCGAAAACAAAGATACAGCCGGAGTTAGGCATCGACCTCTTCTTCTTCAGTGAGGACCTAGTCATTCGTGAATGGATGAAGAATGGGCTCTTTACGCGGCCGCCAGGAGAGAATTGGGCCGCACACAATGCCTCCGCGTTCCAGGCTACCGCCTGGAATGAGGAGTCACTGGGGCAAGCTATAAAGGCCTTAGAATCGAGCCCGAAGTGGGACTCGATACGTAGGCAAGGGGACATCATGGTGGCCGCTGCCCATTGGCATGTTGTCTCTCAAATTAAGGATGCTTACGGAGAAGACTCAGCCGTGAAACTCCTTAACCAAGAAACCATCCCAAGCTCCCAAACTCTATTGACAGCCCTGATGCCCACGATGACCATGTACCCAGATGGGTCACCGAGCGACACCAAACAACTTATCAAGGAAGTGGTTAACGGTTATGATCTGCTCGTCGGCCTGTACCACTGGGTGTTCATAAGTGAGGTCATAGCATTGGTCAATGCTGATCTAAGGGCCCAGGCCCCGAAGCATGTCAAGCCTGCGGATTTAAGACGGCCTGTTACTGTCATCAACATACACGACTACGCCGGGTACTCTATGCCCCGTGACATCGTGCAGCACGTCGCTACCAAACTAGAAGCCGATGTCCTACACCTGGAGGCCAGCGATATCGCACACATAGTCGGTGGCTATCTAGGCCAAGACGCTGCCAGGGCGCCGGGCCCTATTTCGCAGCTAGGTTACATGGCGGCCAAGAATAGCGGCAAGCTAAGAGAACCCCGTGGTCCTGAAGAGAATAGCGACGAGCTAGAGGAAATTCGAACGCAATACGCCATTGTGTTGCGCGGCGAAAGGCTTAAGAAGGAGAAGAAGAGAGCCATATCCTTGATGGCTGATTATTTGAATGGTTCGAATCGAGGCAAGTCCGACGAACTCTGGGAGGATCTGAAAATCAATACGGCTTTGGAGGAGCTTGTGCATTCTGCGGACTCCGAGTCTGATACGCAAAGGCCACTCATCGTGCACATTAACGACTTCAATGCACTCAATATGGATATAGAATGCGGCTCCACGATCATTGGCAGAATCCGGAAGGTGGTCGATGGATTGTGGCTGGACGGTCGAAAGATAGCTTTGGTCGGATCGTGCTCTTCAAAGCACGCGCCCAAGCCTTATCTGAACGCACTCAGAGAACTAGAATCAATGGAACGAGTGATCACTCTCCGTTTTTTGCCAGACATAGTTTCCACAGTTGAGACGCAACTGGGGGCGTTTGAGAGGCAGGACTATATACGGGAGAACGATAGAAACATTGTCAAGATGCTCTCGTCCATGATCGAACCCATCCCCGAAGGAAAAATAGCAAGAACTGGAACCCTGGGACTTAACAAGTTGGGCCAGAGCAAATTACCGAAGACATGGACACGCGGCGTGCTGCCGCTAGTCGACGTGTACCGCATCGCATCCACGATGATCGGTTTAAACTACAAAGATCCCGCTGACGCAGTCAACCTCGAGTCCCTAGGAGCAGCCGCGGACATGATCAATAAGGTTGACAAAGTCAAGGAAAAGCTATACAAAGACGAGGAGCAGCCTAGGGATGCGGAGGAACGCAAGGGTTCTAGAGGATTCGTAAACGACGTGCAGAAGCTAAGTCCCTTTGAGCCGAACCATGAGGAAAGGCTCAAGTCTGGTCTTGTGAATGCGGAGGATATCCGAACAACTTTCAACGATGTCCATGCACCGAAGGAGACTATCGATTCGGTCAAGATGCTTACTACGCTATCGTTAATTCGCCCCGAGGCATTCTCGTACGGCGTCCTCGCTACCGATAGGATTCCCGGGTGTCTCCTATACGGTCCGCCCGGGACAGGTAAGACATTGCTAGCCAAGGCAGTAGCCAAAGAAAGTGGGGCGAACATGATCGAGGTTAGCGGCGCGAGCATTAACAACATGTACGTCGGCGAAAGCGAGAAGAACGTGCGTGCGCTATTCAGCCTCGCCAGGAAGAAGGAGCCGATGGTGATCTTCATCGACGAGGCGGACGCGCTCCTGGGCGCCCGGGGAAGGCGTGACGTCGGCGCGAGAAGGGAGACGATCAACCAGTTCCTCCGGGAATGGGACGGACTGAATGACATGAAGGCCTTCATCATGGTAGCGACCAATCGGCCGTTCGACCTCGACGACGCGGTGCTGCGGCGGCTGCCGCGCAAGCTGCTCATCGACCTCCCGCTCGAGCAGGACCGCGCGGCGATCCTGCGCATCCACCTCAAGGACGAGGTGCTCGACGAGTCGGTCTCGATCGGCGACATCGCCAAGCACACGCCGCTGTACTCGGGGTCGGACCTCAAGAACGTGTGCGTGGCGGCGGCGATGGCGGCGGTGCGCGAGGAGCTCGAGCGGGGGCCCCCCTGGCCCGAGAAGCGGGTGCTCGGCCGCCGCCACTTCGACAAGGCGCTCGCCGAGATCGGCGCCTCGGTCAGCGAGGACATGGCGACGCTGTCGGCCATCCGCAAGTTCGACGAGAAGTACGGCGACGGCGCCGCGCGCAAGAAGCGCAAGGGCATGGGCTTCGAGGTCGCCTCCGCCGCCGAGGGCGCCGACACCGAGGAGGGCCGGGTCCGGAATCGGAGGCGGTGATGGTACATACCATACATGCATACAGACGTCTTTTTTCGAAGGCTGGCTACTTGGGCTACACTAGCATCTTATGTAGGGCAGGGCTACGCTACGCTACGCTACGGGACTTGGTTAGGAGTACTGTATATTTTTATTGTATATTCCCAGTGTGTCTCCGATGAACCGGTGTTGTGCATTATGTGTGTGCGTCTTGCTCGGTCAGGTTATGTGATGAGGCTATTGCTAAGTGGCATTTGTTCTATTGCCGGCTATGTGTCTACGAGGTTTCGTTTCAGTGGTCTCTATAAACACTCCTTTCGGGAAGCCTTGGCCACTCATAGCTCCTCCTACAGTCGTTGCTAACAAATCCTGTCAGATCTCACAGTTCGCGTCTCTTTAGCATACAACCCTAGCCAGGCGGCCATGAGGCGCCCGTGCGGCGCCCGCGTCGTGCTTTGACAACCTATCGATCCTTCACCGCTGAGCCGCTGGCTTTTCAACATACACCTCATTCTGCAATGTATCTCGAGAAACTGTCCCTTAAAGCGGAAAATCTTCAGCATCTTCGAAAAGGAGAAGTATACCCATCCCCCCCCCGTCTTGTTTCCTTACCTATTTACGTACTCGAAGCCCTTTGCAATCCCCGTTTTCTCTGCCCTCAGCTCAAGTACAACCAATCACACACATCCAAACTCCTCGCTGCTTGAACGAAATCAATCGCCCAGATGTCGGACTACCTCGGGAACACTGACTTCAATGCCTTCTGGGGTACCTACCAGGATACCTTCGACCTTACCTGGCTGGACAACATGCCTGTGATCGATGAATTCTTGCACACTTACCAGGACACCTTCGATTCCGATGCATTCTTGCACCCTGACCAAAACAGCCGGCTGGACAACATGCCTGTGATCGGCGGAGAGGACCCACAGGGCGTCGACATCCCCCTGCCACTGCCTGGGGAGGCGTGAGTTTTTTTTTTTACGATTGCTAACAAATAGGGTGTCAGCGTCCCCTTCACCGCCGTCCTACCGACGTTCAACGATGAACATAACGGGTAAGTTTGCCAGGGACTGCTTGATTATTATTCGTCTACCTAACAACGACTCTCAGGTTCATGACCTCTAAGGAACACGCTGCAAACCCGCCCACTCAGCCTCCTCATGCTGACACAAATGCCGAAGCAGAGGGAAGCTCTAGCGCCCAGACTGCCAAATTCAAATGCCGCGTGTGCCACGAACCCTTCTCGAGAACATGGTTACTATCAGGTCATGCTTTTCGGGACAATCATGCAACCTATGTTTGCAATTTAGGTAGCTGCAAGGAGTCATTGATATCACCCACGCTGCTTAAAGCTCATAAGTTCGATCCACATGATGTTGAGCATTATCGAGTTGGTGATAGGGCCTCGTTCGTTTGTGTCGAATGCAACACGACATTCCCAAACGAAGGACAGTTACGAGCTCATGCCGACATCCAGAAACACAGTCCCTTTGAGTGTGCATGCGGTGCCAAGTTTTCACGCGCTGGCGCCTTCTATCGTCACTTCAACTCCTTCAACAAGAGCATATACAATGCCAAGTATCCTTGCTCTTTCTGCAAGCGTCATCGTGGCAAGCATGGCTTTCGCAGACGAGATCACCTAGTGCAGCACCTCCGGGGTTACCATAAATTTGACGCGGAGGAAATCGACAAGGCCTGTCCAAAGGAGAGGAAGGTTCAACCGCGCGATGTCCTCGTATGTCCACACCCCGGTTGCGAGTTCCACCGAGGCGAAGAGTTTAGGCTTCTCAACCGTTTTGAGCAGAGCGCGCAGAGACCATTCACGAAGCAGTCCGACTACAGCAAGCATATGAAGGATGTTCACAAAGAAACACCTTTTCCATGCCATGTGGCTGAGTGTGACCGAGTGGGCTCTAAAGGATTCATGCGCGAGAAAGATCTGATGAAGCATTTGGCGGCCAAACACCCAGAAGCTCCTCCGTACTTACCGAAGCCTCGACAAACTTCGAAAAGATATGGCTGTTATCGCTGCGGCAAGGTTTATGAAACTTCTCCAGCCCATGACCTTCATATATATTGGGCTCATTGATGAGCTAAACGTGAGGCATATTAGCAGAGCGAAATGAGGATTGAGACCTCGAAATCATACACCACCACACAAAGATTGTCACTCAAACGATCGCTCTCTCCTTCTCAAATATTCACATTACAGCGCTCTCCTTGTAATTCAACATTACAAACTACTTGTTGTCCTTGAACTCGACCTTCGTGGGAAGTTCAGTGGGGATGATCCAGTCACGAGCGAGGGAAATGGTGGCATGTCATTCTTTCATCGAATTTGTTCCTAGTTCCTAGTTTCTTATTTAAATAGATGCAACGCTCCCTCTATCTCATGTAGCGTCTTACTTTATATCTACAACTTGGCCACCACTGTTCCTCTCTTTACTTTGATTCCCAACTTTGGAAGAGACTTGCAGGGACTTCACTGGTCATCTCCTGGGAGACCAGCAACCTACTAGACTCGTTGGGACTGTCATGACTAGACATTGGCAAATCGTTACAGACAACCAAAGTAGCCTACCAACAGCCATTAAACCAAATATCCACCCATGCCCCTGAACACTCAGCGACTAGGAGCAAAGCCTCGCACGCAACCTGCCGCACTTCCACCCTATGTATCCCACGCTATTCAACCCAACAAGTGCCTCCTCTGTGCCGAGCTCGAGGCCCGCCCATTCCTTCCAGTCCACCTTAAGCTTAGACACAAGAGCACGTCGGCCCCCTTCTTCCCAGGGCCCCATGGTTTGTCTGTTACCTTGCCGGTCATAGCACTGCATTACTTACCCCTTCGCAAATCGAAACCTCGTCAACATGGCCGAGTACCACCGCATACCTGACTGGCAGTCGGGCAACAATGCCTTCGGAGATGTCTGGTCCGATCTTCCCGGTAATAACGCCTTGTCCACCGGCTTCGACGACCTGTCATGGGGCACGCAGTTATTCATTAGGTAGTCCTTCTGTCTCGTTTGTTACCTATTTAACAGTACTAGCTAGTGTAACGGAGAGGTAAGGCTCAATCCACTGCCGATTATGGTCTATAAGGCACTCGTTATTAGTTCAGCACAGTTGCCGGATGCCCGTGTCGTCTCCATTTTCTTGCTTGCATCGAGTGTTCTCTAGTTTTCAATAATAATATCCAGCTCGAATAACATGGCGCGAGGGATCACTAGCCGTACGGCTGTGCGAGCGGCACCTAGTTCACCAGACTAGACGCCCTCCAGCACCATAACACCACCCAGTGCGGCGACTCACCCCGGTGTCCGTGCGAGCATTGCTATAATCGCTAATTCAACCGCCACGGTAACTTCACCCAGCACGAAAAGGGGCACCTCAAGGTCGAGTCCGCCGGCAATCTCACGAGGAAGATGGATAGAGAGCAGTCCGTAACCACGGCTGAGGTTAAGAATCCACTTGAAAACTGGTTTCCGGGTGCTTCTCACTCGGTCCCAAGTCGAAATGAGCGGCGTTCGCAGAGTTACCTTCCGCAGGTCAGATTCGATGGGCACCAGACTGCCTACGATACCCCCTTAAACAACCTTCGAAATAAGATTTCTGAAATGCAGCAACCAAATATGAGACAGCAGCAATACTATAACTAAGGCTTTAGTCCAAAGTTCTAAGTTCTGCCAGCTATGTCATCGTGAGGAGCTGAAGAGGCTGCAGAGCGTACCTATGAAGTCGACCAGGGACTCCTTGAGGGTGGCATGTGCGGACACGTTGTGTGGAGGTTATTGTAGTCTGTTCTATTTCGCTTTCTTACTTGTTAGCCGTCCATTTTACTATACCATTTCATGAGATTTGTTATGCAGCGGCTCTCGCCGTATGGTCTATTGTCCTCAAGGCGCATTGGGAAACTCTAGTCGTCCCCTCGTCTAAGCTGAACGTCCCCTTATTCAGACAATATCCTAAAATTAAGTTCTTTCTCGCATTTATCCCATCACTTATCCCTATATATAAAATAACCACGTCTTTATTCGAAATTTTCGAAGATAATATGAGTAGCCGTAGCCCCTGAAAATATACTAAGGCTTAGCGACCAACCTCCTTCTAATAGGTATCGTAGAAATCCAACCTTTCATGTTCACCGTGGATGCCCCGTTCCCGGCTTGAAGAGGCATATATATGCTCAATGCCCACGTATCAGCTCCATCTAACCTTCCTACAATGTCATCTAGGTCACCTACTAGTAGAATCAAGTCGACGTCCCGATCACCTCGCTACGATAGAAGTTATAACACACACCCAGAGCCGATCCACTTGCACCATTGTGCCGGATCCCAGTAATACGAGTCTCAACGCCAAAGTCTTCGGTTGGTGGTTCGTGTGAGACGGATTAAAACAGGAAGAAGACACGCTCGCCGATCAGATTTATCTCTTGTCCAAGCGTCTTATTTGTTCCCTCTTCATTCGCATTGCCGGCCGGCCAAGAACACCCTCCACGAGAGCTCTTTCTGTAGTGCTCATTTGCGAGGCCGTTCATCGTCGGCTGTGCATGTAATTTAAATGTTTGTCGTCGGTTCGGATTGTAAGACTACAGAAGGCGTTATTGCCATATCACGTATGGTATAGCTTACCTATAAGGTTTTGGCGAAGTGGTTAACTCTTCCATGGCAACGACAACTCGATAATGTTATTACAGTGGCAACAATGGAGTGACTGACACGCTGCATTACCTTTCAAAACTCCTCCTTCAGCCCATATACCTTAATCACATCGACGTATTTCGATCCGATAACTATTCATCTGATGATTAAAGCCATCTTTACAGTTAAAGCATACCCGAAGCCTATGATTGTGTTGGAATGTTGTTACATCGGGATGCGAATCAAGGAGACGACGTCCACAAACTTGGAGAATAGAGCAACAGCATCCTATGGAGTGTCTCATCTAGTGTCATATAACAGCTGGAAGTGACAGGCCCTGCTACAAGCGTGATGCCTGCATCTGGGCAAACATAAACGTGTTACGCAGTTGCCGTTTTCTTTGATAACTATTACTCATAGCAAGCCGTGAAACGTTAAGAGTTGACTCGATTGAATCATCGTTCTGTTTAAGTTGCTCTACCCCGTGTATCTTCAACACATATCCACTAAGGTTTTGGTTATTATTCCCTATATATTAAGATGACTACCATACATTCCTTAAAATTCGGCATCGAGATCGAGACCATAGTCAAGGGTCCCGAATCGTATGAGGACGGCCACTATAATGTGATTTGGGAAGGCATCGTCGGGCCGCTCAGCGGGGCCTTGAAGAGAGCCGGCGTTGCAAACCATTATACCATGACCGATTTGGCGAATCCGGCAATCAAAGAATATTCCGAATGGTGCCTTAAGCAGGAATCCTCTCTTATCGACTTTGGCAAGGTCGAACCCGTTGCCAAATGTTAGTCCTAGTACCTATCTACCCATCTCAGACCAAACCCTTCAATACCTACCTACCTACCTACCTATGATGCTCGTGTGGCGGCAACTAGCTAACGAACACTACCTAATAACCCAGGGGGCGTCGAGCTCATCTCCCCGATATTCGACTACGCGAACCGCGACCACTGGATCGGCGAGCTGCAGGAAGTCTTCAAGGTGCTGCGCCAGAAGGCCTTCGACGGCAAGCCGTCGGACGCGTGCGCGACGCAGGTGCACGTGTCGATCAACCCGGCCTGGACGGACGAGCAGGTGAAGCAGTTGGCGCAGGCGGTGATACGGCACCGACCGGGGTTCCGACGGCTGGCCTGGACGCCCGCGATCAACCGGGGCGAGTTCGCGCGGCCGAACGGCGCCGGCATCGTCGGGGTCGGGGGCGACGAGGCCGACTTCATCCGGGACCTGGGCCGCAAGCCGACGGTGCGCGACGTCGTCGCGGCCATGTGTCCCAGCCCCTGTGTGACGATTAGGCCCCGCTACTACCACTGGAACTTCTGGCCGCTCGTCGGCGAGCAGGTGAAGAAGACCGACACCGTCGAGTACCGGCTCGCGTCTGGCTCCGCGAGCTGCGACGAGGCCGTCATGTGGATCGACTTCGCCAATCTCTTCGTGCTCGCCGCTACGCAGTACCCCGGGCTGCACGACGGCCCGGTCGAGGAGAAGCCCGAGGCCTTGGGCCATTTCGTCGTCGCCCGCGGTGTGCAGTTGGGCTTGCCGAAGAGGGCTTTGGACAGGCTCCGGAATCTGTTGGGTCTCGGTCTTTGAGGGCGATGTTGCTTTAGCGGCTGGCTCGATTTGGAAAGAAGAAGAAAAAAGCTATAACGGGCAGGCAGGCGGGTAGACGGGCAGCGTTTAGACTTGAATTTGTAATGGGTAGTTATAAGTGAGCGAATACCTGTGGTTTGATTATTGTTCAGTTATACAAATCAATATGGTTTTGTTAATGAGTGGAACTCGGACTAATAAGTCTGCCAGTACAACGTGCGACAGAGCAGATACCGTATCAAATATATGGCCTCAGTGACAATGCCTACAATAATAAATACATCGTCCTCATTAAGTATATCGAAGACAGAAGCCGACCCATCCTACTCTAGCATTCCCCTTCTTGAAAAAGCATACAGTTATTTTCCGAACTTTCCGTACGAGACCCTGAAACTTATGAATCCGATGAGCAGAATATAGACTCACGAGAATCCATTCGGCATATAGCTCGAAACCTAAGGCATTAAGGTAGGCAAAGAACAGAGAACATACATTCGCAGACTATAGCTTCTTCAGCTTTATTTAGGTGGGTTTTTTTTTTAAGACTTTCGTCTACATTATAGGACAGAATCCGATGGCCGTCATAGACATCCTCGCAGTAATTATAGGTTAATATCGAATGTTATAAACCCAACATATAATAGAACCAACCTATCTTCCAATAGCCCGGCGTGCTTCTATAAACCGAAAATAAACAAGACGACTACTCACTGTAATATCAGCTAACAGAAACCCCTAAATCCAATCATGGTGCCTCCTCGCTGCTCCCACACTACAATATCCAGTGTCACGATATTTATTTACGTTCAGTTTTCATCACGTTAGTTATCACTCAACACACCTGTGCCATAGCAGGACTTACTTCGCCTACCTATGTGTGAGCCCTTCTCGAATACGTGGGTAATAGTATATTGTTCGTGATTGTTAAACTCAGAATGGTTCTTAGTACGTATACCTCTGTCATGATAATCCCGCAAGGCCATTGATCTTGATCGGTCACTGTCACCTTCCGTAGCTTACGAGCGGGATTGAGCGTTTACAGGCTTGTCCAGCCATTAATATTTACCTAGCCAGTGGACGTCGAATCGCGGTGGACAAAGTAATACCAAAATGAAAGAGGAGCTAGTTGATTTGCTACCAGGTACACAGGCAAGTTAGTTACGTCCTAAGCATCTACATAATGTACTATGTCGTATCAGCTCATAATAGTTAGCAGTCATGCTTAATTTGGATACCTATGGCTCAAGAATGCGTAAGGGCTTTCTAACGAAACGTATGGGAAAATATATTAAATTCCGACTTGGACTGGTGACATGATATTCTCCTTTTTGAACCGAAAACCGTATAAGTGAACTTGGAGGGTTTACGAATGAAAATAAAGCAAGCCAAGACCGATCATGATATTTACCATACAGAAACAGAAAATTAAACGCACAAGTAGATCGTCAATAAGCGAACGCGAAAGGGGATTCTCAACAAGGAAACGCAAAACCGGATTCGCCATAGAGAAACGGAAAACCGGACTCTCCATAAAGAAACGCGAAACCCGATTCTTAATAAGAAAACGCAAAACTGGATTCCACATAGATAAATGGAATACTGGACTCTCAATAAGAAAACGGACAACCGGATTTGCAATAAAGTTCTTTTTAGCGTCCTGCTTCGGGTAGAACTTGGGACGGCATCGGTTCACGCCGTGGGTGAAATCAGGGGACTGTTTCAGATAGCGGTAGTAATTCTTGCACCCACGCTTGCGGCACCACAACACGTGGAGGCTTTCTTTGTCGTCCGTCAGGTTGTACGAGTCTGGCTCGACGGCCTGGTACCACGCCCATGGGAGACAATTGGCCAGAGCAGGCTTCTTCCCAGGCATGAGACCAATTTTGCGACGATAGTGGACTTGTAGGCACTGGTCCCTGGGACAGCGGTCGACGGAAATCTCCAAGTGACCGGTGCCGTCCGAGACCTTCCCCGTTGTAGGGATCGTCCTCTTGTAGCCGCCCGTCGACAGCTCTTTGGTCCCATCTCCGAAAAACAATCCGCGAGCAGAGTCGAAATCACACGTAGAATAGGCATAGTATTGTAAACATTGGAGCCCCTGGTCTTGTGTAAGGGGTGAATCTGGTCCCGGACCAGAGCAATTCATCTCGGGAAGGTCCCCCAGGGGTAGCTCGGGTGCTATGTACTGTGCAACGCCGGATTCAGATCTGAATCGGTCAAATTGTGAACGTAAGGTAGCAGCGGCGAGAGTGTTGTCGAATATAGGAAGGTGTCCAGTCCACGAAATCTCCAGAATCAGGGGACTCCTGCTGCTACCTTCGAGAGTAACGGTAGGATATATATCATCTTGGTTGTGCGGGGGGATATTGGTGCCATGATGCTCCGAAATGTGACTGCAGCTTTTGCATTGCATCAAGGTCACTCTGGCTGGGGTATCACTTCCAGTATCGAGTTGCTTGAGCCCAAATACTAGTGGTTCTACGTCGGCCCATTTGAGGAACCGGTGCTCACAGATGCGGATGAAACCCTCACGCCCAATGCATATGCGAGATTCGAGGGGACGGGTCCGCTGCCTTATAGAAAAAAAACCTACAACAGAGCTTGTCAGGGTCTATTCGCAGCAGCCGGAGTCGAAGGACGGTATAGAATAGAAAAATACTTACTCATGGGGTGATCCACACCGCAGGCCGCGCAATGTAGATAGTCAGCCAATAGTCTCCGACTGCTCCTTTCCATTTCTGGTGTGCGCATTTTTAGACAACCGGCGCAGTACTCGTGATTCTTGGTAGAAAGGGCTGCCGGTTCCTCCTCAACCCTTGGCTCCAGGGAGGGATGTGTGCTATGAAGCAGGCGGCATAATCGCCTCAGACCGTCGGGATTTTGCAGATCCAGACGCTTCATGATGTCAAGGAGGAGTCCATCAGGAAGTTGACAAAGACAGTTGCACGTCTGGTTGTGCAACATGGCGGGGATCAGAGGGCCCTCCTTGGGGCATTCATGTCCCGTGCAGGGCCGAAGAACCATGGTGCTGAGAGGCAGGTATTGTTCCCGAACGCGGCGTTTGTTTGTATTCAGGATGTTTCGATGATGTTGGATCGGTTTGGGGCAATCTTAGTTTGCTGTCACTTGCTTGTAATCCGTGGACTCATTCCCCCCCTTTCTTTCCACGTTCTTGACGTGGGGATAGGGGATATTCATAGCTAAGAAACGATTGTGTGCTATGTAATGGAAATAACAGTGCTTTAATACTCAATGTCTATCATTGAATAGGTACTGACTTTGGTTAAGCAACTTCATATTAGTCAGATCTTTGCAACATAGAGTTCTCGCTTTACCATAACGCCTCTGAAACACTCAAGGGTTTGGGGGGAGATACTTTCCGTCAGACGACGTTGAGTAGTTCAAATGTCCTTGGATCCATGCTAAATAATAGATAAAACGATCAAACAGTGACTAAATGAAACGGTAGCATCACCAAGCTTCCAACTTGCTTTGGATTAAACCGAGTTTAAGCTACCTGGTAGGAATTCCATGAGTGGCCTTTTTCCGCTCAACCCTTATGTTTGTGGGGTTTGCTGACAGTAATACTATATTAGTAAAATCAAAAAAATTTCGGACCAAGTATCTACTAGGGACCCTTCAGTTGTCCACAGTAGATCCGATCTCCAGGCAATAGTAGGTTAGATGTTGGGTTTGGTGTTGCAACTCACCAGGGCTACCTAGCTGCCTAGAACGTGAACAGCCCGTACATACAGATCATAAGGTAGGTATCAATAGTAACCGTATAAGTGAACTCAGGTTCGACACCAGTCAGCCCTATCAGGTTTTCGCCCATATCATCTGTAAATAACTTAGGTAAGACACGAAGACTTTGAAGCGCCTGGAGGTTGAGTGCGATTGAAAGGTTGTACCGAATACGGAGGGAGTTAGAGTTTACATGGTGTGACCAGTAATAGGATGGATGTTTCTGCAGATGGGCCCTTTCCCTCCCTCCTTACATAACTCAAGATCAGCAGAGGGAGGTTACCTTGCAGGTAGGCACATACCTACATTGGGTATGTACCTCGGGAGGTAGGCAAGACGTCCACGGAGTACTTAGGAGTAAATCGTCTGTTCCTGGAAGTTGAAATCTACCTAGGGGCACAAAACTTAAAATCGTACGTGTGTAGGTCACACATATCCCACAAGGGACCTCCTGGGTAACTGCCCATGTCCACTGCTCCCAATCTTGCAGGATATGCCTTTCTCATCCTCCTTGCCAAGGTTGTTATCCACCCTTCTCAACTTGATAACCCTCTATTTCCGTCCAGTCTCTACATTCTCAGCCTATCTACTGCACTGCAAGGCCCGTTCTCTATATCAATTCTTCGAATAATGAAACCCGACACGTTTTCCCTCTAGATCCACTTAGCTCTTGACCATGGACTATGTACAGTTAATCAACTGGGCTACAAGTTATCATCCCTGTTATTATTGACTGGTCAAGCTTCACTGCATTTCTACAACGACACACCCAAAGATTGCAGCTTTATCTTCTATCCAGCCCCCAAAAATTCAAAGAGGGAACTCTCCAAGAGATATGACCAACAACAAATTGCTGGGGCTTGATATTATGCCAAATTGATTCACTCTATCTCGTGATCAAGCCTTTCTTCTGCAGAAGAGATTATAAGTATGCTCTCCCAGTTACTTCAAGGGCAAGAGAGCGTCATCTGACTGATATCTTGTAGTCTCGCCATTTCGAAAAGTACTTTCTAGGATCCAGACCAAGCATGATATTACGGTAGAGCGATAATTGAAGCTACGGAAATCATGTGATGGAGCATCACACCCTACATCTTCCAACGAGCAATGACTCTAGGTAACTATGGACACTCTGTTCCATACTACAACTATTTACCAACCTTGCTGACTGGCGCTGCACAGGAACTATGGCTGAGGGGCAATCAACAGCAAATTGGCACACGAAACCACATCCCATCATAGCAAACCACAATACAGCACAGCAAGCATAGGGGCAACCGCATCATGATTCATGCCGCAATGCAGACACAGCAACGGACATAGACGCAACCTTAACCACCATGTACAACTCCATTACTTCAACGCCAATGTACGATTCAAAAACCAAAGGTATTGTGCAACTTCCAGGTGAAGATTTCTATATGTCAGTTAGCAATTCCATGAGACCATTCAATTTCTTCTTGATCAAATACATCTTTGGCCATTCTTTCTTCCTTCTTTTTAAACACGCAATTATACGGCAACGCAAACATTCCCATTGAGCTTATCCTCAATGCTTGAACATTCAGGTATGTGTAAACTACCCTCTATCCTCGAACACAGCGAAATCTAAGTTATATGAGGCAATGCTTCAGTAATAATGCTAACAATCAAAACTAAAGCTAGATGGATGCTGCTACTTCATTGCTGGCCAAAACTACCAAATTATCCAAGAATAAGTGCCTCAACCCAACGTCAATCATGACCAGGCCTGCTTTCGTCGCAGCAAACGAATCATAGCCCTCAGAGATAAACCCCCTAGCTTTATCAAAGTTGCCGTCATACTCCGGCCTCGCTGCTCCCAATACCGACACATTCGCATATCGTAATTGGTTGAATTATCCCAATCAACAGACATCGACTGCGTTTCCCAGGACATTCCAGCACCTGCCTCCCAATCTTTATGCTTCACGGCTTTTGCCGCGCTCTACATCATCCACTGCTCTGACACATACCCGAGAGAAGACCAGAACACGTCCCCGCAGCACCACAACTTGACATCATCAATTTCATGAACCCAGCAGCCTGGGTGCCAAGGCAGCCAAAGAAACGAGTCGAGACATTCAGAGTGTTGATGCATATACGCAGGTTATGAGTGTAATATCAGTTGTGTTAGTTAGATATGTTGAATTACAGGATTAATGAGACATGATTGACTTGAGTTTCAACTATCTACACATGGAGGGAGGCCTGTTCTATATACACAATGCCGCGAGATGTCCTTGTACTATGTCAGTCCGAAAGTTATGTGACATAATAAATCCCGTAGCTTCGTTCTCTACGTCGCCGACACACAAGGACTTCGTACGTCGCGCTGTCGTCGACAACAACGATGTCAAATAAGCTCTCTTCTACTCGATGAGAAACGACATCACCCAATTAGTACGATCGAAAATCGACGAAGCACTTAAGAAACTAAGAAAAAATGTTTCGTTTCAACTACCTCAGCCGTCGCCAGTACCTAGACCGTCTCCAGCAACAAAGCCTACACTTTCGCTGGAATATTACATGTGGCATATGACGAGGACGTCGTTTTCTTTTCTCTGTGGGGGGTGTATGTTAGGTCTTCTACTGTGCGTGACGGAGCCACGCACACGCATATAGCCAGCCATTGAGGTTCGACCATCGTCATCTCTTCTAGTTCACCTCGCAACCATAAAGCTGGTTAAAGAAATAAACAAACTAGGGAGCAGGGGAATGTTTGAACTTGTTAAAGTTCATATAGGCAAACTCGAGTGTAATTGGTAAATAAACCTTTGTTACAATCCAATTACCCCTGGCTTGACACACTAATACGAAATATGCCGTTTATGTCGCTGAGATTAGTAGAGTATTATCACTTACTTATATCCGTTCACAATTAAAAGAATCTCTAGGTAGCACCGACAAAGAAAGAGCCTCGTATTAACTGACTAATAATATTTAAATCTTGAAAACACCAGCACCACCAGCACCACCAGCACCACCAGCACCACCGGCTCCGTCTTCTTCTTCCTCTTCCTCTTCTTCTCCTCCTCCTCCTCCTCCTCCTCCCCCCTCCTCCCGCCGCGGCCGGCGGCCCACCCAACGGCAACGCACATTGGCCACCACCAGGCCAATGGCGATACCTACGAGGACCAGCAAGGCCCTCTCCGACCACGCGGTTGAGCTAGTGGCGGGGGCGCAGGCGGGGCAGGCGGGGCAGCCGGCGAGGAAAAATGGGTAGGGCGGGTAGGCTGGGCAGGCAGGTCGGGCAGGCCGGGCAGGCCGGGCAGGTTGGTTGGTTGGCCCTATATATAAAATTAATACCTACAGTCTTAGGGGCATTTAGGAAAATGTATAAATTGACATTTATTATTACTTATATGGTACATAAATAACAGGTAAAGATTTTCTATAAACAGTTAGCAATTATTATAAGACCTAGAGAAGAAAAGAGAAAAGGAGAGGAGAGGAGTTTAGCTAAGGGGGGGGGGGGTTAAAAACTTAAGTAGGTTTTCTATGCCCCCCTATCTTCTATAGATTCTGCATTCCTTAAGTAGGTATGATTGTTTATTATGCTCTTATTATCCTAAAAAGGGAAACAAATGACAGGTAATTACTGTACTAAGAACGTTATAATATCTAAAATAATGCTTATATATTACGTTATTATTCGACGAATTAGCAGCCGTATATTACCCAGGTATCTCTGCTTAGGCCAGTACATGTGTAAGTGGCATAACATCGAGATTTCCTATACTAGTTTTAGTATAAGTCTCGTACTATATGGAATAATGCTACCGCCTTTAGACATACTGGATACGAAATACGTCAAGCCCTGTCCTAGACTGTCTGAGAGATAAGTAGGCATAGGAAAGATCCAATGGTGGAGTTCCATACTGCTTCTCCTTTCAAATCTGTCTTCGATACCCACTGCTTCATCACTTCCAACTCCTTGAGGAACTTTAATTCGCTCTGTTAATCGATAGGTACTTACGTTTGCGGGAAACTTCCATGCTCATTTGAAATGTCCGAAGACTGATGCCGACTCACGAGAGCGTCAATCTATCTACCGGAGAGGAGAGAATGGATCCTAACATATGCACAACACAGAGGCACACGCCGCCTCCCCAGTCTGTCTAACCTACCTAAGGGCACTTCGTCAAACCTTCGCACCATCATCAAAGTCAAAAACAGAGATCGCGCATACGCTAAGACTATCGAATGGTGGCCGGAGCGCGAAGATATCGAAGCGCTTCGTCTATACGGGGACGCCTCATGTAGTTAGTATTCTGTAAATCCAGGTAACTGATATTAAAGCCGCCGCTTTCTTAAGGGCATTACAACTTACCTGTATATATGTCTCTCTCTTCGGAATCCGGCTATATCCTGCCTCATATCACCAGACACCATCTACCCAGTCACAACCTAACCAACCAAATTACTTCCTCAACTCTTAAACCTTAGAAATCAGTCCTGCGTCTACTAATAATCATCTCTCTTACTCTCTCTCTCTCGCTCTATCTGTCCCTCTCTTTCTCGCTCCCCCTTTCTCTTTCACTCTTTTACTCTCTCTTATATATACATACATACATACACACAGTCTCGCTCTTTCTCTTTCTTTTACTTGCTCCTTCGCCCCCGTTCAGTCTCTCGCTTTCTCTCTGGCTCTGGCTCTCGCACTCGCACTCGCTCTCTGTCTCCGCTCCCGCTCCTGCATACCTACATACAGCCACAGCCTTGTTCTCATAATAATATAGCCCCTTCCACAGCTTTAATCTGTCCTTCTAGTTTTATTAAGCTCTCTAATACAACCGACTGTCTTATTAGTGAGTTACGTAGGCTACATATTACATAAATTATGTAGTTTCCCCATGAAAGAGCTGGCTAGATTATCTCCATCTTTGATATAATTCCCGTTGCAAATTATTCTCTTATACCTAGTGCAACCCAACAGTGAGAACATATAATATCTGTCTGTAGCTGCTAGGATAGTCATTTATGGCATACTGGATTTTGCTCTAACTCATATCTCCCTGACCTCTATGTTTGTTAACTCGGTAGTCCTTAGTCAATCAACTAACCTCGGGATTTGGTGCATTTGGTTAATAGCACGTAGCAAATCATTGCCTCTAGGTTAGCTGCAGGAGTTGGACATCAGAAGCCGATAATTACATATAAGTCGACACCAGGCCATCGGGCTACAGTAGTATTGGTATGCACACTGAAAGTCGATAAAGCTATGTAAATTAGATCGTAGTTATTAGGCTCAATTTCGACTCGATAGACTAGTATTTCGATAGGCAGATGTATAAACTACGGATTGTACAATATGGGTTTACTCATACAAAACAAACAAAACGCCCCCATTTCTATGAGACGATCAACCTCTGAACTCGGCTAACCCGTCGTCCTCCTCTAACATGGTGATAAAAGAAAACGGTGCGAACATGTGACCCGCGAATTCGGCGTACTTGGACTGGGCCTCGACCCACTGGAGACGAAGGGAGTGCAGCTGCGTAAGGCGTTAGCGAGAATTTCTGAAAGGGCGAGCTTCTTTCCATAGGTCCCAAAACTTACCATGGCACTGCAGCCTTCCATACAGATCAGGATGATGCAGGTGAGGCAGAACCACAGGTAGAACGCGATAACAATCATAATGACACCGACGACACCGGGCATGGCGAGCGACGGTCCGAGTGTCATGTCCCAAAGCACAACACTCAGCTGCTGATGGGCGAGAGAAAGAGCCCAGAGACGCAGGTATGAGGCAGTGTGGGAGACGCAGTTCAAACAGAATTCTAAATCATGCGTGAGCGAGTGCATTGCAGATGGCGGCTCTGGTATCAACTTACCGATAGTGTGGATGACCTGGTGGATCATGACTTCACTGAACTCGAATTCCTCGTGCTCCTCATCGTCGCCGTGTGCGATCATAGCGACACCCTCGCCATCCTCGGTGTCCACACTAACGCGGCCGTTGCCGTGTCCGTCGATATGTCCATCGCCTTCATCGTCGTCAAGCGCCGAGACTCTCGAGTGTTCGCCTATACCACGATAGCCCTTAGCGCGAGCGCGGTTGTGCTCCCATCGCAGGTAGAACGGCTTGAGGAACAATAGGATGGGGACCTGGACAACCGCGAGAAGTAGCAATATTACTTGAACAGTCTGCTGACCAGGGTAGAGCTGAACATCCAAGATACCCGGCTGCAAGAACATGTAGATCAACATGTTCAGCAGTCCGGGAGGCTGCCGGCCGACTGCGTACCAGTCTACAGACCATTTGTAAATAATGCAGATGACAAGGTAGCCGAAGATAGACTGGAAGAAGATCATTCCCGGAAGGAAATTGCCCCAGATGTCAATCGGCTTCTTGAAGTGTTTCGCGTTGAACAGTGATAGGCAGAGCGAGTAGGTCATGTGTGCCCATCCAACAATGATAGACATCTTCATCTTGTAACTGTTTGTGAACAACAGGTCGTTCTCAGTGTCGTGCCACATCCAATCCAGGCCGAATGGATATCGATAATCGCCCTTCAGCTTCGCCGTAAGCGCCTCACCTTGCTTCCATCCTTCTGGAACTTCCCACTCCCAGGCACTGTCAAACAGCGTCAGAGATTTCGAGAAAGCATCGTTGTACATGAGACCGGTGAAGAGCGAGAATATACTCATGACTAGGGCGATGTAACGGCCGTAGTAGATCATGGCAAAAAGTTCAAAAGTCACCTTCTTCAGAGGTTTCTCCCAGTAAATCATAGCCAAGGCGGAGCACAGCATGATCACTGCGTGGCCGAAGTCACCGAACATGATAGCGAACAGGAAAGGAAACGTCACGAGGGCGGGTAAGGCAGGGTTGACTTCCTGGTAGGTCGCGGTGCCGTAAGCATTAATGATAGTCTGGAAGGCCTCGGTGAACTTGTTGGTCTTCAAGTAGGTCGGAGGGGTCTTGTTTGTTCTGATTTCATTGATAATGGACGGAACAGAGAGACCAGCTCGGTTGGTTACGTCCTGAAGTGTGGATCGGATACGAGGTAGATCGTTGGTAGGACACCATCCCTCAGCGATGAGAGTGCGCCTCTGCCGATCGAATGAGAAGAGGTTCAAGGTCTGGTACGTAGCTTTCTCCTTGGTAATAAGAATCATCCATGCCGCTAAGGACTGGGCAATCTGGGTCAGTTCGGCATCAAGAGTCTGCTGGGTGTTCTGTAAGACATTCTGGACATCGCCGAGACGGGCGTTCACTTCATGCATCTGGTCTCGACGAAGGTCGGAATTCTCGTCTACACTGTAGATATCGGCACCCATCGATTCGGAAATCTTTCGAATCTTGGCCAAGATCTCCTTGCCGTGGGCAAAGATGACGAAGACATTCTTGTTGATGAGATCGTTGGTGGAGGGATTGGTCAGGGGTTCGGGGATCTCGGACTGGTTCATGTAGAGATTGCCGCGAAGCGTCCTCCAAAGAATACGTTCGAAAGCAGCTACCCGATCGCGGTTGATGACACCGGCCACAAACCCAATGTTCATACCAGAGAATGACCGTTCAGCGTCACCAGCCTGGTAATGTTGCTCAACATCTTGGAGTAAAGGAGCATCGTCGTCCTCGGTCGAAGCTCGAATCTCGTCGACATTACCGTGGGCACGGTCAAAGAAGCCGCCCGCCTCACGGAGAACCCAGCGCCACTCGGTCAGCTCAACCTCTCGCTTCTTTAGGGTCTCGTAGCTGTCGTTCAGCTGGAAGATGCGCTGCTCGAGGCTCTGGCTGCGTTCGGATAGCTCGTCGATCTCGGTGGTCGTTGGAGGAGCGAGTGTTTCGACATCGAGGTCTAGCTTCCGTAGGGGGATTTGGGACTTTTCCATCTGGGCATAGAAATATCCTAGAATGGAGATAGGTGTTAAGACAAAGGCTCATGTTTAAGACAGGTTGAGGCGCGTTAGTTAGCACTTACGAAGCTGTCGTTCCACATTATCGAGCCTTCGAATCTCCTGGGTGAAGGTTCTCTGGAATGCACTGACTTCGCTGTTGAGCTACATGACTGTTAGCGGTGGTTTGAACAAGTGATGACGATAATGACGGTGCTGGTGATGGCGTACATCTCGAAATTGGACCAGTCCAAGTTCTCCCAACGCGTTGACACATTCTCGGCCGATTTCATTGGATAAATACAGCTGCACCATGCTCATGTCCGCAGAGCGGAACATGGACTGATTTGACGGAGCCATGGTGATGGCGCTGACTTCTCTAAGAGATGATGACGACGAGGTCGAGATGGCAGCGGGCTCAGCCAAGCTTACGGAGGAAACGTTGTAGGTAGCTTTGTACGCGGTTATGTCGGAATCGGGGCAGTAGTGAGTGGCTGGAGCTCGCGAGGCGCAGGTGTGGCAGAGCTTAATGCAGCTAAGCAGTACGGATCTAGTTATGCAATTAAAGCGCATAGATGATAGGACTTGCCTCACCCTTTGGATTTTATACATATATTGAACTCACCATCATAAATCGGCTTGTAACGTCTAGCTCTTAAATGCCTTTACTTGTATTTACTCTATCTTATTATCATTAACATGTATTCTAAGATGAGCCTTTTCACATATTTTTAGTCACTATTTGCTCGGCATCTTGAGAGTCGGGTCCAATAATACCTACGTACTATTATATTAAGACTTCACTACTTGGGCGCTCTATAGCCATAGGGAAGAAGTATGTATTCTTAATTAAGGGACTACATGGGTGGTTTCTGTAGTCATTCATCCACGTCGAGGAATGCAATTGAGGACTGAGTGTGCCGTAACCGGAGATGTTGTTGTCTTTCTTGGCGCCGATAACACGGGGCTGCAAGATCAATAAAAAAGAAAGAAGTAGCAGTAGATAGGTCTGGTAGAAACGATGGCGAGAAACTATATGAGGTTATCTACTAATAGAAATGTCTTTAGATTCTATAACAAGGGGGGGGGGGGGGGGGGAAGAAAAAAGAAAACCTTATATGTACCTAGAGATTTTATACCTGAGTTGTATACGACGTTTCGTCCAATGATGCAGACATACCTACTAGCGCTGCTCTGCTATTGGGTAACATCCGGATTTCATTTACGGAAATGGAAATGCTGATTGTGTACTTACATGAAGCTAGATGCTAGAATGCAACTCTAGGTACAAAGTACTCATGCATATCAAGCATGGTATTACCAGATCAAACTCATGGGACGGCAAGATCTCAGATAGCTTTGCTTAAAAATTAACTTTGTAGTAAGACAAACGGTAGTATATAGATAGTTGGAACCTTACCATTATTAATAAAGATGGCTGGTGAGAAAATGATGCTTGAGACATAGACAGGTATTATACTTGAGAGATAATATCGAGAAACGTAGTCATGATAGGTAAACTATATTTACGTACATCGGAATTCATCAGGTCTCACTCTCGTTGGGCCTCAATGACACATACGTAAGTGCATGAGAGGAGAGAGAAAACAGCAGACATCGAGTAACTAAATACAGCATATCACCAAGCTCATCACAACCAATCGACAGATAAAATACTCATCGTGAACAACAATTCGCCTATATCATTCACACCTCTGCAATACCTACCTATTAACTATCATAACCACCTGTTTCTACATACATACATACCTACTTAACAATACCATTGCCGCCACCGGCCACCGAAAAAAATACCTACCTACCTACCCGTTTTCCCTGCGATAGATGATCAATATCTCGTAACCACCTTCCAGGAAATACATGTAAATATCGCGCGAACGTGCCTCCACTTCGCACAATCCGGCTCAACACGCCAGGAGGTAATACCTCTTGGAAGGATGTGACACTGCAGCAGAAGGAACGCGTGGCGTGTCCCCGGGTCGGTATTGCGTGACGAAGGGATAGATACCTACTAAGTAATTATGACATCTAATATCAGGGGCAAACATACATACATACACCCACTTACATACTAAGTAAACACTCCCTAACCTTGTGATGTCCGAAGACGCGCAGCGACGTTCAATAGTAGGGGTCGCATAGTTTAGGTCATGAGATAATAGAGCGTCGAGTGCTTGTTTGCTTGTGGTAATATACCTAGTCAGTCCATAGGAGATTCCACCGGTCCATAAAGATTCCCAGCTACGAAGTAATAAATATGTCAGGATCATACATCGAGCATGGTTTTATATTCAAGCTTAACTAATAGGTAGCTTGCGGAGATATCTATCTTACTCCCTACCTAAGTCTATACCTTCCATATCCAACACACATAGGTAGGTAGTTCACTGACTCCCTCCCCATAGAGAACCCGAGGACTTTCGTTCCTATTAAGGTACTTACTTATCTGAACTACGCGCTTCCTGCCTCCCCTCCGACCCTTTCAAAATTCCCTTTCAGTACCTCGTCTTGTCAGAGACAGAGATTCCCTTCAACGCTCAGGTAGGTAATGAATGCCCAAGTATGTAGCGACGCACCAGAATCCGGAATGTATGCAGCCCGACTCATCTGCCGTAACAAGTTGGTCGACGTGCCTAGTCCGGAAGATACCTAGGTTAGGTCTCTTGTGTCATTGTAGTTACCAAGGTCACAAAACTCCATCCATCCCATCACATCAACAGAGTATATCTATATTATCAAATACCCATGGAAATATATATATACAATGCAACTTTAGAATCAAATCAATTTACGCTAATTACAATGATTTACATATATGCCTATCAACGCTCTTCGCCATGACGCCGTGTAGAGAAAGAAAGGGGAAAATAAAGAAGAAGAAATGCTTTTCGCTAATACTTTTATTCCGAAAAACCTCTTCGCTGCACCCCAGTCCCGCCCCTTTCCCCCCAAAATTGAACTTTTCTTGATATCTTGAATGCATGAATCATCGACGAGATAATACCGGAATCAATACTCCACAATGGTATGTCAGGGGAAATGAAGAAAATAAAGAGCCGAGAACAGAGAGAAGAAACCAAAGGAGCCCAGCCAGGTCCACAAAGATCCAGACGAAGAAGTGCCCAATAGAGAGGACCCGACCCATGCAAAAGAGGAGAGCGGGGTAAAGATACGAAGAAGAAGGAGATTGGGGAACGTCGTTCAATTGAAGCCGTCATTCACCTATTCATTAGATAAATCGATTGATCAATTGATCACAGCTTGCGCTTGAACATGTACGAGCCGTACATCCCGCCCACCTCGGCCGATGCGACGGGAATCTTGCGCATGCCCCAGAACGAGGCGCCCATCTTCCAGGAGCGGAAGCCCGGGTCGCGGGGCCCTTCCTCCTCGGGCTTGTGGGTGCGGACGAGCCAAGCGCGGCTGCCGAACTCCATGACGGTCCAGCCCGACTGGCTAACGGCTGGCGACTTCGAGAGCCGCGGGTACAGGCCATCGGTGACCTCTACGACCTCTAGCGGCGCGGAGTACTTCTTCATGATCGACGTGGTGCGCGCGAACAGCGCCCCTAGGTCTAGCTCCGACGCGAAGTAGTCTGAGAGGTCTAGGTACTTGAGCGAGTGCGGCACCCAGTCCAACTGCATGCTTATATCGTCTTCGTCGTCAGGGTCGCCATCGGGCACGAATAGGCGGTCGATGTCGGCGATCTTTAGATTTCGGCCTATGGCGAGCTCTTCCAGATGCTTCGTCAGCGGGCGGAGAAGGTCAATGTGCGAAGCATTCATCTTGCTCCCCCTTAGGCTCAGCGAGCGCAGGCTTCGGGGAAGAATTGGGATCAGCTTGGTCAGGTCATTCTCGTCTAGAAGCTGGTGGCTTCGCGCGTCCGACGCGAGGCTCAAGAACTTCAATTCCTTGGCGGCGGGGTGGTGTGCAAGGAAGTCTATGACAACGTTAGCTGTCAAGAGCTTGCACTTGGCCAAGTTTAGGTGCGTGATATTGGCGTTGTGCGGGATGGATAGCAGTGCCTTATTCGTAACCCGTGTTCCCACGAGATCCAAATGCGTTAGCTGCCCTAGCCGGGGAAGCAGCGTCTCGAACACGGTCGAGGGTAGAGAGATACATTGGTGCAAAGAAAGACGCGAGATCGAGAGCGTCTGCGGCCAGTCTGACGTGAGAACGGACTCGAAAGCAGACCGGAAGCGAGCCGAAGAGCAACCGCAAAAGTCTAGTCCCTGCAGCCTGTCGAGTCCGAAAAACAGCTTCCGCAGAACGGCCTCACTGCACTCGTCGTCAACGTATTCCTGCGCCAAAAACTCACGAAGGTAAGGGGTCAGCTCCAAGCATTGCAACAACGTCTCGGGAGTTAAGTTGCGAGTAGCAGCTCGCTCCATAGCCGTCGTAAAGATAGTGTTAGGGTTGAAGTGGCTGAAGTCCAGCCGCCGCACGATGGTCCCTAGTTCCGGGTTCTGCGAGACATGTGTGAGGAACTTCCGAAAGATCCGGGAATGGGGGATCGTTATGTTCTTGTAAAGGGAATTTAGCGTGGCCGAGTGTAATGTTCTCGACGTCAGCAACACAGACATCAAGTCCACGTTACGAGTAGTAAGTCCATTTGTAGGCACATCAAGAACAAGATGGTCGATGATCTGATCTGGTTGTATCCGTCAGATATTTGCTCCAGCCTCCACGACAAGCTTGCTTGTGACTTACCTAGTAGCTCGGTGGGTAGCCTCTCGATGGGGGCCTTTCCCGGTGCTGGTCTCTCTGGGTCTTTTGGCTTCACGGGGGCCGATGGCGTCGACCAGGAAATCGTCAGGGCGTGCAAATCTCCGAAGCTCTTGCTCTTGCTCGCCTTGCTCCCCCCTACACCGATCTGCTTCCAGCCCTGAAAGCTGTCGGCAGCGACTGCGGGAAGCCAACACCCGTGCAACCGGCTATGCGGCTGTGTCACGGGCGGCACGAACTGCGTCTGGGTCATTTCTAAAGGTGAGGGTAGGTCCTCGACGGCACCTTCGACGGGTCTGGAATAGGACGAGACCTTAGTGCTGGTGAAGTTCTGGGCTAGGTCGGAGACGTCCTCTCGGACGGAAGAGAATGAAGACCGGGCGGTTTTTTCTGGTGAAGTTATTCGGGAGGCAGCCTCGAGTCGGTCCATTTTGTCGTCCAGGTTGTAAGTCATGGGACCGTCCTTAAAATTTTGGGCTAAGCGTTGGCTTGGGTGCTTCAAGACAGAAGGGATGGGAGCGATGGCTGTCTGGTCCATAATCGGAAGATGCCCGAGCTGGTCGCCCGATAGGTCACACAACAAAGTCGATGTCAGGAATTGGTCCAGTAGCGCAAATACCTTTCCTTCTCCGGCCTGAGGGTGAGCTGTCCGCACGGGTGCAGAGCAGCCAGAGTTTCATCCAGGGCTACGCGGGAACACTTCCAGCCCACCGGGATGAGCTTTCTGTTAGTCAAACAAGTGAATTTTTAGGTAACAGGTTTCGTTGGCGCAATGCGGGGAAAAACTGATGAGATGGATTCCGTAGCTGGTACGTTAAATGAGTCTATCGCATATGTTCTATGTACGAAACCAGGGGCGGTAGGATGACGAGGTTACTATGTATTTATTGTTGTTGTTGTTCCTCAAACCGGGGGGTTCGAATTCCTCATACGTAAGTGTTGGAGGAGAGAAATGTCAGTATGGAGAGCTACCTGGCTACCAGGATGCACGTATCCATGTTATGGATGTGTGCATGTACGCAATATTGTCCACTATGTACGTATAAGTACGGCCTTTGCGCTGTTGCAGTTTGTCAGTAGAACAGCCAGACCCGTATAATAGGTAACGATAATACTTATACCGGTGGTGACTTATAGGGGGGCGATACCTGGCAGTATAGCAGGTAGGATGGCATGAGAAGGCGGTCTCGAATCCATTGTTCAGAGATTGAGTAATGGAAATAAAGGAGTGGTAAGAGAATCGGCCTCTTCTTTGTCACCTGAGCTACCCACCAGCACTTGTCGCAGCCATAACTGGCGGCAAATAATTGCCTGGGGTCCATGGTTCGTTCGGATCGAATAGTTATTTGGTAATGGGAATCTTAGGCCGTCCCAGTCATGTTGTTACGGACAATAGCGTCATCTTGAAGTGAAATTTTTCTGCTCATCTTTTTAGTCGGAGAAGCCAAGCGGGCTTGGAAGCCGGGAGCCTCAGTCTTGCAGAGAAGGTGTGGGCTAATATGTGGCTAAAAAAGCCGTCATATATTCTTGGCAAATTTACATAGGCGGGTTGGCGGGTACCTATCCAAGAATACGCATGTAACGTATGAAGTGCCCAGGTGCTAGGTACGGATCCGTAAGTACAGTAGTTCTTTCCCCAACCCCGTCCCCCGTTCCCCGGACTTACATGTACATACATACGGTATATATGTGCTGTGGTGTCAAGGGCAAGTCTTTCCCCTGGATATGGCGGCGCACTAAACATGGAGGCTACATATACATAAGTTGCAGGTGCTATTCCCCAGAGACGTCTCTTTTTTTTTCCCGGGCTTTTCTAGATCTGGTATGATACTTGTAAACAGATACCAGAGCAAGAGGAAAAACTTTGACTTGGTATCGTAATAAGTATTGAGTGCCAACGAATCATGTGCGCCCATTCCAGCTATACGCACTACATAGTACATATTTCAACTGGAGGTTCCTTGTCCTTACGATGTCTACATACATACGCATAAAGGTTATTAGAAACTTATGTATAAAGTTTAAGAGCACACAATGATATTTCGTCAAGGCTAATCTTCTCTTCTTTCAGTTTTTCCCCCTTCCTCCTCTATTTTTCCTCTTAGTTCCGTTGCCTCTTCTCAGCTTTTATTCGCCGTACTACGTATGTACACTGAGCGTGGCCAGGTGCGATATCGCAGAGTACTAGGTTAGCGTTTATCATCCGTATCCATCAGATGAGTGACTCGTTGCGTCCCGAGCTATCCTAGATAGGACACTACCTACATACATATTGTAGTTGTTTCGGATCGCCGGCACTAATGTAGAAACCAGCGCTACGGATCCGTCTTTGATAAAAAAGACAAACCGGGCAGGAGGCCGGACTTTTTGAATGACCATAGCCAACACTAGCACTTCCACATTAAACCGTCTGTTTTCTAACAATATCCAAGAATAATATAATATTTATAATTATAATGAAGTAAAGAAATCAGAGTTTTATTTATTGATTATTTTATTTTATTTTATTTTATTCATTAGGTATATGGTGAATATTGCCAGGATGTTCTGAGTGTATTAGGTATTAGAGCTATGGTAACGTAAAAAGTTATATAAGCAAGCGTACGGATAAACCACAGCAAAGTCGTTAGAAAATGGTGTAATGGCGGTCTTCCCATGGCTAAAGTGGCCACAGGAACCTTTAATCTCATGAGCATAACATACTTATTAGGAGCTGCCATTATCCTCGTGGTCAACACTGTTAAGTTACCTACATCTATCCATATCTAACTACATACATACCTCCCGAAAGATCTGAGTCCGGTGGCGTATCTACATATCAGCCACCCGTCACCCGTCTTTCCTTGCCCCTTTTCCTTCCCCTAACTAGTTAGTGAGGGCCTTAGCTGCTTAGATACCTTTTAGGTAAAGTCGTCGACCTACATACCTACCTGCTTACACCTGCGTGGGTCGCTAGGGGATCGATCATATTGCGGGGAAATAGCTTCAACTCTCGTTGGCGGATGCTATCGAACCAATGTATTGTATTGCCTGGGGTTTTTTTGGTTTGGTACCTACCTACCTACCTATGCCGCGGCTGACTTTACGTGGCGTACCTATGTAGAAATAGTCCATCAGGTTGGTTAGTAGGTAGATAAGGTACCCTGTCGGACTTACATGTACGCACGTACGTACGTTAGAGGTCTTCTCTCTTGACAACTAAAACAGTGCACACAAACTCAGCTAGTATAACCACTGAGCCACACCTCTCACAAAAGGGTATTGGAATACCAAGGTCACTCCTTGCTACCTTATGCTAGCTTATCGGAGGCACCTGTAACTACGGTACAGTCTACAAAAACATAACCTAACCTTCATGCTCGAGAACAAGCAAGCAAGGATGACGGCGGGTACATACGTACGATTCGGGCCAGGGGCGAACAGACAGACTTTATTCATCATCATTCGAAATGATACTGTTGTCTGAACAGCAGACAGCAGCAGCAGCAGACCGAGCTGTCACGTCTGATGATCTATGTAGTCTTATACCTACTACGATGTACTATAGCCATAGCCGCATCACACTTCCAAGGTTGCTGGTATATACATACACTTCCAAAAACAAAAACAAACAGGGCTTGGCAGGCAAATGTATATATGTACAACAGTCCTTACATAAGTAGGATTCTGATCCGACACAACAGACACATGTTCGTCGTCTATAGCAGTTAAGTTACCCACCACGCCCTTATCGTATCGTATCCGAAGAAGCAATAGTGGCAGTAGTAACAATCCCCGCCGGTTCTCGTCGACAACGACCCCGTTTATCAGAAGCCCTCCCAGAAGATTTGGGTATGCTTTATCCAGAGCTTCAAAATATGAAGACGCCAGCGTGCGTGCGTTAAAATCCCATTGCATGCATCCCTGCTAGCCTCTACTAACGCCCGGACGCCCTTCTGCTGCCGTTGGAATAATTGCGTAGACACCGTAAACGCCATGCCGTCTTAACCAGTATCAGGTGTCTCAAACACCGTTGGGGACATCATCTGCCGTTTACCTTCTTCCCCGTTTTGATGCGGTCCTTGCAATTGTCGCAGTACCATTTCACTACGGGAGATGTTAGCGAATCTGGGTGGGAATTAGCATAGTCATTATTACTCACCGCTCGGAGGTGGAGCTGCCTTCAGACCGACACAGTCTAGATGGAACCACTCGCGCTCGCAATCGTCGGCATCGCAAGCCACCATCTCGCCATAACTAACTCCATTGCAGTAGCAATACAACGGCTCGTCAGCATCGACATCGCCATCGTCATCGCCCTGTACACTGCTGTTCGCATCTTCGTCTGCAACTCGCGCGGCAATTACTTGCTGCGCCGCGCCTTTCTTATGACTCCTCTTTGCGTTTGTGCCTGATGTATTCCGTGACGAACGAGATCGTTGAGGGGGTTCGGGGAACGAGCCTATAGCAGGGGTCGACGGTTTGCTGGCCCGTCCGCTCTTCGTAGTAACGACAGTTGTGGCGGTCGATGCTTGAGCCTGTCCAGAATCAAGTCTGGACTCTGGGTCGTCCGCTTTTGCAGATCCTTCTTTCTTATTGCTTGCGGTTGTGTTACTTGCACTGGCAATATGTTGAACCGCTTCCTCCTTCGAAGCTTCTGTCTTGACTGTTGTAGTCGACTCTTTACTTGATTTTGTTTCATTTGGAGGACGGGCCCCATTCTGAACCGTCACAACCTCTGGCGTTGTAGCGGCGGCAGTATTTGGTTTATTTGACGCAGATGAAGCTGGTCGTGGCCGACCATTTTCGACATTGGATTGTATGGAGTTTTGCCTCGCGCGGGACGATGCCGGGCGCGCTGCGGCGGCCGTAGGTGCAGGGGAACCGCGGCTAGTAGTCTTGGAATCGGCGAAGTTGGGCTGGATTGGTGAGGGCACAGTGGAGGGTGAGAGTGCAGCGGCTGCAAGGGCCGTTTTGCTGTAAGGAAAGAAATCAGTAACAAGGACATACATATAAAGGGGGAGTACGGATATCAACTGACTTTTTCTTCGAAATCCCGTTGACAGTAGGGAGAGCTTTCCGTTTCTTGGTCGGTTCAGGTGCAGGTGTCGACCGAGGACTGGGATTCTTGGTTTTCGCGGCATTGTTGCCGAGCACAGAACTCATCGCACGTTCCATAGGCTGTCCCCCGTTGGCTGTTTTGTTACTTTCGACTTTTCTTCTCTTCGATGGAGGGTTGCTCCCATTGGTGGTTGCGCCTGCCGTGATGCCCAGACCTACTGGTGTTGTGTCGGCACCTTTCCGCGCTTTGCTGCCATGTGCCTTTTTCGAGGACTCGCCTTTTTGCTTGTTCTCATGATCGTCATGGTCCGAGTCTTGGTGTTGGTTCTTGAGTCCCTTTTTGGCTATGAGCGCTTGCTTTCTCGCGTCACTGCGTGCTGCGGCTTCTTCCGCAAGCTGCTGGGCGGCAGCCGTGATAGTGGCTGCTCCATCCCGGCGCGACCTCTCTGCTTGGTTCGCCCGATTAGCTCTGTTTTCTGGGTATGCCCAATGTGTAGTGCTACCCCATTTAGCTTCGTCACTAAACTCGGCTTCGAGGTGCGGCCACGCGTCGTTTATGCGGGCAAGGTGTTTAGAAAGCGCTTCATTGGCGGTTGATATGACATGATTCTTCTCCTCTAGAGACACTAGCATCTCTTGAACCTTGAACGCGGTTTGGCGAAATAACTGCCGTCGCGGAATATTGCTTGGATCGAACACGGTGGTGTTGTAGGTGTCACCAGTTGATCCGGAAGGAGGATTCCCGTTCGTGGGAAAGCCGGCCGAGCTGTTCTGGGTGCTCATTGGGGTCGAGCCTGGTGCAGTGCTGCTGGCGGCATCGTTGTTGTTTCTGGGCTCAGGGGGGCTTGACTTGAGGACAGCATTGACTAGCTGGAACAGGGTCTCCTCCGGGGCGAAGATCTTGGCGTCGACCTCCTTTAGCAGTGTGAAATGTCGGACGAGGTCTTTCGGGAGAGCCGTTATAGCGTCCGTAAAGTGTGTAATAGCAGGGAATATGTCGATAGGCTGGTCGTGACCATGGCCACCTCCGAGCGAATCTCGGGCGTTGAGAGTACGGGTCAGGCCAGACGAGGTTCGGGGAGGATTTGTTCGAGTCTGACGGACAGGCTGTGCCCTCCGACTGGACGAAGGGCCGGCATCGGCATTAGGGTGCTTAGCGGTCTTCATGGTGATTGCAAGAAGTGGCTGTCGAATCGTAGTCTCGATCGGAACGAGGAGCAGTGGTGGAAGGCAGGTTGTTGGACAGGCTAGATGACCTTGGAAAGAAAATAGGTTGACAGGAAGCTTCAAATAATGAAGCTTAAGTCATCTTGTGATACGACGTGAATAATACTGGTAGAAATGGACTGAAAAAGAACACGATGTGGTTGTGTAGAAGCGGAGGCGCAAAACTGCGAGGACTTGGGTGAATAACTGCACAGAACCTACGGGGATTAATTGACTGACTGATGAGCAGGGACAGCGCCGTCTCTCTTCTGTCGGCGGGCATTTGTGGACTTCCAGCACAGTTTACACTGGCTTGATTGGACACCCGCTGCTCAAGCAAAGCCACCTCCCCACTATTGATCCGAGGGTTAATCCGCTCTCAGTGCGATAAGCCCGATAAGGAAGTACCTACAATGAACATTACGGATGTACCGTGAGCAGCTTGAGGTTGAACAATGACTTCAGCTGGCCTATCCCTGCCTCGACACTTTGAATTATGTCATCAGTTCACCCGGCTGGACACATCCATTCCGACGTGACCTTCAATGCGAGTACGTACCCGTATGTACTGAGACCTACATATTGACTAACGGTTTCGTGGCACAAAGAAACAAGCGTTAGCACTATCAACTCTTTGACAGATCTCAGGATATTAGTAACATTTTCTTCTGAACACATTTCCATTTTTAGATGAACCGATGTGCCAATTTTGTTTAATTCTGGATCTTACATACATGTATTGCGTCCACCTAGGCAGGCAAGAAGCAATGCAATGAAGGGTACTCTATATTAAACATTTGTACAGTTATTACGACAATGAATCATTTGCCTGCTACGCCTAGACACCAAACCATGGTATACTGCCTCTAATCGACGGGAAATGCACCGTCCGGGTTACAATGGGGTGAAATTACACCATACAGCTCACTTCCGTGCAGCTTCCTTCTCCGATAGTTTCTTTTGTCGCCATTGCCATTCCAGAAGGACGGGAATGAAGTGCCATAGATCGAACTCGGGCCAGAGGCACTTCAGGAAGAAGATATGGGTGCCTTCGTGGCACTGCCATAACATGAAATCACTCAATCTCCTGACGCCGCTAGTCCGGATGAAGATGTCCAGTGGTGGGCAGTCGGCAGTGTAGGTGTGGCTGTTGATGGTCTCGGCTGTGATAGTCTCCGGGTTCCGGAACTTCACTGGTAATGTGGACTGTAGCGGTGGCGAGTCGACATCTAGTGCCGTGATTGAAGACATTGAGTCATCGGCGTCTGACCTGATATTGGGATCTGGAGAAGATTCCCTCGGTGTAGGAGATTCTGACTTCTTTGATTGGTTGGACCGTATCTTCTGAGTGATTCGTGATTGTGAAAATGGTGTGTTCTGCGGCCGAGGCGGCGTCGTGTACTCATCTACTGTAGCCTTGATAGCACTGGTCATTTCAGCCCTCGAGGTATACGGAAAACATATGTTCAGTACAGCGCTGCAGACATAGTCAGTTACGGTTGACGAAGAGAATCACTGATCTATGCTTACTCCTTGTTGTGCTTGGTCATCTCAATAGCCCGGTCGACAAAGGGCAATACATCGTCAGGGATCAAGTCCCGTTCCCCTAACACCCGAATGCCAGCCCCATATCGGTCGAGCAGTTCACCGTGTTGAACAAGTTGTTCCAATTTCACTTTGGCCATCGCCATCAAGCCCTTTACTTCGTTTCTGGGTCGGTTGAAGTTTTCGATACTGAAGGCATATACGGTGACTACCTTGACTCCGCATTTGTAACATATCTCGAGTACCTATGGCCAGTTAGCCGGCGGGGCCTACATTCCCATTATTCTGATTATAAGCCATACCCTTGCGAGGGCCTCGAAACCTAGGTGGTGGCCTTCAATGGTCTCAATCTTGTGATTCTTGGCGAAGCGCCTATTCCCGTCCATCTCGAAGGCAACATGTTGGGGTATAGGTCCTTGCTTGAGAGTGCCTATAAGCAGCTCTCGAGCATTCTTCATTGCCCATTCTACAGGTGGTGATTTCCAGAGCCAATTCCTAACATGAGAGAGATAGAGATCAGACATGGTTTTTCTGTGAAAACGAAGGTGGTTCGAGGATTCGTGGGTAAGCACGGATGAGACGTGGAGGTGGACGTGTTCTGAAAATAATAAAAATAATGTTGTAATTAGGTAAAGAAGGCTATGCTTTTTTCCTTTGCATCGTAATGGGATGACGACGATGACAGAAATCAATCGCGGCGTACTTGTCAATGGCGAAGTTCTCTACGCAGCATGTACATAAATACAAGTTAACACGGCAATGTGAAAAAGCATTGGCCACCTCGTAACTTGGTAATTCTCAGTAAGATTCATTAGTTGTCACGAACAGCCCTACTGCCTACATGTACTTATGCGAAATGCTTAAATTGGTACCTAACCCCCAATTGCTTGATGCTTTACCAGATAGCTTCTACAGTAGTCTCAAGCTTTACTGTAGACTTCTCACGTTGGCAATTTTTGCGTGGTTAAACTGAGGAAATCCGAGGCTTTTTCTGCATTCAAACATACTTGGATGTAGGTGCTAGCGCTGGAGATTAAATACTACTAGATTCAGTACTTACCTAAGATAGGTAATCTTGGCTGGGTTACCCGACGCAGCTGACGTATGTAATAGGTGATTGAGTGGTCAAATTAGCTGGGTTCCTAGGTACTCTGGAAAAAGGCTAATAGGTAATAACTACTACTATTTTATTAACAACTATCAGCCTTACCTCCAATTGTGGGATCACTTCTAACGCAGGGTGGATGGATCAAGACAGCTTGTCATAAACCATAAAACCATATTAGTTATTTTCCACCTCGAGGCATCAGGATCGGCCACTCTGTGAATCGTCTACCAACAATACGTTTGCGCTCCAAGATCACGTTCGACTACAGCTAGTATTGTACACTTTATTGTGCTACACACCGGCCGATTGACGACACTGCGATGCGCCGGTGACGTCGCAAGACACGACACAATGTCCTTCACAAATGCGCCCGTGACGCGCAGTCTTGTCTATGGGCTTGTTGGCATGTCCATAGCCGTCAGTCTCCTTGACATCAAGCACTACTTCTACATCCTAGTCGATCTACACCTCTGGCGATTTCACCAGCTATGGAGGTCTCTGATCTACCAGCTGTGCTATACCAACTCCTCCGAGGTGTTGTTTGCCGCCATAACACTTTACAACATGAGATCAGTCGAGAGGATGTGGGGCTCGAGGAAATATGCCGTGAGTGTGTCGGGTTGTATATAGTCGAGGAACATGATGGCTGACGGGTCCTTCTCCACAGACATTCGTCTTTGTCACTTCGATACTCACAAGCATCCTACCTCCGATGATCTTGGCTCTCTTTCTAAGGCCACTTACGCTAGGCTTTTTCAACTACCTCCCCGCGGGGCCGACACCCATCATATTTGCGGTTCTCGCGCAATACCATGCTATGATACCACACATATACAAATACAAGGTGGCCACATCAACGTCCCCATCGACGAATGATCAGACGCCGGGAATCACGCTATCTGATAAATCCCTGCGTTACGTACTTGCCCTCCAGTTAGCACTTTTCCAGTGGCCCGGTTCCTTACTTTGTGCCGTGATCGGCTGGGTGGTGGGCTATTCGTGGAGAATGGAGCTTCTACCTAGGTCTTTAATACGATGGCGGCTGCCTGGTTGGGTGGTAGGCATACGAACGCAACGAAGAAGCGAAGAGTTCGAAGGACTGCGCAGACGGCTCGAGGGAGAGAACGCAGCGACGACGGCAGCAGCTAGTGGAAGTCAAAGTCAAGCTGAAATTGAAGGCGGAAGACGGCGGACGATGGGTCAGCAAGTCATGGATCAGTTTCGCGGGACCTTCTAAGATAAGGTAGGGCCGCTGTTTAGTGAAAACCATTCATGATTATCGTCTATATAAGTATACATTGTGCAGTGTCAGCCCAAATAAACCCGATTCCAGCCCGTAGGTCGTGTATATACTAGGTATGCATGTGGCTGTGGCTAAGCATCCATCTTGTCACCAATATACCACCAAGCACACAAGGCATATTGCCAGCCGAGGATATCATGCAAACTCAATATTGTTGGAGCGAGGCATTCAGCATCAAGCCCCCACCAACCAGCCTGAGGCGGGGTCTAGTAGGTACTATTCACGATCCCTTGCAGCAGACACATGACAAGATACACAATATACAACAGAGGGCAGTGCCAATGAGCGAGATTCGGTCTTAAAATATCTTCAAAGCGGTATGCGATTGCTGCGTTGGATCCCTTGCCGGCCGGCACAGAACCGTCCACGTATGCAACAAAGGCAATTTGCTGACGGCTCCGCCAGCTCTGCCAAGTTGGGATCAATTTGATATTTTATAAGTACACAGCATCCGTATGTGGGCATCTTAGTACCTTAGGTACCGTGTGTGATGACGATAGAATTAAATATACACGGTGTAATTATAATTTATAGACACGGGAAACCCCTGTTCCCATCCCGTTCAGCCGGTGCCGCTCACTGGGGCATGGCGAATCCGAAATTACATTCGCAAGCTTATCAACAACCTCATTACGATCACCTAAGACATAATACACAGTCATCTTCCTCGGGAATTCCAACCCGTTATAGGGCTTGACAAGTCGAATATAGTACTGTCGAGTCTATAATAGTACCAAAAGGCAAAGCTTATATAGTCAAAGGCTTAGGGTCCCGATTCGAGCCAGATTTCAAAGTCGCATCGTCTACGGTCTACCTATTTTTAGGCGCGCTGGCGCGATCTTGCATGACCGTATGTAAGTACTTGTAGACAGACAGCAGACCAGAAAAAAGAAAGCGAACCTAGGCAAATACCAACAGATATTTCTCGAGATTCTTTCTTTCTCTCCGGCGGCTTTCTGGTAATTATTTCTACCTACTTCACACGTACTTATATACCTATCGGCATTGTATGTAAATACAGTATACCTGATGCCAATGTGCTGGCGGACTTCCAATTGAAGGAACCTCAGCCCCAGCCGTAATGCTTGCAATTTATGTATCTAATGTATGTACGTATGCAGGTATGTACATACATACGGATCCGTGCATGTACATAAGTACAGTAACTCCCCACCGTGGCTTAGCACTCTGGCGCTCCTGTCTGGTACCGAAACGCCAACTTGAAGCGCGTGCCTGAAAACTTCAGAGGGTGCGCCACTAATTACAGCGTGTGGTACTTTAAAGGACTTCCCCGTACATAACCATATCCTTATTTTACATATGTACCTCAGTGCGCTTTGCAGATCATATATCGCAAAAACTCCTTTTCTTGATATTATTACCGTCACATCCTAACCTACTCTTACTACTACTTCATTTTGATCCTCTCTCTCCGCCACGCATTCTCGTCATATCCCCTCAGTCGCTCCCTCTTTTGGTTGTCGTTCCTTTTTGAAGTTTCTGTTTGGATATTCCCTGCCCATGGCGTCTTGCTAGTCCATTCTTTGTTCCCGATTAGAATCGACATCAAGCAATCCTTAGCACCACTGGCGTCGACGACGATCAACCGTGTTCCTAGCGCCTCAATCTCGCTCTGAGACCGCAATATTTACGCGCAACTTTCCTTTGTATCATGCATTTCACGGAAGGAAAGATTTATTGGAATTGAGCAAGATGAACGGGTTCACGAACAGACGTTTGGATAGCTTCGATAGGGCAGTTCCACAACCACTGCGCCCGTCGATTGCGCCGAGGGGCCAGGTTCTGGTCGATTCATATAGACAAGACAGTCTCAATGGCTTCGAGGGAAACAAGCCCCGATTCAACCCGGTGAGCTATCACCCTGATTCTGCTTTGGAAAAAGGCGCGCTCTTTTGTTGCTTGATATACTAATATGTCTGGTCAGATGAATCCGGAACATGTTCAAAGTTCAGTACTTGTCGACCTCAAGGATCCCGTTCAAGTACATCTGCTCACGGAAACCGCCTTGTCCGACAGCAAGAACTACGAGATCTTATCCCAAGAGGAGGTAGACGACCTCAAGAAACAATGTCAGGTCTTAAATCAGCGGATCGAGCAGACTCGGGCAAATCTTGCCATTCAATCCAAATATCGAGATGCCGCAACATCCATGTCCAGATTATACTCCCCTTCGAGGTCCGACGGAAAGAGGAGGAGCCTTTTGGGTAATCGCCATAGTGGGACGAACGATGCCGCACGAGAGGCTGAGGTTGAGCTTCACGCGATACAGAAGAAATGCGAAGAACTAGCCTCGGAGCTATGGGCCTTGGAGAAGCGCGTCATGGAGCCTCAACGGCGGCTACTAGAGCACACGGCCGGCATCTTGCAATTTACGCACAAGACGGCCAAGAAGTCGACCACGCCAACCCCGAAAGCGCCTCTTGTCAACGGCATCCCCGCTAGTCCCGAGAGTATGTATACTACATCGAATGGCCGCAATAGTATGGATTTCCTAGATGACGGCATCTTCTTCGACGAAGCAAGTTTGTACCGATCCTTTGATCAGCCAGACACATTTGGGAGTCGGGGCCTCCAGAGCACCATTGAGATTCCTATGAAGTCGCCTGTTCGGGGGCAAAATAAACAACTTGCCGAAGAAAGTGAGAGGTTGCGCGAGGAGAATAGCGAGCTTCAAGCCCAGATCAATGAACTAAGAGGCCAAAGTTCAGATCAGTGGGGGTTAATTTCTAATACAGAGAACAAACTGGAGAATCTCAATCACCAATTGCGCGAACTCATCGTTCGCGCAGATCCAGCGAGGAACAGCAATTACAGAGCCGCCCCGTCCGGACGCGCTGAGCCTGGCGACCTCATCGGTAGCCATCTAGATTACCTTGAGAAGGGTTTGATCGCTATGTCCGATAACCAAAGCAGTAGCCCGGAAGTGACTGGAAAGATACAAGAAATCAATTCCCAGATTCAGGACATGCTTATGCGCACTGTTCCTAACTACCCGCCACCGCCGGATTCGAATATGGATATCAGTGAACACCTTGGATATTTACGGGACTCATTACAGGCTATTGAGGACGAACTACAGCGAGCTATCGAGATGTCCACTATGATTTCTACAGACAAACAGAATACCGACCAGTCTGAAACAGTTCTTATGGGACTCTGGGATATCATACAGTCGGGATATGCTGACATGCGCCAACGAAAGCAAGAGCGACGCAAGGCTCGTCTGGAGAAGGGTCTAGAACCAGACGAAGAAGACATGTCTGACGGCGAATCTTTCGACTTCGACGAAGCTTATTCATTGTCTGCGTTCTCTACCAAGATCCAGTGGCTATACACACAAGCTACCAAATTAAAGGAACAAAAGGCTGTTTTGAAACGCCAGATCAAACAGCAGCGCGAATTGAACAGCAAATCTGATTCTGAGAAAGACGAGGCTTTGAGGAGCAAGATTGACGAGTTGGACCAGGCAAGAGCACTAGCTGACCGAGCCGAAAAGGAGACGGACAAAGTTCGCATCCAACTCTCGCAGGCTTTGGAAGAACTTGAAGAGTTACAGAACGGCCGGTCTCAAGAATCTAGCGCCATGGACGAGGCGAGAGGTCAGCTTAAGGAGCGTAATGCCAAGATAGCATCACTAGAAGCCGAGTCCAAAGACATCCAGGCGCGCCTAGCAGCAGCCGAGGCCAACATGGAAACTGCTGCGGCACAGCTCCGGGAAGCTAACGATGCCAAGAACGCTGCCGACCAAGCCCTCGAGAAGAAGGAGAAGGAGATGAAGGCCAAGGAAGAAGAGCTTGAACAGATGACAGGCATGTTTGCTGAGCTTAAGATGGAGGCCACCCTTGCCAAGGCCGAGCTCGACAGTGCTTATGGTACAAGAAAGGAGAGGGCTGCAGAGGCTGCGGCTCTACACAATTCCGGGGAGTCGGCTAGGATACAGAACAGAATTGAGGTATTGGAGAAGGAATTGAGTGCCACCGCCAAAGATTTGACCGATGTAGTCAAGCAGTCCCTCGCGAGCGAGAAAAAGATCGGAGAGTTGGAAGCCGAACTCGACCAAGCCAAGTCGGAACGATCTCGGATCAAGGACGAGAAGGACAGGATGAGCGACGAGCTCGAGAAGCGGCTACGGGAAGCGACCGGCGACCTCGAGGAGAGGCTGCAAAGCGAGATCGCGAGACTGCAGAAAGAGAAGGAACAGATGCAAGACGATCTCGACAAGGAGCGGCTCAAGTCGCCCATGGTCCAACCGTTGTCGCCCGGCGGCACCAAGACCTCGTACCTCACCGACTCGTACCGGGTGGGCTTGCGGGCCGAACGGAAGAAATGGGAGGAGCAATTGAGAGTACGTCCCCTACATAATATATCATCTCTCTTCATTTTGACTTGGTAACTAACCTTATCTCCCAGGCCGAGCAAATGGTGCGAAGAAAGCTCGAGGACGAGCTGAGAGCGCTGAAGAGAGCACAGGGACACGGCAAGAGCCCGCTGAGCCCCCGATGACAGAGTCGATGATCTCGTCGTTTCATTTCCGTTGCATATCTATTTTTTTGTTTTGGCATATACATATATCCCTTTTGGGTTGGTTGGTTGGTTGGTTGGCGCGTGTGGTTGGTTATTGACCGATCATCCAAAGCAGCATCATTTTTCCCCCTTCCCCTTTCCGTTGTTGTTGAATTTTCTCGTTGTACAAAAAACAGAAGAGCTTGGGATTCTAGTATTTATCTGTGGGGTAGTAGTACCTACCGGTTGTAGACATGTTACTTTTACTCTCGAATATTAGCATTGGGAATGGCGATTTGGGTAGGCTAGGGTGGGGGGGGAGAAATTCTTGGATTACTGTTTTTAGTTTTTTTGTCTTTGGGGTGGGGTTATTCGACTGCATCGTCATCATCGTCATCGTCAGCCATTCATCATCGAGTGAGCGAGCGAGTCAGTGTGTGCGTATGTGAGTGAGTTTGTATAAAGCAGCTTGCTCGACTATGAGAATGAGGATGAAAAAAATGAGAGAATGATTTTTTCGTTTTTAACCCTCTGCCGTTATCAAGATACGGAGTCCTTTTTCTTAGTGTTGGTTGCCTGGTTTAAGGTGTCTATCTCGTGTGTGTGAAGTGATCAAGGGGGGATTTAATGAACCTCGAGGTGAAATGTTATTAGGCTCTGGACTATGTGTTATTGAGAGCAAGTGAAGTGAGTGAGCGAGTTCGTCTCTGGCTATCATATATACATACAGCGTGATAGGTATGCGAGCGAGAAACGTTGAATGAATGAGTAATACCTATAAACTACGGTGCCCGTTTGGCCGTTATTTAACAGCTAAATACATAGAGTATCTTATCTATTAGGTAGTTATTGACTCAATGCTACCATTGCCAGATCCAGCCTAATGAATACGTAAGACCTCTCTATAATAGTTGTTACTTTCTACGTAGTTTGTTGTGAATGAGTGAAAAGGCCCCGCATAATATCATAGATATCAAGTCGAACGCAGTTGGGACTCTCTTATGTGCTATACCTCTGTTCAGTTTGAATAGAGGATGTATAGAGGTGTGCTTACATAGATCTAGGTTACTTTAAACGCAGTCCTTGTGTTACTCGATTCCTGTGTTGGTATAAGGATAGAGAGGTGGTATTACGTAAGGCTATTATATAGTGGGACTGGAGTGCATTCGGAGTCTCCAGCAAGGGACTTGGAGTAGAAGGTAAAAAAGAGGGGATAATATGTATAAGCCATAGGTATAATGCGGCTGAGGTTATTCTAAGCCACGTTCAATTACACGTACATATGAACGCAGCAGCATATAGCCCTTTTAAGAAATTCTAGAGATCCCCGTTCAGCATAGTGGTCTGCTCTTGGATTTGATTATCAACGCTATATCAAACCATTTCAGGAATGCCAGCTCAACCGCTGAAAAAGCCTTGATGTTGATCCCACTCTCATCAATAATAATGATACCATGCTTCGAACTGTTGGAATTAGCAGGTTTCCTTTAAACATATTGATAGAGCGATTTCAGTTCAAGGATTATTGCCTACGCGCAGCTGCTCGCCGTTATGATATCTTCAATATCCAAACGAGCTGATCCATATGAATTGGACCGACAGAGACCACCTATGACGGGGCCTGCCTTTTTTCATACCTACCTAGGAAGTTTGCCTAAAGGCAGTGGCATAGATTGTAGAAGTCCACAGGTACCTGACTTAGACCAAGACGATCATAGGAAATATCTATTATGCTATTTGTACTAATGCCGTTTATATTACATATATGCTGGCCTAAGCAGTGGTGCGCGACTGCTGTATCCTCGACCAATAACGTAATAAGTATCATTATAGCCACTATTCATGGCGTCAACACGGTTATTACCTACCTTCAACATATGAGGTACGGGCAGGTATGGCCTATACAATACGTCTCCTATAACCTACCAGACCTTCCTTTCATTTCTCGGGATGCTAGCAAGAACATATCCAAACGTACTTATGTATCTGATGGGAAGGCATAACACTCAGGAGCGGGCACAAAGACCTGAAATTCGAATACTCACTGGACATTCATTCATTCTTCTTCTTCTTCTTCTTTTCTTCCTTACATCCACACAATCCAACACAAATCTACTATAGCCGATCTCCCTCTGAACCACAACCAACCAAGTCTTATTGCCCTTCAACGCTGAACCTCGATCTCCCACTCACTCCCTGTTAGGGCGACTAAGGCCAAATACTGAGAATATTTCGCCTGACACTCTCTATTCTTGTCATCCTCTTTTCTTCCTCGGGTCTCACGGAATTGCTAACTTTTTAACGGTCATAAATGTAAGTGATTATATCAATTCATATTTTCCTGTTTAGCTTACTCCCCCGCGCTGTTTCATCCGACAACTTATGTACGGCCTGAATGTGATTTCCCCCTTATATTCCCCCCTCTCTACCTTTTGCTTTTTCTACATACTACGAACGAAAGCTTGATTTTAAGACTGTACTAAACTTATATATAGGGCTAACTGCCCAACATACTCGGCTTGCCCGACCTGCCCGCCCTACCCAACCTTCGTCGCCGAGTGCCCGGCAGTCCCTATAACGGGACACTGTGAACTAGATACGCGTTGCCTACGGCTGCGTATAGAAAGAATGGCTCAAGGGCCTGTATTCCTCTAGGCGAAGCTATCTGCTAAGTGCGTGACTAGTGTGTGTATGTATGAGGAAAAGAGAGGAGGAAGAGATGCCGGGGGCAAGGTGCCCCTCTAGGTGACCTAGGTATGTGGGGCTAGGTCACCTGACAGTCCCCCCGTGCCCCCCTGCCCCCGACTAGCTCAGCTGTGTAGTAAGCGGGCGTGTTGGTCTTGGGTGTAGTTATTGGCCAAGTTATGGCCTATGTCGGTTGGCAGTGACTGGGCTGCCGGCCCTGGGTGGGTTGACGGTGGGGGCGAGGAGGAGGAGAACAAGGCGGAGCTGGTGGCGGCGGCGGCGGTGGCAGTGAGAATGCTTGAGGTGCTCGTGGTGCTGGTGCCGATGCTGATGCTAGTGTTTATCAGATTTAAATATTATTAATCAGTTAATATGAGGATCTTTCTTTGTCGGTGCTAGCGATTCCGTTGGCAATTTTTCGTCTTCCTAATCGTATTGAGCTGTACTATCCAGTACGCCTAAAGGCGTTAGCAGTATCCCATATAATATTAGATTTATACCAAAAAGAATATAAGAAATCTTAATATATTTACATCCATACTAGCCTAAGCAGAGGCACCTAAGTACCGGCAATATACGGCTGGTAAATCCTCAAATAATAACGTACATGTAATAAGTATTCCTGTAGGCATTATTGATGTCATTAGTATATTAGTTGCTCTTCTTTGTTTCCTATTACGTGACGGTAGTAAGAGCAGAATGAACGATTATATATTTCCTAAGGAAGGGAGAGCCCGTAGAAGCGGGCACACAAAAGATGAGTCCCCCCGCCAGATAGTCTCTTCTCCTTTTCTCTTCTCTTTTCTTTTCTTCCTCAGGCTCACGTAAATGTCAATTGTCTATAGAAACTCTTTCGTCACGTAAGTTATAATACAGCCTCGAATTCACAATCCCCTGTTCAGCTTACTCCTCCCAACCACCCCTTCACTATTGGCTTTCTTGTTATGTATCCCGAATTAATGAAGCCCGGTCTTGAGCCTCTGCTAACGAACGTCACGTCTATTTAGAACAATGGAAAACGCTCACCGCCCTCAAGTCGCCCTCGGCCCCCAAAACCTCAATGCGCCGCCGGCCCCGACCATCCACCCGGTGTGCCCGGTGTGCCCGGCCTGTCCCACCTGCCCGGCCTACCCCGTCTTGCCCGGCTGCCCCCGCTGTCCCGATATCGTGGCGGTCGGCCCCGGGGGCCCATTCACTTCTTTCCCCGTCGGTGCTGGCTTCGCGGCCTTTGTCTTGGGAGTGGTCCTTGGCTTTGCGTCGAAAAAGTTGCGGTTCGTGAGGAGAAAGTAGTGGGAGGGGGGAAGGGAGGGGGAAAGGGAAGGGGGGGGGGGAATGAATCACTGTGTTCTTGTTTTTTTCTTTTCAAGTTAAATATCTTTATTTAATCAATGGATCAACAGGCTGTTGTCAGGAATATTTGTGCTTGGTGTACTTGGCCAGCAGTGAACCCAGCTATCAGGTCACGCTAACAAAGACCCATACGCAGCTAACCCGGTTCCCCGATACGTTAAAGTAATAGGTAATTATCCCATCATGAATATTTATTTCTACCCTGTCTTTCCGTAGATTATCAGTGCGAGGAGGAGGTAGGAGACTACTACTTCTGACCCCTGTGATCTGTCCGCACCGGGTTAAATGTAGCATGATAAGTGTGATATTTATTTTTGTATGTCTTATTAATGGGTTGGTAACGCTGACCTTGATACCGAGTTTATAACCTCCATAAACTCGAACTTATTGCCGGCGTTTACTGAGACAATCTGATTGCATTTATTAGAGAAAAGTACTGGTGGGGAGGTGTATCTACTATTAGGGGGATCACAGTCACTTTAATCACTTCGTCCACGATGGGCCTGTGGTTTTCTTTCATTGGGGCAGTCCAGCGACTCAAACCCACCTGCGTCGACGCGAAGTGGGAATCAGCGATATCCCCACGAAACAGGACTGGTGGACAAGGTGCGAATCTCGAGGTCATTACCGGATAACACATGTTATTTCTTAGCCTCCCAGTACTCCTCCTCGTACCGCTAAGGATCATGCTCATCGTCGAAAACATCGTCGTTATCGCACTCCAGTACCCCCACCAAAACACGTAGCAGTAGGTAGATAACTCCTCCACCGGCGCCGGCGGCACCGCCCAAGGTCCGAACCTCGTCTACGCCGGCCGGAGGATGGATGAATTCGGGGGGAGAGGGAGAGAGAGAAAAGAAAGGAATTTCAAGTTAACTTATGTTTCCTACACTACCGCAAATACTCATCCGACGCTGCGCCGCCACATTCCCTTGATGCACTCGCAATACCGACGCCAATACCCTCGAGTGTTGCAGGTGTTGCATGCATGATAGATAACTCCTATCCCCGAACAACGTGCGCATACTTCGAGACTGTCCCTATAAATATATCCCACGCCACGACAACGGCGGCAGCGTCCGTTACGTGTGCAAGGCCGACAGATCTCCAGTTTCCAGACAAAACCTGTTCTACGGCAGATTGCACAGTCTTCCTCCTTATAGCCCTCCCCATTACAATCTCTACAGCGGGCGTTATATTTGCCCTTATCGCGGCACTTGTCACAATAGATCATGTCGACTACTTTTCGATACGGTTATAGTGTTTTCATATCCCGGCTACGGCTGGATCTGATGGTTTGTGGCGTGGCGCGGTATTTGCCTAGTTTTGTTCGTGAACAGATGTTCTATAACTGTTTAGCCGCCTGGGCTCAGAATTGAAGTTAAAACGGGAGACCGGCGTCTCGAGAAACAAGCAGACGAGAGTTGTGCGATTTCGATGAGAGGATAGGAAATCTACTAGCAATCGCAGATATACGAAGAGGGCGAGAGTCGGGCCTTGACGATCGTGGGTGCTATGCTGACGCAAATCTGAGGACCTATCTACCGTGGATGCGTTCTGGATTTTTATCGTCAGAATTGCTCTGTCGTCCATGGACTTCCTACAAACTAACCAGGTCTCTATGGATTGTATCGCGTATTCTGTTAGTTACAGCATAAAAGAATAAGCTTCGAGCATATAACACATGGCTCTAACAAAATATATTGATTGTATTATCTAGATGCCATTGGGTGTGAAAGGCGTGGGCGTTGTGGGAGTGATTCACTTGTACTGTTGGTGCGAGGCCTACCTTTACCTGACAATCAGGTCAGCCTATGACTAGGTATGTGTCCTATTTGTCCAACCAACGAAGGTTACCGTCCTGTTTAAGCCCACTAGGGTTACTTGATATACAAGAACGAAGGAAAACGATGAGAGCAATCCATATGACTGTGGATGACTGTGGATGACTGAGGACGACGGAGGATGAAATGATAGCACATCTTGCCTCGATGGCTCAACCGTACAAACGATACACCTATAGAAGAATCTATCAGCAAGAACTCATCGAGTAACTGAGTTTGAGCCTTGGGAATGGACACATGTTAATAAAGAACTTAACATGAGTGTATTCTCGACCGGCTGCTTTCGTACAATGTCCGCCCAACATACAGTCATATAGCAAACTGAGCTTGAGCCCCAACACGGTTTGCTCGTGTCATCCCGCTTTCGGCCGCATGCTTATGACAAGACTTCTTAGAAATAATAGGTTTACTACCAACTACAACACAATACTAACTCATTCTTTGTTCTCTACCATCATGTGAAAAAGGAGGTTGACAGGGGTAATTGTGTTACCTAGATGCAGACCTTCGTTTCGTTTGTTAACCTACCGAAGACGTACTTGGTCACTATGTTAGAGTCACAAGAGTTAATGATTCAAACGCTGACCTCCAGTACCATACATAAGTAACAGCAATGCCGGGTTAACTGTCATGTTACCTTCGGTCCTTACTCAATCTCCAGATATTCTACATCCCATCTATCTAACCCAGGAATTCCCTCCTACTAGCCTCGGGATAACCTACCAGTGCAGAGCATGAAAAATGGCCGACTATAGAAAACCGGTTAGTTTCCCAACTACGATTTACTTATGCCAAAGGTTCGTCTTAACGCTAAAAACAATCGCCGGCTTGTAGGACACTCCAGAGCCCAGCGACGACGCGGAGCGCCAGATCGAAACGCTAAAGGACGACCGCAAAATCAACGCCGCGCTAACGGACCGACTGTCCGCCATAGTTTCCGCGCTGGGGTCGCGCCGGGGCGAAGCAGCCCGTGCCGTCGAGCTTGCCCAGGTTGTCATGCGGGTGTTTATGGAGTTTTTACCGTTGTTTCCTCCCGGGGAGGACCGCCAGCTGCCCTCGACCTATTCGCGGATGGTGGCGTGGCTTCTGGATAGGGCGAAGGATCCGCTTACCAAAAAGCGCGTAAGTGACGACGAGTGCTACGGGGCCCTCATCGGGAAGCTCCACGTGTATCTCTACGAGCTCCGGGACCTGCAGGGAAGACTGATCGGGGACCTCGACGACCTACAGAAGGACGTCGAGATACCAGACGAGCCAGGCTCCGGCTCCGGTCCTGCCAGGGCAGGGGGCGTTCCGGGCGACGAGGCGGGCGTTGGAGAGCGGGTCGCTGGATGTGGGTAATGAGGTGTTAGGAGGTTTTTCGACACCACGACAGAAGAAGGGAGGAAACGACTGAAGGACGTGGAGGAGGGTGCTGCAGAAGCCACGGAGAATCTGGGAACAAGGTACGCTAATGAACCCGAATCAGAGTTTTCGTGGTTGCTGCATAGTCTTAGCTTGGACATGAGCTAATAGAGCGAATACCAATAGAGAGGGTAGATAAGCTGACCTGTGGCTCCAAAAAAGAGCCACTGAAACTCCACTGAAAAGGCCCGTGGTTGACGTTCACCTAGCCACTGAAAAGTTCAGTTGACTGCTGTCTTTAGGTACTTAAGATTGTATGCGTTTTGTACTTAAATTTTAGTACCTATTAAACATTTGCGACAAACCAGCCCATACTGCTATATTAATTTTTCTAATTTTTATTTTGATTAATATATTTTACGCGATCCTTATTTTGCTTTTATTTAGTAAAAAAAGAATACGTACGAAATGCGGCTAAAAGTATAATATACATCTGAATTAATGGTAATTACTAGTAAAGCTTTATACCGCGCTATTGATAACCCGACCAGTGAGTCTAGTTTTTGAAGGCTTTTTGAGGCATCGGTGAACATTCAGTGGTCGGCCGAGGGGTGTGCACAGTTCAAGTTAAGTGGTTCTTTTTTGGAGCCACAGGTCAGCTTATCTACCCTCTCATACCAATAGCGCTGTTAGGAATCGAACCTAACTCACTCTATTAGCCACACTCTTGGATAGTAGAGGATACAGCGCAAATTGCGAAACGTGGAGGTTTCGTATGTTTTTTTAGTAGTTAGACTTGTTTGCGTAGCTTTATGGAAAAGGATAAGTCCGATGACCTTCCACCATCTATCGTTGAACACGCGGTAATATGGGACAGTTGCATTCCGGCCGAACTAAATATTCTCATGTGTCGTGATGCTTTGGAGTTCGCGGTATCTCGTACGAGTACTTCGTTGATGCTACATCTTGAAAGTCCCCGGGCTTCGCTCCATGTCTAGAATGTACACCTTTGGTCACCCTGTCGCCCTTGTTGGGATCGATCGTATTCATGCAAGGCTACATACAATTGGGAATCTCGGTCGGAAAACAATGCCAGTCAAGTGACATTTGGTGGGCGATAATTGTCTAAACACTATGAATTCTACGGTACATCGCAATATGATGGTTCCACTAGCCTCGCGAGTGCGGGTAAGGTCACTCTTTGATAAATGCGGTGGGTAGCATGTTGCGAATATTAGCCGAGTAATGTGTTTAATACAGATTAGAAACACGATGAGGTTCCCATGTATAGTCTATCTTCCTCACTTCGCATGACGAGCACACGATAGCAACGAAAAAGAAAGTTAAAAAAAGCCTGTCAGACGTCCACCGTCGCCCACCCCGGCCGCGCGCCCAAAGGCAAGACCGCAGACTGATCGGGGTCGAGATCTTCACCACTCTCTATACAGTACCTCCGAAGAGGCACCGCCATCCTTGCGGACAGGGCGAGAGTAAGGAGCGGAGGGGCACGAGGGCCCCAGCGCTCCCGAATAGAAATTTTCACTCTAGGGCGACGGGGATATCATTCATCAACCAGGGTGGGATCTGTGGCTCCTTTAGGGAACACAGAGTAGGACGAATACTATAGAAATGATTCTCTGAAGTCTGTATATCGCGAGTGCGGTTAGCAAAATGTTGGCGGGATTCCCGTAGTTGGGGGTAGGGGTGAGACGTACATTGTCGACATGAAGAAGAAAAGGAAAAGAAGATTGAATTGGGGGAGAAAGGACAGGTATTTATGCATTCTGTGAAGGCGGTGAACGATTCTGCCGCCTACCAAATCAGCCGGGGTCCATTGCACGAGAAATTTTCTCAGGTGGGCCACGAGTGATTGCCGTCGGCATTTTGCGGGTACGTACCCACTAGAAAAGGCAGTAGTTTTCAGAGCAGCAACAATATAACTATCTGATTGGTTCATTTTTTTGCTACAGCATGCATCAAGGAAACGCGGCACGGATGAACTAGAAAAGATGTGCCTAGTACATGTATTACTAGCACTACAATAGTTCATTCGGTACTTACTACTTGGGTACGTACATCGTCCCCAGGCTGAAACCTTTCGACATTTGCAGAATTTTAGTTGGTCCAACTTAACCAACCAAAATCCTTGATTCAATGCGGCTGAAAAATGCCAAGGAAAGCAAACGCCGCGGCACCAGTTACAATTCAACGCAGGTTACAGGGAAATTTCCCGCCGCATTTGGCGGTCAGTGCCGCCGTTTCAATCTTCAACTTTCAGAGCATAAAGATTTGAATGACAGATCAGATCACCCTAAGGCTAGGTAGTGTTATATACAGAGTATATAGTGCATTTGCTTCGATCTAACCAGAACCTTGGACGTCGAAATTCTCGGGACAACGTCCGGACAGACAATAGTTCCTCCTTTCAAAGCCACCTTCGATCTTCCATCCATCAACAACTGCAAGTATTGCCATTGCAATTTCCAATGACACCGCAACACTGCCCAACACCGAGGCTTCCAAAATTGTAGTTGTACTGGGTCGCACCACTACCGCTGCAGCACGTGCAACTACCGATTATCTCGTATTGCTACCGAGGCCAGAGTTAGCGTAAGTTTTGTCCACATATTCGAAACACTAACATCGCAGCAAGCTCGTTTGGCGAGATCGACGTCTGCCATGTTTGACGGCAAGGCTGAGACCTTAGTCGCCGCGACCAAGGCGACGAGCAGATGAGCGGATGTAACAAGCATTGTGAAGAATCTGTATATCGATCGGGCTTTGGGGCTAGCGAGTGAACGTTTGCTTCTTTGGGGTGTTGGGAGGAGGTGAAGTGCTCTACTGAACAAGAGCCATGTGCAAGTTTAAATACTGCTTCTCCTAGGCCAAATGATACGGGGCGAGCACCTTGAACTCTTTGGCTGACCATGACTGACGCCTCCAAATCCTTCGACAAGGCAGGATTTGCCATTAGATCTTATGGCCTGGCGGAGATTACGCCACTTGCCCCCTATTATGCCGGTTGACGACCGCCGGGCGTCTATGGTTCGCTCTCCGTCGAAGACCCGAGGCCCGCTCATGAAACTCCGGGTCAGCCACCGGGCTCTTGATCCCTATCGTCTCCGAGTTTTCGGTCCCGTAGCTGAGCGCCACATCATAATCCGGACGTGCCGTGCGTCACCAAGTTCTACGAAGGGCCCACGGGCTTGGGTCAGGCCAGTTTTAACGCGCACCAGATAGGTGATGTAGCGATCGCAGAGCGACAAAGTTTGTCAAGGTCCTGAAGCTAGGTACAACATCCCCAGACACTCTGACACTAGTAGCTGAAAAATCAAAATCTCATTTTGCAAGCGATAAGCGTACGGTATAGGGCAGTCCTTCAAGGAGAGTCGGGACCGAGTTCCTGGTCGCCGTCACGGTCATCCGCACAGGCAACAATTATGACAAGCCTCAAACCGGTAAGGCATTTAATGTCACTTATGTGGTCTCTTCCCTGTCCGCAAACGGGGAACCCATGCGTGTTCCTACTTTTCGTCATCTGATATCCCCCAAGTTGAGACATATGACACTCAGGAGGTTCTCCAAGGCCTTAGCATCGCCCTGGCGCCGACCGCTCCGTCATGACAGGCTTGCCGCTTTGCGACGTCAGCACGACCACCCTCACTCTTTCCCTCCAAGGGAAAAGTTTGGTGCAGCCAGCAGGGGAGGCGTTCTTACAACGGACAATGTGCTTTCCGAGATCACGGCGGAACTTGGTCTTCTCTTTCAGCCTTTTTTTCTTGTCACTCCCACCCCTTGTCATGTCGAGCGGGTAGGTACGACACATTTCGAGTGGAATCGGATGACACCGCAAGTTCGTGTGAGGTAAGGCCCTGTTAGGTTGAGTGAGAGGCAAGGTAGGTAATCAACGAGCGGGAGAGTAACATATTAGTCGAAATGATTTGCTCTCGGTAAACAGACCACTCTATCCAGATGTTCTCCAGTCACATATAAATACCAAGTCTTACCTATCTCTTCTTTAGTTTCGTAAATGTCGCTTGTTCTCGTGGTGTTTGGGTACTAACGGAAGTTTCTGGTGCGATGTCCTGGGGATCGAGGAGCTTCGGTTCGTCGTCATCTATAGCGCCTAATTCCGAGAGGTGATGGCTTTCCAAACCTCACGAAAAGTCCTGATGATGAATGGGATCGCGGAAACCGATTTCTCGGAGACTTCAAAAATGTATATGGGGTGGTATGACATTGATTGCCGCCGAGTAAAAGCTTTTATAAGTACGCAGGCGTCCAGGTGTTATACCTAGATGCTTTTTAGTAAACATGTATGCCGTCTATTGTTCTCTTTTCTACTAAGTGCGGTAAAGTCGAATGTATAAATAGGATGACGGTAGAACGTGGTCTGTTTACCCTTATTAGTTACGGGAAATGACCATAAATCCTCACCGATCAGTTGTCGTATGAGATGGAAAAAGGCGAAGATCTCCCGATGAAGCTCTTTCTCGCGCTTCACGAGCCTTCTCGTCGGCACCTTACAGAGTAGTCAGGTTACGGGCGAGGTTTGGTTAATGGAATATTAGAATTATTCCGGCCTTCGTTTACACTTTCAATCAAGAGCCGACAATACTAATATCCGCGTATGACAAGGACTTCTGCTAATGGGACGATCAAAAGTGAGATATCTCGAATCACTCTAGCCGTATTATTGTTTCCTATTGCTTCATATACACAAATTATATTCACATAACTCAGCGCCATACGTGTAATAATCATGTATTTTATATAGCGTCTGTCCTGTCTCACTACCTAGCTATTTGTCTAGCTTGCCCTCGAAAGTTTTGCACTTCTTAGTCAAGCTTGAGCGAAACGCCGTAAGTTGTCGGTTCGAAGGGCTGGGTTGGTTACCTATCTTCAACAATAACTACAACTACGGACCTGTTCAGATAGTTTGAATCACACCTTGTCAGTGGTTTGGAGCCATTGGAGATTCCAGTAGTTGTTGCTTCATCGATCTTTCAATTTCCGTTATTTACCATACCATTCCACCCATCATCCTGTCCTTTTCCTCCATTAACCATCCCATTCGATCCGTCGTCTTTTTCTTCTTCCTTGCCCCAACCGCCATTCCCATCATTTCCGCCACTCTTCTCACACCAGCCATCAGTACCCAAATCCGGCCACGTCACTGTTGTAGGGGATCGAATCCTCGGGATTGTTGTACATAGACAATTTGTCGCGGAGCATATAGGTGAGGGTGATTTCTCGTTCATCAATAGCGGCGTCGTTTTTGCGACACCTTCCCCGTCTCAGGTGCCCTTCTCGGACGATATTCCATGGCTCTCAGCCGAAGTAGGTATGGATATTCGTCAAGGAATACTCGAATAAGCGAGTAGAGATAACGTGTAGTAGTAATGGGATAAGTAGAGGCGACAATGTGAATGATATAGGTGATTGGATCTGTTGTCGCAGCTGCCTGCCATATGCCGTGGCATAATAATCAACTCGAACATCTAGGAATCCGCCGATAAGGAACTAATGGTGGTGTAATAATGTATTAGTATGTTGTATCTTGTGGAAAACATCTAAGATATAAGCACCGCTGAAATAATACACAAGATTGGATAATACTCACAGCCTTTGGGTTGTCTTTGTCGCCTAGTCCCCCGAGTCCTCTTAGCTCTGATGATAAAGATCTGAGGGCGGCCACTATATTCGTCAGCTTATAAACTGCGTATAGGATACCTAGGACATACCTACATCGCGTAGGTGTAGTTGGCAGCCTCTATTGCTTCGAGTATGATAGAGACGTGATAGCTTGCATTGATGACTATAATATCAGACTTGCTGTGAATACGTAAGTGATTGGTTAGCTTATAAGCAGAGAAAACGAAAAGACGAGAAGACGAGAAGACGGAGAGAAAAGAAAACAAGAAAAAGCGAAAACGAAGATAGGAAAAGACGAAAAAAGAGAAAACGAAAAACAGAAAACACGAAGAGCAGAGACGACGAAGAGAAGAGAAGACGAGGAGAGGAGACGATGAAGAGGGGAGAAGACGAGGAGAGGAGAAGATGAGGAGAGGAGAATAGCACCTTTTATTACCTACCCTCCCCTCGAACCCCATCTCCGCCCCCCTTTCCTTAGGCAGAGTATCCCACTCCTTCCATATACTCTCAACAAGGCAGGTAGTCACCGGCAGCTACACATCTACGCAGAAGACACACGGGTAAGCAATTATAGGTATATAGGTAAAGCACGACCTCACTCAAACCAATCGGTACATCGACTTCACATCCACACACGGAAGGGAAGACCTAAAAAAGCGTCGTAGATCTTGAGACCAGTCTCAACCTCGAAATTAGTCTACCAAGAAGATAGTCGACTACGTATGTATGTACCTTTTCGCCTCTTCTCCAAGCCATCGCCTTCCCGCTATGCACAAGGAGAAAACGGATCTGACAACCGCCCAGAAGGAGAGGGGGGGACAATGGAGCTCTAACACCTGCTCGAAACACAAATTATATCCATATACTCCGTAAGTATGACCTGACCATGCCATAACCATGCAAAAAAGGAATTAGGGGATATCTTTATGAAAAAGGAATAATCACGACCCAGGCAGAAATGCCTAGAAGCCTGAAAACTTAGATGATTGGGCCGGAGATGGCGGATGGGACATTGAACATTCAAAGCCTCATACCCATCTAATACGCCGGCCCGCTGGTCCCTCGGCCGATGGTCTTATAGCTCTGCCACGCACCGTCCACGCCAAGAGTGTCGAATCGGCTCATACCCATGCCCCCCGTCTGGCTATCTGTGTACCCAGAGAGGTAGAATCCAACAACGACGACCAAATACGACAGAATCAAAATGCTGCCCTTGAAGTAGTTGCTTTTTCCTTCACCATACATATAGCTCAGCATGAACACACATAATATGACAGTCACCATATCCCACTGTGGGAACAACAGGCTGAACATGTAGCGTGTTGGATCTGAATCAGGCTCTGATGGTGTCAACGGGTAGACCGCGGAGAAAAAGACCAATGCTGGAATTTGAAGCAGGCAAACTTGCAGCGCATATGCAGAACCAATTTCCATGGACAAGGCGATGTTTCCATTCATCGCAAAGGAAATAGCGTTCTATAACAAGATTATAATAATTAGCTTCCGGACTATCCAAATATGCAGTGAAAAACTTACCAAGAATTCAGTGGTGTTTGGTACCAGAGCAAACAGCGTGATACCGAGGAACTTTGGATCAATGGCGTAGTTGTCCAATACCACATCGACCGTGTCAACCAAGATCTCGGCGACGATGGCGTAAAGAATGGTAGCCCCTAATAATATGACTGAACTCTTCATCCGACTCCAATTTGGAGCATCATGTCCACCGTGACCACCGCCCTGGGGATTCTCTCCAGCATCCTCAAAGTCGGGAAAGGTACTGGTGCGGATCGGTGTAGGACGCGCTGCCGAACTGCTGGCTTCAACATTGGGTGGCTGGGTGTATAATCGGCGCGGGTTTCGAGCATCGCGAGCGGCAATAGCGGCTGCGGTAGCAGCTAACTCCGTGACACCACGGACGAGATTGTTGTTCTCGGCATCAGAAAAGCCCGGAAGGTGGACGTGGGAGCGGATGCTGTCCGAACCGCTTCCGCTACTCTTGGGAGGAACCATATGCGGTGTCTGTACAGCGCCGTTTGGCGGAATGTGACCTGACGGATGACGCGAATGAAAGCCTTCTTCTCTGCTAAGCAAGCCAACATGTTTCAACGATTGACCCAAGATACGCTTATACAGGCTGCTGTCCCGAATGTCGGCACCGCTCGCGTCTGCAATGTTACGTGGTTCGGAAAATCGAACTTGCTGGGCCTCTTCATGTTTCTTTTCATCGATCTCACTGTTCCATATGACTGCAGCATGAGTCCGGAGAGTAAACCACAAACCGATAATATACGATAAGAAAAGAAGAATCGCGGCCATGTAGCAGAAAGGACGCACAGCTTCGATGTAAAACCGATCGTCAAGGGCTGGCACTTGTGAATAGTAACAACGTCGACAATCTCGTTCACTTGACCCTATAAAATCGGTACAGCTCTGACATCGAAGTTCATGTGTGCCGTAGATCTGGTAGAAGAGGGTCGGTCCAAACGCAGCAATGACGGCAAAGAGAAGCATCGTTGACGTGACACCAGCGGATCTGGCATTGAAGCGCTGTGTCTTGCGTTTGATGGCGCCAAAACACATGGACAGCCCAGGCAAGAAGAGAATACCAGCGAAGATACTCCCTATGATACTGCCTTCGACGAGTTGACCTTTACCATCCTTTAGAGCGACGCAATAGAGGAAGACTTCTACGATAGTTGAGAAGAAGGCATTGATGGCTGCACCCAGGCCCATAGAGGACTGCGCCGATATGGAAGCGACGGCTTGTCCAATGAAGTACGCGAGAGGGATAATGGAAAACAACCCAGCTACGAACAGGAAGCCCGGCGAGGTCAGGAAGTTGTCAAAATGAAGAACACCGTCCAGAACAAGCCAATCAAAAATGACCAATATCACAACGGCCATAAGGTTAATGAGGAAAATGTTGGTTCCGTCGACAGTATACTTCCAATATTTCGAGCCGACGGCTCGGTACGTGCAAAGCAGGATTGATGAGTAGCGACCATCGGCGGTTCTAGCCATGGCTATGTCGGACTCGAAGGACAGAGCTAGTGGATGCCTTCGAAGATGATCGAAGAGGAGATGTGTAGCTTTGCCCATTGGTATCCAGAAGACCAGGAACCAACAGATGGCAGAAACTGCGAGAAGGGATGGCGTAATGAGGCCCCAGAAGAAGAGGAAGAAGATGACGCGTCCGATGTTCCATTGCCCTCGGCCGAAAAGACGTCTCTTTAATTGTCGTCCTGGATCATCTGGGTGAACAAAGCGACCTGAACGACCGAGCAGGCTATCCGTCTCACTGGGCTCGGAGTCGATGCTTCTCCTCGATCGGCCCACAATGGAGCGGTTCCGCTCAGGTCCAAAGAAGAGTCTTCCGTATTCTAGATCTCCGCTCTGCCACTGCTCGTATTCGCTGATACTTCGCCCCTCGCCTTGGTCTTCATCTAGGTACGCTTCATCCCGCTCGAGACGAACAAACTTTCCAAAGGGATAGAAGAGGTAGCCGGCAAGACCCCAAAGTACACGTCCATATTCTCTCCCACTAGGAGCCGCCGCGAATATAAAACAGGCTATGGCACCAAGGGCAGCGAACAGGGCCATCCACCAGCCAAAGGCTAGGGTCCATATGATGTTGAAGAACAGCAGCCAGTTACTAACTCGGCCTCCGGGCGAGGAATGGATGTCACCCTCGGCCGTCTTCTGGACGGATCGGTCCTTCTTGTACAATGCAGGTTTCCAGATCCTTATACCGAAGGGATGTGTCTCGTTGATAGCCTGTTGACGGTCTTTCAATGTGAAGCTCTCGGCGTCGCTGATATCATCGTCCTCGTCATCGAGAATGTTAGACCCGGGCGAATCATCATGCAATACGTTTTCTTCATGCGGCTCGGTCCGCGACTGGGAGGGCTGTTCCGCTTCGTCTTCCTCTGGCCGTTCTTCGATATCCTCCGCTTCCGGGCCGGTGCTACGGCTCGAATGCACCCGAGATAGAGCTGGCGCGGGGAGGGTTCGTCGGCGCATCGTAGATGACTGCCTTCCCGATTCGTTATGCGGCATACCATCGTTTTCTACCTCGTTTATATCGTCGTCTGTCGAGAAGACTTCGCCGCGATGAGGAGCCTGCGTGTTGGAAGAGGCTCGACGTGACATCGGGGGCTTTTTAGGGCGTTGTCGACCGCGATCTGGTAAGGGAGAACGCGGTTGCTGGGTTCCGGTTCTCGAATGGGATCGATCATGGGCAGAAGACTCCCCTAGATACTGCCCGCCGCTAGCGGATGGAGGTGCTTGAAGAGTGCCTAGTCGCGGACATAAGTTAGCTTAGATGGGCTCATATACAGGGTGACATGACATCAGTCGACAACCGTTGGTTTGAGATTGAGTTTATGCAGACTACCCGGCTATCCGGTCCTGTAGAGGGCAAAGTCGTTCAACGACACACACGTACCATAAGATTGATCAGGTCTTCTTCGCACAGTCTCAGTGGATTGGTAACTTTCTGGAAGTACGTCATCTCTTGTATCCCTGTTCTCGCGTCGACTGGAAGCCTGCCGTGTATCTGTGGGTGAGGGCGTGGTAGAACCATCATCATCTTGGGAGTGAGGATCCATGGCCAACTGGGGAGGCACGGGATGTCCTCGTACAACTAGACAATGACACGAAGCTTCAAGCTAGCAGGACAGGTGGCATGTGAAAGCAGGTTCAGATTGAAACTCTGAGACAGAATATTCCGACGGAGAAACAATCCTTTTTCAACTTTGGTTTGGGCAGCAGACCAACAGTGATCGCGCCGGCTGGCTTACTTACTCGACTTCGACTGGCGGCGAGTCAAGAGCAAACAAGGAAGAACAGAAGCGGGCTAAGTACTTCCCAGTACAGATAGAGGAATGCGGGAGTGCGTATAGTATCCAACCTGCAGACCTAGCGTGTTGTTTCCCACATGCAATAAATTCCGATGCGGAGGTGTCTAGTTGGAAGTCCAGTTGGGGGACTGACTACCTAGCCTGCTACCAGGTCGGTAGGTTGGTAGAAGATAGGTAGAACAGAGATAGGATGGAATGAGCGGGACGTAATGCAATGCAAAACAATCCAGTGCAGATATAGGAGGGGTACCTAACCTATGTAGGTATTTGATTCATTGGTATTTCCTCCATAAATTTACTTGAAGAACGTGCCTACTCCCTCCTATGTCAGTCAGGTCAGATTCAGGTGACGGCTATCACGACCGTGAAGCAAAGTCCCAGATGATTGCCTAGCGGAGGACTAAGGTTGTTTATGAACGAATCAGGCATAACGCCCTTGCCCGCCTAGCCGCCAAGAGCATTACGGCATCAATCAGATGAACAAAACCCCGTATTTTCGCAGTTATGTACGCAAAATTAAATAATTATGCTCTGTAAGCCCCGCGAAATCCCCAGATAAGATGCTCCAGTAATGAAAATTACGGGTTTATGTCCCTACATAGCAACAACGTTTAAATGTAAGAAAAACAACAATATCGCCAAGGCTGGGTTTGTATCTGCAGACCAGTTAAGCCTCTTCTATGTTGTCCTCCTCGGAGAATTTGCCTATGCATTCTGTTCCTATCTGTAGTCTCTGATTATAATTTGTTGTACTGCCAATATCTGTTGCAGAGCCTCCCACCTAGCTAGAAGAGAGATGCTTACCTCAAGATATGCAGGCATATACCACACCACGTCGAAGCTTCTTTTGAGTCAACCCCTTTCCCCCTCTCCTCGTACGCTCTCGGGTTATAACCAAGGGAGATATAGCCAGGGGATAAGGAATTCATATGAGGAATAAACCAGGTATTAATTATATAGGTTTCCAGTGCTATCTTAATATTTTCACATATTATTCCTCAAGAGATATCACCTAAACTCGTGGAATAGGATCTCTTGAGATGGCCAACTCTCAAATGAAGAGATAGACCTCGTCGGATGAAATATATCGAAGGCTACTGCTATCCAGCTTCCTAAGATAGAATCTTGATAATGCCTCTGGATGCAAGGTCATGCCGGTTTGTCCATGACGAGTCTCCAAGGGGTTTGCGTATCTAGCTAACACCTTCACCAAAAACCGCCTCACATTCTAATAAATTCGAACCCGCCCTATTACTAGATGTAAGAACTGCACTGTGATTATCGGTGTCTACCTAGATAGCGTGTTAGAAGATTGTCTTTAGTCGATGCCCCTGAAAGTCGCCGCCCGCTGGTATATAGGATTAACCCTATTAACTAACAGATGATACGGAATGTGGTTTGTGCTTGCTTTCCGCAGCACGAAGGCTAGTAGTCCCTCAGTATGATTATCACTATAATGATTTTATTACTATGCTGAGAGACGCCTTGCCTGCTGGCCTGATACCATTCTTTGTTTATAACGCTAGCATTACTTTAAACAGCCAGTTGAAGTTAGGAGTAGCACACTTCGTGGGGTTTTAGAGGGAACATTTTTGAAGCATTGCCTGCCCCTCGTGCTCTTGATCAACGCCTGATCCCCCGAGGATACGCGGAACCGGTACTTTATCGGTCCCTTGCAAGTGTTTGCCTCTTGGTACTCGCTCTGTGGGGCAGACACATTCCTTTATCATGTGAAAAGATATCAGTGAGATCGCCGAAGGGGATGTGAGAGATACGAAGAGGGGGAAAGGACCATCTCACCTTAGACACATGAGATAACAGCTAAGCTAGAATGATTCTGATTTCTTGGGAAAGAAGGTCTTCCGTGGCCTTCGTCAAGCATATCTCGCTTTAGTTTATATTGGTCACTGTCGTATATAAGCGGACGGCCATACATGCTAAGACTACTATCTTCGAAACTTGGTCTAAGGAGTGTCCGGAGGATAATGGCTTGGCATCTTTTCGATAGGTAATACACAAAATCCTCAACGACTTGCGGTGTAACATCTTTCCGATGCGATATCTCCCCGGCGCCGGCTCTCTTGGAAGTCGTGTAACTGTTTGTTACGGTGACTTTACGGTGTGCGATTGTCCAAAGTTGCGTATACTGAGCTGAAACTGGCTTAAAGCAGCACATCTCAGGTATATACATCCGTACATACATATGTATGTAATCCAACCCACTTGGTAGAATGCGGCACGGGAAGTCCCATCCAAAATTCTCCTCGTGATTATTTACAGTGAATATCTCACTGGGCCCTTGTCAGTGCTACCTGTCTGGAGAACGCACCATGGCGTATTGAATGGGGCTTCGCGCAGGATTAAAATACTTAGCTGCATGGCCCGGCAACCGCGCCTGGTGAAAAACTTACGATACCTAGGTGAAGTCTGAACTGGTGAAACGAAGATATATATGTATTCATGCTGGGTAACTACCCTTTTGAGCGCAATAATTCTCCTAAGGACCGACTAATAGACAGGGTTATAAATAATTGCAGATAGGGGTAGTTAACTTCAAGAAGACCACCAAGTCCCATGGAGCATCTGATAAAAGAGAATATTCGTCTAGCGAACGGGCGGGAGATTCGGCGTCTCGGACGTCGTATTGTTACATAGTCGCTAGCTATGTAGTATCTGGGTTGGTGGGTAGCTTTTGCTTGAATCGATTTTCTCTTGGCATCTTCTGAAGTTCTAGATTCTGGTCCACGCAAACCGTACATGTACATATAGTGGGGACATACCTGACATCGCATCTTGAGGTCAGTGCTTTTCTTATTTTTATCATCCGGGGTTTACATTAGGTAAGCATAATCCGGAACTTTAGAATTGCCGGCCTTCCGGAACGCGTTAGCCACGAACTGCCTGGCTGGAGCTTACCTAACCTAGGTACCCTTGCAAGCTCCCATCACCTATCGTCAGCTGTGTAGCCTCGTCAATTCGCCGCCCTTGATATCGACCACCATTGCGATAACACTTTTCTTTTCTCACACCACTAGATTCTTATTCTTTGACATCCCGATCTGCCGCCCGACGTTACTTTCATAACTACTCGATCGCCTTCGACACTAGACCTACTATACATACGATCCCAACTCTCAGAGAGCTCCAGCAACCATGGCGCTCGACAACTACTACCACAATAAGATCGAGGCGATGAAGCTTGAGATCCTCAAGGGCCAGGCTGTCCTCCGCCGCCTCGAAGCACAACGAAATGACTACAACTCTAGGGTACGGTTATTGCGGGAAGAGCTGGGTCTCCTGCAACAGCCCGGATCCTACGTCGGCGAGGTCGTGAAGGTAATGGGAACGAAAAAGGTCTTGGTGAAAGTACATCCAGAAGGCAAATATGGTATGTGCCAGCCCAATCTATTCGATTTTTCCTCTCACCTAGAAGGAATATTAATGGCCCGTAGTTGTCGACGTGTCCGACTCCGTGGATATGGGGAAACTCACAGTGGGCAAACGGGTTACCCTATTGTCCGATTCATACAAGCTCGAGAAGATGCTCCCGTCCTCCGTTGACCCGCTCGTGTCCCTCATGATGGTAGAAAAGGTGCCCGATAGTACGTATGACATGATCGGTGGTTTGGATCAGCAAATCAAGGAGATCAAGGAGGTCATCGAACTGGGCCTGAAGCATCCCGAACTCTTCGAATCCCTCGGTATCGCGCAACCGAAAGGTGTGCTTCTCTACGGCCCCCCCGGAACCGGCAAGACACTGTTAGCTCGGGCCGTCGCGCATCACACCGACTGCAAGTTCATCCGAGTTTCCGGTTCTGAGCTTGTGCAGAAGTACATCGGTGAAGGATCGCGTATGGTTCGCGAGCTGTTCGTGATGGCACGGGAGCATGCGCCATCTATCATCTTCATGGACGAAATCGACTCGATCGGTTCGTCGCGCGTGGAAGGCTCTTCAGGTGGTGATTCCGAGGTGCAACGGACCATGCTGGAGCTCCTCAACCAACTGGACGGCTTCGAGCCCACCAAGAACATCAAGGTCGTCATGGCGACGAACCGACTCGACATCCTGGATCCCGCCCTGCTCCGGCCGGGTCGTATCGACCGCAAGATCGAGTTCCCGCCGCCGACGGTGGAGGCCCGAGCCGATATTCTGCGCATCCACAGTCGCAAGATGAACCTAACAAGAGGCATCAACCTGACCAAGATCGCCGAGAAGATGAACGGGTGCTCTGGTGCCGAGTTGAAGGGTGTATGTACCGAGGCCGGCATGTACGCGCTGCGGGAACGAAGAGTACACGTCACGCAGGAGGATTTCGAACTAGCCACGGCCAAGATCCTCAACAAGCACGACGACAAGGAGGTTTCGCTCCAGAAGTTCTGGAAGTGAGCTGTGGTTTGTTGTGGGGGCTATGGAATTCTGATATCCCGGTGCAAGAAGCAAGAAATTCGATCCTTGCTTTCTACCGCGCAAACCCCGGGATTCAAGTCGAAGGAGGTCCGGCAAATTCGAGATACTCTTCTGTAAAGTGTACAATATCCTTAGAGCGACGAAGAGACATGAAGCCTCTCGGATCGAGGGGCTTGCTATTTTGAAACTTCCTTTAAATGCCGTGACCCACGTTTGCTTGCGTCTTGTTCTCTGTAACCGTACTAAGTCGAGAGAGACATAATGCATTTTATTATGATTATTCTCCTATTACCCTAAGTTGATATATCCCGATGTAGTACCCTTGCCATATCGTGCTTTGCGTAGTTGGCTACCTTAGAGACAGTCACCTACCTAAACGACAGGGGGGAGCCTCGCTTTATTTATCTTATACCTGTCTAACCTGTCTACCTACCTACCTACTTACTGCCTACTAGGTGCCTTGCCTGTCTAAGCGACCGAAAACTCCTAATATTCTCCCTTAAAGCATACATAGGTCCTTCCCATTTACATACAAGCCCCGGACCCGCGCGTGACTGAAGCATACACGTACCTCTTACTTATTCTTGTATAACATCCACATCTTGGTAGACATACAGACATAGATTCCATCTCTCCTATAAAAAAACTACATAACGACACGGGATGTTAATCCATCACGGACTGACTGGTCTTAACGCCATGGGTATGATTCTTATAGCATTCGGGTGGCGATGTGACACGTCTACCTACTTATGTATGAACCGACATACTGTTATTAAGTAGTTGGGCATAACAGCGGCGTATTATGCGCTTACTTCTCTTCAGACGTCTGTCCCCTTGTGGGTCTTACTAAGTATATAGGTAGATTCAACTCACCTCGATAGATAGATCCGATCCCGAGTAACGAAGTTACCTATCTTAAACCCCATCGAGGTTTTAGGCTTTCCACTCGGCAGTACACAGGTAGTCCACGATGCGGCATCTATTCAGTCGTGTCGAGTTGGCAGGTAGTAGACGATAATCAATCAAGCGTGCGCAAAACCTCCAAACTCCCAACCCAAGCAAGCAACACAGTTACGGCAACCAAGAAGTAGGCAGCAGCATCACGTCAAGTTAAGTCAAACCAGGCATCGGCGGCAACAGACTGAATTCAATTTATTTAACTCACGGCTCCGGGAATGTATCAGGAGGAAGCCGGCGAACGAACCATAATACGCTCGCTCGCTTTACAACACGACATGATAAACAGCAGGAGCAGCTGGCCGGCCACACACCACGCCGGCCCCCTCCCCCTTTTTTTGCCCCTGAGGTATGTATCGTACATATCATATGTTTGTGTATGCACCACCGCCACCATCACCAACCTCCGGTTAGTCGCCGTAATGTAATACTAAGTAGGTAACCTTCGTTCGGCCTTCCCTTTTCTCTCCCCCGCCCCTCTCTTTAATCCTGCACCCGCCAGCGTCGCAATGCATCCATATATGTATGTGCGCGACTCGAGCCGAAAAAGAAGGCAGTAGAAAACCCCAGGAAAAAAATAAAAATGAGAAAATCAAAATATGCCATGCCATGATCCCGAAAACGCCGATGGGCACTGTCAAATTGTTATGACTACCGTTTGCCCGCCTGCCTGCCTTGCCCGCCTAATAAATAAATAAAGTAAGCCAGCCTGGCTAACTTAACCGCTTCGCGATGTTGCCTTTGTGGTTCCGCTGGAATATGCTATGCAGATGCGTAGTAAGCCTTTCCCCCTCCCCCCCTTTCCCTGAAAGATGCTACCGCCCTCGTCCATCAACAACAACAACACTCTGGTATAAATGTGCCGTGCATGACCCGGGTTTTCCGCAACCCTCACCACCTCCCAGCCTCTAAACTCCCGCTACGCAGCCTTCCTAGCCTTCCCTTAATTGCATCAGAAGATTTGCCCTTCTCTTGGAGCCTCCATATCCATTCTGCTACGGTCTCGTAACAGAGCACAAACTGTCGTAAGCTTTGGACCATGCTCAACCGTTGTCTTCGGAAGTCCTCGACGGTCGTCTCGATCAGGTCCATACTAGTGTCATGGAGCCAACTAGTGTCCAAGGCCGCATTTCCGGCTGCCGACGATTGTGACTTGGTGCCATTGAAACTTGTGCCCGTTCGGTCCAAACGAGTCCTTGGCGACGCTGGCTCGTCCTCGTCCATGCTCACATCCCCATCTGCGTCATATCGGTTCGCCTCGTTTTGGGAAGCCAGGTGTTGCCGTTTTAGCATATCTATGACGCTATCGACAGTACAGAACGTGCCCGTGCGACCACAGCCAGCAGAGCAGTGTACCAGCATGGGTCTGGCGTTTCCGTTAGATTCAGGCTCATCATACCAACTCACAGCAGGCGCATGATCAGAGGCGACGGACGCAGCAACGAGATTAGAATCGACGGGCAACGATGCATGCTGCATCACGTTCGCTAATTCTACAAGTGCCAGCAGATGAGACGGCTGTGCCGGAGCGCCGAAGTCAGGCCACGACGGGTAGTGGAGTTGTGTGATCTCGCGTATTGGGGAGAAAGGATGGGTGGCGTGAGATAGAGCGAACTTTCGAATTATGACGTAAGGCGTATCGGACGGTGTCTGAGCAGGCTGAGGGGTTGACGACGCGGACTCCGGTGTATTCACGGTGTTGGCACGTCTCCTAACGGCTTCCGCTGCGCTGTTTGTAGTTGATGAACCAGCTGTGGAGCGCGAACGATACTTGTCAATATCGAGAGACACCTTCTTTTCAGATAATGGCTTGAGTCTGATGGATCCATATTCTTTGCTTTGCCAATATGGATGGCATTTAAGCTGGCCACCTTCCGATTCCGCGGTCAACATGACAATAACACGGACATCCTGGTCCCAGATTACCGACCAAAAATCCTAAATTAAATTAGCTTCCTGATTAGTTATCACGAAATCATTCTAAAACGCACCGCAAAAGTAGCCGGCAGCGGCCCTTGTGAAGCAATATAACGCTTATAGCTTCGGGACGTTCGCACATGACTAGCGTTAATGTAGTCGCAGGTACCATCGGCTCGATTTGGTAGGCGGACACGTGCATGTTCAAAGGGCAGAATGTCTTTGTATCGATTTTTAACGCCCTTTTCGACCCCCGACAGGCGGACTTTGCCCGTATTCGTGCTCGGTGATGCAGAGGTATTGAAAGCGGCGTACGCATCCCTCATACGAGATTGCTCCCCCTGCTCGATCCTCAAGAATCTCTCAGATGCTGTTTTGCCGTGGTCCGAAGATTTAGTCACATCGCGAAGCCATCGCGGGAGGCAGTTAAAATCTAGATTCATGGGGACTGATACGTCCATCTGTCCGACACCATCTGCCAAGTCCATGTTCTGTCGTATGTTGCTGAAAAAAGGGTTCGGGTTATTGGCTGCGGAGGGGAGCATCACACCACCAATCACAGGCGCGAAGCTCGGTCTTCCACCTGTCGACGAGGTAACTGAAGTACCAGGCCTTTCCGCCGCGGACTGATGGTCGATCAATTCCGGATGAACGCTGGCAAAGCCTTGGAACCCTCCTCGAAGGAAGTAAGAGTTGCCAGAAAACCCCTCATTTGAGAATTTCCTAAACATGTTCATGGCAGACACAGCATCCCGCTTTTCTGTTGAAGAAGCATCGTAAACGATAAGGTACTTGGCATCTGGCCAATGCGAGAACTTATCCTGATCCTCCTCGGTCTGAAGGGTCTTCTGAAGTTTTTCGAGGTTGAAGGTGGCGCGCTTCAACAGGGTCGTCGGGATGCAAAGATTCAATGCACCACGAATTCGGGACTGAGCGTATTGGGTAGACACGCGGACATCCAGCAGAAGTAACTCGCTTTCGGGCAAATTCTGAAGCATCTCCTTTAGCTGGTTTGGCAGAACCAATCCTGGTCCGCCGCCTTCGAGTGTTGCAGGCAGGGTCTCGGCACGCGGCTTCAAGGGTTCGGCTGGCTGATCCAGCTTGTTCTGAGGTAGTGACAGCCGCGGATGGCGGTCATCGATTTTAGATAACGTAGACCTTCGCATTGGTTCAAAGGGCGAGTCGGATTGAGCGGGGGAGTCAAAACGGGGCCCATTGCTAAAGGATGGAGGGTTTAGCGACACCTCTGAGTTCCTCTTCGAATCCGACGACACATACGCAGAGTCGTGTAAACTGTCTGCATCAACATCCATGCGACTCCCCGTGCTATCCCGAGTCTGGCCGTGGGACGACCTAGGGATAGACAATTCCGAGGCGGTGTCGCTCTGGTTAGTCGGGCGACGCGGCGGTCTAGGCCTTGTCAATTTTGGTGGCTGCATCGGCGGAAAATGAGAACCGTTCAGAGTGAAACCTTTAGACTGGTTCGCATCGATTTGGCGCCTGAAGGCCTCGAATTCCGGGTTGGCATCCAGAGGCACCTGCTTCGGGATGGCGGCGGCGAATGACTTAATAGAAGAGCTTTGTGGGCTCCAGTTGTCCAGAGGCGGAACGGTCTCGTCTTGAACATCGGCATTTGTCAGGTCAATATTAAGGCCAAAATAATTAGGACTCGGTGTTCGGACGTCTGAAAGAATAGGGGGAGATAATTTAATAGTAGTACTCGGGGGGTGTGCTTGGCCGACTGAATAGGGTAAACGAGGAGAGGCAGCAGGAGTTGTCGACCTATTAACGCGGAAGGACTGCATGTTGGCTTGAGAATGGCGAGAGTTGTGAGAATGAGAAGAAGAAGAAGAGGCCAAGGATGGTCTCGAAGAGGCCTTCATGGTATAATGTTGAGAGGCCATCATAGACCGGTCGTTGTTGTTTATTGTCGAGTCTGGGGCCATTTTCATGTTTTGCTTATGACGTCGTTTCTTTGATGATTCGGGAATCGGCCAACCGATTCGTCCCATTCCACTTTCAAAACCTTCCGGAAACCTTATAAACTCGCCATGATGAGCAACAACTGTGTATGTGTATAAATGGGTATAAATGTTTCTCTAAGGGGTATTGTTAGGGTATGTCGGATATAGGGGTGGTTCTGGGTCGTATAGAGAGGGAGGCCGGTCTCTTTTTAGTTAGACAATAGACAATTAGGTAGTCGGTAAACTGTAGACTGTGGACAATAGATAGAAGATGGTAGGAAGGCTGTATGCGACAGACAGTAGCAACGACGACCACACAATACGATTAGAAGGCAACGGAGCTCAGCTCTTTTTCTTTCCGGATGATGACAATAAAAACTCGAAGCACTTAAACGAGAGGGAGGGGGAAGATGGAACGGTCCTTTCTCTTGCCGCTCTTTCGGGACTCAGGGGGCCTTTTGCTCTCTTGTGTGGCCTGATGGCGATGGTGTGTGAGAGGTATGTACAGTAGGTATGTGGTAGTCAAGAGTCTGGACCACTGGCGATCTCTACATTTATGTACTTGGTGTTGGTGGTTGAATACACAGAAACTAGGTATCATGAGAGTGCCTGGGTTTGAATGGTGTATGTAGATGGGGCGTTGTCGGGTTACCTGACTAGAACAATGGTAACGTGAGCGAGCTGCGTTGGATGGCACTGGCAAAGACTCGGGGGGTTGAGCCGTCCAAGATAGACAACGCTACGGGGGTTTCTGGGTCTGGATAGGGCGAAAGAATGATCGTGAATGGAAATGATCAGCGATTTTAGGGCGCTACTTCACGACGGCGGCAAGGGGTCGAGGGTTAAGGGTTGAGAACTGCGTGGAGGTGGAGATAATATGGACATCAGGAACCAGTTGGATACAAGCTCCGCTACCATAGTTATGCGATTAAAAATACGTAGCCCGCGTCGATAATCCAGAGGGGGTATCCATCTGATAAACGACTATAAAAGACGAAGATGACATGATTCGCAAACGCAAATAGTTGAAGATAGTTTAGAGTACGTACAGCGAAGCATGTATACGTATTTTCCATAGACGTAAAAAGGACTTAAAATAGTGGGGCAACGATGACGAAATGTAATAAGCTACAGGAGTGTCACGTGGTGTGCTAGCTACGTAGTAGCTAGCACGTACCCACTGTTAGTAGCTTACCCTCTACAACTTACACAATACATTCAATGCCAACAAGGAGGTAACCTACCAGGTTGTGTCAGCAAAAAGCTGGACAGGCCACATAAGCCTTAAATATTATAATTTCACCTAGTTTTTAAATATTATAATTATACCGCCACCTTAATAGTTATAAAATTGAAAATTTTAGGGTATAATCTTTAATAGTTATTTTATCTATAGAAAAATTTTCGTAATTTAATTATACTGTTTTAAATTATAATTATTTAATAAACTTTTTATAAAGGTTTTTTCGTTATATTATCCCTAATTATAAAATAATATATAAAAAAATTAAAAAAAATTATAAAAAGATTTTAATTTATTTTATATAAAGAGCTTTGATTTAAATAATATATAAAATAAACTTTAATTTAAAATATTAAAAATTCGGCGAGTTATTATTAATTTATTTAAAGGCTTATATTAAAAAATAAAGAAAAAAATTAAAGAAATAAGTTTAATAACTTTTTTTATTTTAAAATTAATTTATTATCTTTAAAATTTTAATTATAATATTATTATTTAAAATTAAAACTAAATATAGATTTTTATATAAATAGCTTTTATAATTATTTAATTATTAATTTTTAAAATAATAGTATTAAAATATAATATTTTTTAATTATTTAAGTTAATATTAATATAAATAACTTACCGAATTTTTAATATTTTATATTAAAATTAATCTTATATATTATTTAAATCAAAAAACCTTATATAATATAAGGTGAAAAATTTTTTATATTTTTTTTAATTATTATATATATTTTTAAATAAATAAAGGTAATATAATAAAAAAACATTTAATAAAAAATTATTAAATAATTATAACTTAAAATGATAAAATTAAATTACGAAAATTTTCATATAAGTAAAATAACCACTAAAGATTATACCTTAAAATTTTTAATCTAATAACTATTAAGGTGGTGGTATAATTGTGGTTTTAAAAACTAGGTAAAATTTTGGTATTTAATGCTTGTTGTGGCTGTCCAGCTTTTTGCTGACACAACCTGCCTACATACTTTGATGTATGTATGTGAGCAAACCCCCAAGAAACTGGAAGACCCTGCCTGCCACCTGCTAATGTTTAGTACGGCCCGGACTTGATGGCTCGGCAAACTCTGTCATAGTGCATGGAAAACACCTGACTAAGTTTGCTACTTAGGTACCATGGTACCTAATAACACAGTCTGAGTGTAGAGTACCTCTTACATGTAATAGCTGTCTGCAATAGCACGTTAACAAAAGAAAAATAAATATATATATAATAAAATAAAATCTCTAAGGTTATATTAGTCACGTATGTAGTCAATGACTGATAGATCTTAATTCTAGCAGCAAGTATCGATCAGCTGTATTAGAGGAGTATGAAAACCACATGCCGCATGCGGACAGATCCAGGGGTGTTAGTTTAGGGGCTGAGGGGTTCTTGTTTTTCCTCAGGTAATTTGGACTGCTTAATGCCATGCAAACGCTATTCATTGAGCCGGGCAGCTGCCGGGTCAAGATATACATATACAAAAAATAAAATAAAACTTGCAGCTAAGGTTGTTGTTACCTTTGCCCATAGTGTGAGATTTCCATCTCGCAGGCGGCAGGCGGCAGGTCTCATGCCATCCAACGTGTTTTGTTGGTTGCACTAGCAAAGCCAGATGGACCGCAGGGTGACAGACCATGAGTGGGACCCGTCCAGTGGCGCATCATTCAGACGTCATAGCCTGCTAGCTAGCATACTAGTAGAAAGCACAGACCATATGGAACACTAGTTATTCTGGAAATATCCCACCAACTTGGTCTCACTTTCTCCCCTTTACATATCGCCTTATCGTGTGCATTTAACATGTTAATCGAGGGTCTGGACTAATAAATACCTACTGTGTACATACGTACACCCATGTGATAAGCAAAACAACTCCAATTGCATCTTCTCCGAATCCCGCCTCTCAAGAAGCTGACACTGTGAGTCGCACGTAGTTCTGGGCCTTGTTCCCCTCATCAATGATTGGCAAAGATCATCCTTTTGCCTCGAACATCGTTTCGGGATAATCATGTTTCTTTTTACTGCTCGAGCGAAATTTCATACCGACCTAACCGACCAAACGAGGGACCCTTTGCCTGTCAGCTGTACATAAACGCAATGTGTGTCTACACCAAGTATCAAGCACCAAACACCAAGCATCAAGTGATTGTCCTAGCAAGTGATTGTCCTAGGCTGAGGTCTTGTCGATTTTTGTGTCGAGTGCTTCCGACAGTGCTCCCTAAGCCATTACAAGTCTATTATCAACCCATCTGCCTATTCAACAACGGCAGGGAATGCCCTGCCTTTCAACCTATAATGATAATCACCATTTCTGCCAATAATCAATATCCTCGGGAAGTACCTGTTGTATAGGAATAACTTTCCCCAAGGATATATTCATCCTAACTTTCCATTTTTGTTTGGTCTTCTGGTCCTTCCCATGCAACAGCATCCCTTCATCCAGCTCGTCTAGAGCTAGGATGGTCTGTTCTACATTCCTGCGCACAATACACACTACGGAGGCAGATAGGGTTACTATTACCGGTTTAGAGATCGAATGGTTGTGAGCAACCTGTAAAAGATCCCCTGTGCTGCTTATGGGTTCACGAACCAAAAAACGCTGTGCCAGGTGGCACATCATAGCGACAGCTAACGCTACTAATGGCATAAGATTGTCCAACCTCGGGGCACAGAATACTTTAACGAAGTCGAAATTCGGACTTTTTCCAGATAACGATAGTTCACTTGTTCTCCGAACCCCCGTCAAGTGGTATTCACATACAAAGTTCTGTCTGCTCCCGACTTTCGCGCCTTGTGCCGAAACATCCTCATTCGCAAGCTCAGTCTAAGCTTTCGCCTTAATCACCTCTAACATTTGTCTCTGTCACATCATCTCTACGTCATAGTGCATCTTATGATTATGTTATATATTCAGTACTATACCGACCTCAACTGAGCTCGTCAAAACAACGCTCACGGAGGAGTTTGCAACTTACCAATTTACCGTTAAACACCTTCAAATACGGCGGAAGGATGGCTTTGGGCCAAATTTCTTAACTGAATGTGTCCAAGATGTGAGTTTAGTATACCCTAACAAATAACTTTGCCAAGCCAAGTTGGGTGTGTTGTGGAATGCAGATCACCTTTCACGACCCTACCAAACGCTTCCTTTGGCTGCAGCCCGAAGTCTAGAACTTCGAAAAGGATCAGGATCAAATCATATGGCTGCTGCTTATTGTCGACTTCCTGCCTGTTTAGCGCCGATGGACGGGCTGTCCCATTTCTAAAGTTTGACTGAGTCGGGAGACATGGGCAATGCAGAATTCCATATTGTCTTATCGCCTATTTCGACTTTTCGACTTTTCGACTCCTCACCGCCGGCGCACACATGCCTGCATGTTACCAAGTGGAGAAATTACGCCATTGGAAGCCCTGCTGTCGATCTCCGGAAGACTGTGGTCTTCAGAGCACACAAGCTGTTTTTACCACATATCTAAGACGAGCAAGTGTTTCCGTGTGGGAGTGGGGAGAGGCCGACGCGAGTCACTGATCTCCATAAACCATTATCATTTTCATCTTACAACTCCGCTGAGTCTTATGCCAAGGCCTGTTGTCAATGCCGACGGAGTGAAATGACCTCCGAATCACACAAACCCGTCTGCCTGCATAAAAGAAGGATCTAGGCCAGTAGCCACCTGTGTTCAGAGATACAGCGAAAACCGATGGCTGGCCCTCACCACCCCGCATCCCACCTGCCTACATAGCCTAATAATGACAACAATGATTCAGTTATAGGTATTGTCTCGGCCTACAATCGTGGAATTCCAGGTAGGTGTGTATTCCCACACCGGTGTTACCCTTGACGTAGCTAGTCTACTCCTCTGCAGGAATCCCGCGCAGATGTCCCATTCGGACTGGTCATATCTGGAGCCTCGTGCCTGACCGTAGTGTAATCTTGTATCGATGTCAGTCTCGAACTAGATGTATGTTTCACATTGTGCTGACTAGACTAGCCTGCTATCTGTACCTGGTTTATTAAGGCAACTAGATGCGAGCCACGAAGCTTTCTTTGGAATGCCTCTATATAAGGTCTAAGAATAGTTGGCGAAGTAGTGCTTTCAAAGTGGGCATTCCGGGTCTCGATAGCAATGTCTCAAGTCTTTATTTAATCCTCAACTGAAGAACGACCACCTGTCAACGTAAAGAAACTTAGCACATTAGAGGCGTAGGCAAAGAGCAAATCGTCAGCTCAGACGGTCATGTATGACAATACCATTGCGATCCCTGAAGAACACCATGGCAAACCATACGTGTAATATCAAAAAACCTGTTGTCTTTATTCACGCTGCTCTCGAGACACCCGGATATCCCAACGATACAAGGCCAAGCCGTGGACATCGAATTCTCGCTCGTTGGCGCTTCATAAGGACAACCGTGATGATACTACTGATGCTGTCAAAATTCAGCCGACTGACTACCAACGAGCCTAGGTCTCATTCGATCCGGTGCCGAAGAACCTTCACACTGTTTATTCTCAACTATCTATACACAAACCAGCACAGGTGAAATCCCATCCTAATCCGCATACATCACTCCCAGGCATGCTACCCCGGCGTGGAGGCGGTTCTTATTAGACGGGCTCCGCAGCGAGGAGCACACGATCGACGAACGAAAGTCTATTAGTCTCAGGCGTCAGTACTCGTGTCTTAGTAAGAGCCGGCCTTTCACGACGGTGTTGACGCCTGTGCCTAACTTTCCCCGTGTGGCCGGAAACGGACCTCGGTGTCTTTCCTCCCTTTCCTTCTCCTCGCCCGGAGTTGAATGGGGACTTATAAATCGTCGGAGCCTGCACGATGAGCCTCGTCGCCGTTATGCCCCGGGGGTGAGATAGGACTCGCGAGTTAATTACTCGCCATCTGAACCCGGATCTCCTGCGGGCTCGTACGATGTGCGCGGGTTGTGGTTGTCGGTAGGTAGGTAGGCGACGCGGTGTTGTGTGTGTTCAGCTAAGCTGGGTAATATCTTCTGTTGAGCGCTCCTTATCTCATATATTCCGAGGGAGGCAATTCATTTCCTTTTTGTTGCCCGCGGGTAGCGAACGAGATGTCTTGGACATATCTTCCCCCAACCCCTCCCACTCCCCCGTGGATTACGGCCGTCCGTAAAGCAGACTTTCGACTGCAGAATCGAAGTGAGCTGAGCATTTCTAATAGACCTTCGACATCCGATATCGAGGAAGATATGGCTTGGGCTCTAGCAATCCGTCGTCGAATTTAGGGATCTCGAGAGCAGATGCGGACTATTTAGGGTCGACTCAAGTAGTAGGGAAGAGATATCCTCCTATTCCTCCTTGACCATCTCTTAAAGCAAACTTCGGCCATTGCAATTTTTAGAACCATGGTGAGCTTTTCTTAGTAGCAAGCAGCATTCCGGTGGTGGCCATATAAAGCCCTTCTCTGCTGCATCCAATAGAGGAGTTCAACCCTGATAATATCCAGATTATCTACGTTCTTACACGCATGGGTTGCGAGTATTAACATCTTCATGCTACCTACCCAAACACTACCTAACCCGTTGTTATGTGGAACCGAATAGGCCCGCCATCGCCTCTATTTAGAATCGACTCTTAGCCTTTCGGCACTATCCAAAATTCTCTTCACCTCGATTATTTCTTGAGAGACGCCCGCTATATACGAGGGGGCGGTATAGTTGGTCATGGACAAGGCGGAGGAACCGGTCAAGCGAGTTTAGAGCGAGTTTGCGACTCGATATTTTCTCTGGCTGCACGGATTCTTTCCGATAGTGTAATACTTGTTACCGCATGTGAGCTTGGGTCCTATTCTTGCTCATATTTCGAACCGGGGGTTTTCACGACCGGTAGATAGAAACGTATAGGCTAGGTATCTAAAATAGGGGCTTGCTACTACATAGGTTGACTGACGGTTTCCCCCCAGAGGTATCTAGGAAGGCCCTTTTGAGGATTACATGTGCCAGTATCGTTCCACAGGGACTGCCCTAATCCTTTCCTATCAAACTTGACCGCCCGAATAAAAAAGCATTCAAGTCGGCCGGTATGGACCCCTGAAGAGATATTTCCTTTCCCTCTTACAACCTCCCGATTTCCGAATATCAAGGCATTTGACAAAGGAGTGTAGTGCATGCCATCACCCCTTATGATTTCCGTAAGATGATATCTGTTGATATTTGGGTGAATGTTTTGGTCATAACCCCAAATGGTCCTGTGGACATGGACTAGCAAGCGAGCTAATACTTGGGGAAACCAGACTGGCCTTTATATACGGGACTATTGGGTTGGGTGTGTGTATTCTCCTCATACGGTATTTTTTCACTGTCTTATAAGTATCTATATGACGGAGGTATATCTTACAGATACTCGAAGAATATTTTCTTTTTAATAAGAATTTATAAGAAATTCAGATTTAAAACTTGTTGATTTTTATCATACCCTGCTTCTTCTAAACGCAGATGATACATAAACTTTTCAAGCCAATTAATTTATGTCGGTCAACCTTGGTGACTTATTAGTCGCCATATTGCCACCTACAAGTAATATCAAGAAAGAAATTAACTGTTCCGCTTCATATGATGATAGAATGGGCCATTAATTCACAACCCCATCCAAATCGAGATGTTGACTTTCATGACGGTTATCTATATATGACCCAATGTCTTAGCGTATGAAACTCTTATAATACCACGAATATATCGTACTCTCAAACAACCAAGCCGGTTGTGAAAACGGGGCTCTCCAACGATCCGAATCCCATCAATTGAAATATGTCAACAGAAAGGCTTGCCAACGGACAAGTCATGACCTCCATCGATAGGACCGGGCTGTGCGGAGCAACATGCGGCTTTGAGGTCATGAATTGTCGAAACTTAAATCTCAAGTTCTAGTTTTCAAGTTGATGGCTCCGCGATCCCAAGGAGGGCTCTGACCTGGCGCACCCGTAACTCGTTGTCTAGCGCCAACTGTGTCCATTCTCTCTTTATGTACACCGAAGTATTGTTGGGGTGTTCTTCATATATATGGGCAAGGAGTGTCTTGTCTTTCCATGCCGTCGCAGCATCACGGCTCGTAAAGGTTATGAGGAGGCCGTGCTCGCGATTCGCGCGAAGCTGGACTATTCCTTGAGGAAGTGGTAGGAAGACACACCTATTTTGTGCGCCAAAGATTCGGCCTTCATGGTTAAGATCTCGGTAGGCTTTACCTGTTCTGATGTATTGAACTGAAGCATGATTTCCTTGCGCTCGAAGTCGTAGATTACATCAGTCGTTGGATCAGGGGTCGTGGCCATAGTGGCAAAGGACGGAAAGCTAGATATGAGAGGTGTGGTGAATATGCTTAGGGCCGATTGTTGTAAGGCAGATAGTCCTATCCACGAAGCGGACGCGTCTATTTTCCAGATTATTGCCCTCTGCCAATGGCGATGTGAAGGGGATGAGTGCTGCAATATATAGTCGTGTCCGATATTGACACAGCCGCATATTGTCACCGTCGAGCAGGCTCTACCACAGGGTAGCATGAATAACCCTTTTTAGCTAGACGTTTCAATATTCCCATGGAGGACTTGCATTGGCTGCGGTTACAGTCACTTTCAGCTCGATATTCTCCAAGTCTTGCTTTGATCTTCGAGCTCTTGTTGGTCGATGTCAGGATCGTTAAATCTAATTCTCGACATGGATCTCGATCTGGAGATTAGAAAGTGAGGGATCCTAAGGTGTTAGAGGAAATAATAAGACCAAAAATTTCTGAAGCCTCTGCGTGTTTAAATGATTGGAGGCATTGGCTCTTGTTGTATTATTATGTATATATACCACAGTGAATTCTAAAGGTATTTTAAGGTTTGGCTCCAAAGGCATCCTGGATGTGACTATAAATAAGGTATTCACTTTATGATATGTGAAAAAGCTAACATGCCAAAGTACCCTGAACATTATACGTCAATGAAGCTGCCCCAGGAAGAGCTTCTATAAATATTCACCGAAGCAACTATAGGCTAGAGGCTATTGTGAACATCCTTTACAGAATCTCAGATGATCACATCTAAAAATGTAGATGAGTCTAAGTTGTGAGAACACCATGGTGGAAATTATCAGCATTACGCCGACTGACATGCAAATAGGTATGCCTACCTTCTTAACAAGCCGAGTATGGAATGGCGAACAGAGTACAAGGCACACAGGTACAGTAGACGACGTAATTTCATTATTTTTTGACGAGACTGGTGACCATTGCATATGCAAGCAAGGGGTGTGCTCATCAATTTCTCAAGGCTCGACAGGATGTGGCTGGCTACATAGGTTGCAAGCTGAGCTTCCACCGTCGGGAGACGCAAATGCAGAAATACATGCCGGCAGATTGAGACTCCTCTGATAGGCTACACACCAGCCAGTCGATAACTCACATTCTTGAAGTTTTAAGCAACGAGGAGCTGACGGGGTCACGTCGTTGAGTGTTGAAGCCATTTACGCCCCTTTTGCTGATATACATCCTTTAGATCTTCATGAAGAAGAGACATTTCAATATTCCTTGGCTAAATGTGTTTTCCTTAGACTAGCGGTAGTGTGATATTCGGATGAAATTCTAGACCAAATCTTGTGCTTTAGAATTGCACTAGACTCACCAAAGCCGCATCAGGATCGAGTCAATATCATATTATAGTCTTGGATTGCGGTAGTGTTCGAGTGTGAACAATGCTCGCGCAAAACGATATAGTGTTCTCTTGCGTAGTATTCATTGAGGTAAATTCTCCGAATCTGTTGGCTTGAGCTCTATCGCTCAACATACATAATATAGCAGCGATATGTGTTCCACAATCATTACAAGCATGCCTATAAGCGATATATTCAAGAGAGCCACGTTAGCCATCTACCCGTCCACCTCGTAACCGAGCTCCTGTCTATGTATGCTGAGCTGAACGTAACATAATGCATAAGGGTATCAAACACTGCAACGTCGCGCCCTCAACTCCAGCCGTTAAATCCTAGCAATGCATCCATATCCCCGCCCGATGACTCCCACCTGTTCTTCTGTCCTTGCCCTTCCCCGCTGGACTCCAGCCTGGCCTTGTTCATCTCGGCGTCTACGTCCCAGGCGTCGAGGAACTCGTTCAGGTTTCCCAGCACGGCCGCGACGTCGTCGACGCCCTGGCTCGTGCTCTGCCATGGCGACTGCGCTCTGTCGGCTATCTCTTCGTCGGGATGTTCCCCGTCGGCATTGTTAACAATTTCGTCTAGCTGAGGTCGCTCATGACGAGCCATGTACGCGTCCGCCTCCCGGAAGGTTTCGGCCATGGCGTTGATTGCAGGACTCACGGGCTTCTGCTGTGAGGAGCTTGGAAGTAATCGTGGCCGGAGCCGCAGCCAGCCGTTTTCGCCGCTCGTACGGCGCTTAACCGCGTCAAAGTGGTTCTGAAAATGGCCGCCCATGTCTTCGTCTCCGATATCGACTGAGGCTTGTGGTGGAGGTGAAGCTGCTCTTGTGACACTGGGCGATGAGAGAACATGTGAACCATCCTCCTCATTCGGCAAGGGTGCGAACGACACACGCCGGCTTGACTGTGCACTACCCCATGGGTTCGAACGCTTGGCACTAGAGAGAATGCTTCGAACCTGTCCGGTGGACGAGCATCGCGTATTAGATAGTCGCGGTTGTTGGTATTGCGGTGATGAATTGTTGAACTTGGCGAACGACTTAATTGATACTTCAGGCTCAGGGGTGAACGGGCGAACCCCAGGCGCTGGAGTTGTGAAGGGTTCCAAAGCGGACTGTTTCGAAGCTTGACATTCTGATTCAGAACCTGGTGTAGATGGGCGAACACGGGGGTTGAGCATTTGTCCATTACAGCCTAATAATGGAGCTGAACTAGATAGACGGCAAGGAGAAGACGTAGTGCGCGTATCTATCTCAGCCTGTGAGGTATGGCGTACCCCAGGACTCGCTGTAGCACGCCTGGGAGTTCCATAAGCGGTGGGGGTAGATGGTGTATTTGCCCTCAATGGTGCTACTAACTCGGGAGCCCATGGGCTCTGCTGTGATGGCCGAATCCCAGAGGCTCCATAATCACTAGCTCGAGAGCCCATCAAAGTGATCTGGGCGGGATATGGGGAAGGCGAGGGCACATCCTCAATTGGCTCAGACTTAATATGTTCGACTCCTAAGTCACCGGTTTGAAGTACGTCAGGAACCCATGGACTCTGTCTCTCGACACTTTGAGAAGGTTGTATTTGAATGGGCTGGGTTATTTGTTCCTCATCCTCGGCCGTGCTCTCAACCTTGACGCCTGGTATTTTGGGTTTGCATTCGGTAACAATACTTGGTTTAACTGGGGAGCCGTTGATAGCCTCAGCAACGCCCCAGTCTAACTGTGATAATGGCACGATGACTGGGTCGGATTCAGTGTCCGATTCTTGCATTCCGTGATTTGCCAAACCTTGTGGCGGGCAAATTAGTCCAGCAACTGGATTTGCTTCAATACTCGTGCCATCCGGATCCTCAGTTGAATGATAATTAGAGGATGACCGACCAGTCTTAAGCAAAGTGGCTTCATCAACATCCATTATATCTCCGATCAAGGTGGACCCCTCATCCACCAATGGTTCCGGATCCGCTGGATGTGTCCTAACCGCTGTGGGTTGTCCTAAGGCCACGTTCTCGGGCTGGTTGATCTGGGCCATATCAAGCTCTGTGATCCCTGCTCTATGCTTCTCCTTGACAGGTTTAGTATCTGTCGGTAAAATTGAAAGGGTAGTTGCTGCGACCTCCATGGAATTGGTGTGGTCAACGGAATGGTTAGGCGAGTTGGTCTCTGTAAGAGTCGCACAGTGATCAGCCCCGTTACGATCCGGTAGATGGCCTTCATCATTCTCAATTTTCCGATGCCCGCAAAATAATTGCTTTGCTGGGGAAACCGTTGGGCTGTATACTTCGCCATCATCCTGAATAGTACTTTTATCGTTCTGAGATCCCGATTGTGGAGTCGCTTCTAATGATTGGCTCGGTGTTCTTGAGCAAGTGGGAATGTGTTGTTCCGACACCAATGCAGTCTGGTAGGAGCCATGCTGCGTCTGCTCCGCTGGCGGTTTGGTCGAGATAGCAATTACATCTTTCTGCGTCGAAGACACAGGAGTTCCGGTCTGGGTCGGCTCAGCGTAGTTACTATTGGCCGGAATGTCTCTGTTTGCTATGGGAGGGGTAGCCTGCCTTGTCAGTCGGCTTCGATAATAAAAGCTATTATCTTGGCAAGTTTCGAAAGGAGGACCACCCTCTGCCTCTTGATCTTCTCGAACCTCTTCCTTAATTGCACAATTACTGGCTTGTTTGGGGTGGTCTTGTGTCTCAGGGTCGCTCGAGACCTGTTGACCAGTCTGGCTACTCCCAGGAGACGGCTGTTTCGGAATATCACCGACAACAGTATCAACTAATTTCTCTCCCGGTCCGCTGCTAGCTGATCTAGAAGCACTAGGGAACTCGTCTTGTGATAATGCTGATCGATATCTTGGTGGTCGAGCCTTTTCTTTTGCAGGTTCTGTAGCTCCCTGGTCCGTACTCGAGGATGGAGTAATTAATTCAAAACTTCGGCTCGCCGATTCCGTATGGAGACTGGATCTCTTAGTCTGAGTAGTTGGGTTAGGCATCGACACACTTCGCATTGATGTCTGCGCTGGCGGGAACGGTGTGGGAGTAGATGCTGCGGCTGTACTTTGTGAGTCGTCGGGTCTTTTCCGCTTGGATGGTTTCGTTTTCAACCATTCCTTGCCGGCCGGACGTTTCCTGCTAGGGTCGGAAGTCTGTTCATCAACAATCTCGTTGGGAGCCCAGAAATCGTCCCTTTCTAGTAAGCCGGAAGATACTTCCGTCGCCCAAGCCTGTATTCGACCACGTTTTTCTGTTTCCATAGAACTGAAGAGCGGCAAGTCACGATGGCTATCAGGGCTGGGCAAGTAACAACGCATTGAATTGCCGGTGCTTGGGGTGGTTTCATCCCGCTGCCTCAATTCCTCAAAGTTTTTGCGAAGACTTCTCTTGACTGCTGGAAGGGGCTTAGTTGGAATTCGAGTAGGTTCGGCAAGAGATTTGGTAGCCGGGGCCTTCGGGAGCCAAGGGTTCTGCCATCCCGAGGCTTCGTCAAATGGGCCACGGAGTGAAGCGGACAATATACGGAGTGGTTCTCCTCGTAGATATCGCAGACCCTGTTCTTCATATCTCAACCGTTTAGTAATTTTTGCGTCATCATCAAGCCCGTCGTCAGATCCCAAGCAGATAATGTCGTCGGAATTCGAAGGTGAAGGTGCAGCGCAGTAAATCGGTTCGTCTCCAAGGCAAACCTGCCTCCAGGCGTTGAGATCCAAATCGTCGTGATCCATCGTTTCCGTCTCAAGGGTGAAGCATCCCTAATCCCATTTTCTATTATTAGGTATTGAAGTGCATGTGTCCACGGGAACTCGGGAGCGCTTGGAATTAGGGATTCAAACAGAAACGAGGAACGAATGGATGTAATTGAAAGGCGGCTGGGCGGAGACGACGGGTGATGGGTCGAGGTTGCTGGGTGCGGCTGTCGGTCCACTGTGGCTTTTTCCATTCTAAACCTTAAAGTGATCGAACTTTGGATTACGAAGTCGCGACTCGCGCGACCCAACGCGTTAATTGACTTAATGTGGCTTGATTTTCGCGTAGAATGAACAGGGCCATATGTGGCTTGACCCAAGGTGGGGAGTCGGAGAAAAAGATAAAAATGGGGGCTCGGGTTGCTACGGAAACCAGAAGCCAAGCTTCTCTCTGTTTTGCCGGCTTGGGCTAGATTCGCGTCGTGCAGTGGGCTTGGGTCAAGCGCAACCTTTATCGTGGGTCATCTGGATAACGCAGTACCTGAGTGCATACATACAGATAACTGCAATTACGTACAGTACTTACCTACTTCCCAGTCTCAAGACTATGACTTACTGCTCATTCTCAACCATAAAGGCATTGATCAGTGATTGAACAATATTAACAACCGACACTCCTCCAATCCATTAGACCAAACAGGCATCGTCTGTATTGTATACATCTCTTTCGTCACTTCAACACCTCCGGTCGCAAACGCGCTCATTGCCCCACGCATCGCTTGCTGTAAACATCACCCACAACGCTACAGGATTCGCGATTGAACCATCCGCAATATATCCAACTGCGCCAGCCGACTATCCACAAGACTACAAGCTTTGCTATCTATTCCATGGAAACTCGATAGTTGTCCTGGCCATTTCTCTTCCATCGCGCTGACATACTAGTCACGACTCTCTGCCATGGCGCACGCCTGGCTCGACTCGCTTTCCGAGGACTGGGTTTCCCAGCCCGAATCCGAAACCTCACAACCTCAATTGCCTAAATTTTCAAGTCCGACGAGACCCGATCCGAATCAAAAAACTCCACGTCGACCCGTTAGTCGAATACCCAGAGTCTGCAATGCCAGACCTACTCCACGCGACAGCAGTGCCCATGTTTTGAGCGAGAGAAGCCCTAATGACACAAACGTTCGAGGATTACAACGCGATCCTTCCAAATTCTCCCCCCTTCTCAAGAAATCTCAGCGAGGACGCTATCTTAGTCGATCTGCCTCCGCCTCGACTTCGGCCTCTGTTGTCCATAATACTGTCCAACACAACAAATCACAAAGCGCCTCTCCTGCGAAGACCAAAGAGAACATACCTGAGTGGAAAAGGCGCTTAGTCTATGGGGAGCTTAACTATGGAGAGACTAAAGACCTATTTAGCTCGGCAGGAACTGGCTTAGAAAACGTATTTCGACCACCTGTGGCAGCTGATACCCCTGCAGAAGAGACTCTGGAGGACCAAGGTAATACACCGAACGAGACGACTTTGCCCTCGAGCCCGCCACCATACTCGAGGACTTCGCGGTATCAAACACAAGCGGACGAGAGCGAAGAACAATCTACGAATGAGTCCTCGGCACAGCCAGCTGTTCCACAACCTAGGCCAGTGGTTTTTCGCAGAACAGAAGACGACACGGAAGAACCAAGCCCGGAAGATTATTCCACCTTTGAAGAAGGCCATGATGGCCAAGATATAGGGACAAATGAGCTCAGCAACAACTCTATAGCCTCACTTAATGCCAACCAACAACATCTCGATGCATCACGCAAGATCAGTGGACAAAGCGACATAAGAAACGAGGATCTTAGCCCAATTTTGATTTCACGTCACAACTCTGGAGATGGCAAAGTGAGCTTCGCCCCAGTTGAGCTCCCGGCGCAGCAGCTTCGAAAACGTCTCGAAATGCTTCGAAGAAATCAGATGTTGTTAGATTCGGAACCCGGTAGCAACCTGGATCAGGAACCCGCGACTGTTAACGGCGGATCTCAGAAGTTTAACACCACTGACGATTTCGTCAGAAATGGAGGCTTCATTAATTTTCGACGAGGTGGGCGCTCTGCCGAAGATTCTTTCAGACGACGGCCCTTAAGCCCATCGCTGGGTGTGGACACGTCTGAAATGCTCCCTGAATCATCACTTCAAGCTAGCACCCCAAAGCAATTTCCGACCGTCAGGATAGATCGATATGCGTCAGCTGATAGGAAAGATGATCCCCAAACTCCCAACAGCCCTGTCGTGCCTCGTGCTCCGCATCCCAGCCCGGAGAAGCGTCTCCAACCAACCCCTGGCCATAGCGGGAGTCCTCTGAAATTATTTGGTCCTTACGACACATTTACTAACCAAACACTTCTTCGGCGCATAAGCCAGTTCGAGGATCAGATGACTGAAGGGCAATCCGCCCCTGTCCAAGACGAGAGTCTCGCGGTTCCAACTCGGGAGACGCTTTCTAATTCCGGATATGAACAAAGTCAAGGGGCTGCATCTAATTCGGAAAAAGCACAACAAGTTAGTTATGGCTATCAGGAGACCATCGACGCAGTCAACAACTTTGGGTCGGGCGAGCTCGATGATTATAAATTTAGTGAAGACATCACACTGAATTCTGCCGATCGCTCTCAATATACAGATAAGGAGAATGTGGCGCCTGAGGACAATCTAATGCCGCCAAGTCAGGCTCTCAAATTTGATCTGCACCGTGATTTCTCTGCGGAAGGCGAGTCCCTAATTATACAACGACGGCGTCACAAATCAAGCACTTCTGGCTCTTCCCGACATACCATGGGTCTATCTAAGACCTTTAGCAGTTCGAGACCGCAGACTTCGCGCTCGACTGCACCTAATAATGGCATCCAGGCGACTCCGAAAAGGGACAGTTTGGAAAGCAAGAGACCTCGATCAACACCGTCGAAAGATCCCACGCCGAAAAGAAGAAGGACATTACACCGCTCCGACATTGCCTATGGCTTAGAAGATCGGCGTGTTACGATAGAATCAGTGCAGTCCTCGCATCGAACCATGCAGTCAGCCATTGGGAGGGGAAGAATAGATGATCATCAAGGCAACTTCCATCAAATTGCTGATCCAAGGATTCTAGCTACACGTCAGATTCTCCGGCCTCGATCGCCCACGCCAAGTCAAAAGTCATCAGTAACGCGTGAGCGACAGCGACTTGTAGACCTCGACTTTAACTCAGGTGATCACAGCGGGGTATCAAAACGAGCTCGAGAGTCGGAGGTGTCGGTTCAAGATTTCGCTGTTGACGGGTCGAGGAAAACATCCATGAAGACCCAGGAATTTTTCGATGCGGCGGAAGAAATTATGGCGATGATCCGAAGTAAGGCTCGATTTAGAAACGATCGCGGTAGCGTTGAGGAGTCCGAGGCTACGGGCACTGAGCGGCGTAGTCTGAACGAAACTGACCGAATCGAAGAGTCATATCAAGAGTCGACAAAGGAACCATTCTCACGACCCCCAAGCCGAGAAGGAGCCCCTATGATTAGAATGCCAATTCGCCAAGATGACCCAGAACTTGCAGATCGATTGAAGCAGTATGAGGAGCGAAGTGAGCTAGATGGGATCATCACCAATTCAATTCATCCCAGGGGCAGTATAACGAAAATTACCAACGAAGCTAGTAATCCCAACGAGGCTATGCAGCAAGGTCCTCATTTGGATGAGACGCAGTCCGGCCTTCTGGCTGACCAGGAAGTGATTAGTGATCTTCCTAATGTCAGGATTACACGAAACCCTAACGATCCCGAACCAGGCGATAATGTAATCGAGTTCCCTTCCAACAGATCAAGGTCTTCTGGAACTTCAACAGGGCGATCTATTCCGACCAACTCTTCTCGCGGCTCAGATTCAAAAAGACTCATTGGTCCCGACGTGGTCAGCCAACTTATTGGCGACCAGGTAGGCAACATGGTATTCGATAAAGACCACAATGTCTGGTTCAAAGTCAAACCGCCGAGGCCAACATCCAAGGGTGGAAATATTCTTCCTTCTGAGGACAGTGAGGATCCCTTTGCTAGCATCCCGGACCTCTCTGTTGATACGATCAAAGAAACTCGGAACCCCGGGTCGTGCGCCACAGAACACCTTGGAGGCCCTGGAGCGGCCTTAAATGAAGAGACGCCATTAACAGGCCCATCCACCACTGTCCAAGGATCCAGTGATGCTAGAAGCATCGTAAGTCACACGAAAGAGACGTTCACTAGGGTTAAGCAGACTTTGGTGGAGACCGCAGTTGAAGACGATGAGGAGATTGAGCATGAGATAACCATTCACGAAGACCGAATGCAGAGATCTAGTCCTTCGCGACGAAAACACCTCAATATTTCATTTTCCTCTCCTATTGCCTCGATCATTCAGGATGTTGCTCATCAGAAGCCAGACGATAATGTTGGCGACGAGGGGTCAGGATTCGTGGACGAACGAGTGGGCAACTTGAGTGCTGGTTCGCTAAAGAGGGGCCGTGATGCAAAGCTGGGGGGATCCGTCAACGGTTCAACCACTAAGTCAAAATCACGCAGTCGTTCCCGAGGACTCTCAAGGAACTTATCAGTGAAAGGGGAGGCTTTCATCCCAAGACCAGTATCAAGGATTGATGAGCAGGACGAAGACACTTGTGGTGAGCACGATGCGTCAGAACAGCGCCAGGTTAGCAACCGGGGCGATTCGTCCATTGTATACCCTGAGGGTGAGGACAAGCGAAACACGAGCGTCAGTGTGATCATCACCACGCCAGCTCCGATGAAGACCATGTCGCATTCCGCAACACCAATCATCGGGCAGTACGTTGGTACATTGTCGTTGAGTCCCATGTCCGAATTTACTATGCACAAAATAGACCAGTCCTGCGCATTGGAGGTCAGCTATGTAGTTGGAGATCAGTATCTCACCACAGGGGATGGTTCTAAGAAGATCATGTCAAGGGCTATCCGAAGCCTCGTTGAAAAGATTACTGAAGTAGAACCGTTCGAACCTGAGTGGGATTCTCTAGATGAACTGGACATCAGCGGTAAGAAGTTGACAACACTTCATATGCTCGACGAGTTCTGCAGCAGTGTTGTTACCCTCGATGCTTCGGACAACTCTCTCGAACACCTAGATGGCGTGCCTGCAAGCGTTCGGAATTTGCGCATGACCCAGAATCATCTATCGGAATTGACGGCATGGGGACACTTGACGAACCTCCAGTACGTCGATGTGTCCAACAATCAGATCAGCAGTCTACACGCTTTCAAGGATCTTGTACATCTGCGCACTCTTCGCGCCGACAACAACCAAATCACCAGTCTGGACGGTATCAAGCTGCATGATAGCTTACAGGTCCTCCGCGCAAGGGGTAATCTTATCGAAAACGTGAATCTCGACGGCACACGAATGTGCCGTTTGACCGAACTAGACTTGGAGGGCAACCAAATCAGCTCGATCCAGGGTATAGAGCAGGTTCCGTGCCTCACTACTCTCAACCTCGAGCATAACCGCTTGGTGGCGTTTGCTCCAAGTACAAAGGTTACAGTCCCTAACCTCAAGTACTTAAAGCTGTCGAGCAACGATCTCACAAGCCTAGATCTGGCGGCGTTCCCCGCTTTGCGCCTTCTCTACGTGGATAGGAACCAATTGACCACAGTCACGGGCTTCTCGAAATGCCGTCGTCTCGACAGCCTCTCGCTCCGAGAGCAACAGCACGACACCCCCTTCGACGCCTCCTCGCTCGACGCAGCCTACGAGGTGCGCAAGATCTTCCTCTCGGGGAACTTGCTCACGGGCTTCAACCCGCGCGTCGACTTCCTCAACCTGCAGTACCTGGAGCTGGCGAGCTGCGGCCTCGAGTCCCTGCCGCCGGAGCTCGGGCAGCTGATGCCGAACCTGCGGGTGCTGAACCTTAACCACAACGCGCTGTCGGACCTTGCGCCCCTCCGCTACATCCCCCGGCTCAAGAAGCTCTTCGTGGCCGGCAACCGCCTGGCCAACGCCGCCCGCGTCGTCGACGTGCTCGCCGGCTTCCCCCACCTCGCCCGCCTCGACCTCCGCGACAACCTCGCCACCCACGGCTTCTACCCGCCCCTCCAGACCCTCGTGCCCGCGGAAGCGAAAGAGGGCGAGGGCACCACCACCACCTTCGACCCCTTCATGCTGCCGGACGCGGACCCCGAGCGCGACGGCCGGTTCGCGAGACGAGGCGACATCCACACGCGCATGCGCAGGCGCCTGTACGAGATCATCGTGCTCGGCCGCTGCGGGCGGCTCAAAGTACTCGACGGGCTGCCGGTCGATAAGGCGGCCGTGGTCAAGCAGGACGCCGTCTGGGATGCCCTGGTCGCGAGCGGCATCGTCGAGGCGGGGAAGGGGGAGCAGAAGGATACAATGCCCGAGGGCGAGGGAGGCGAGCATGCGCAGTAGGAATGCGAGGATAGCTTCGGTTGAGCGGGTCCTTCCCCCCCTCCCCGCTACTTTTTCAACACCGGGGATTTTTGTTTCGTGCCCCTTTTAGGGGACCGGGTTTATGGGCGTTCGTGTACGGTATATATATCACATGTTTGGACTTGCGTGCGCGCATGCATGTTACAGTAGGGAGGAAGTCATGGCGTGTCTGGGGTAGTAGCATTTTCGTACTGAGCAGGTTGGACTGGACTGATTAACCGGATGGATGGGTGGCTGGGCGGGGCCTATGTGAAAGGGGGAAAAACTTCACGAGGAGAAAGAAAGGAAGACCCGGGGGGTGAGGGCGTTTTGTTCTATATCGGTTTACAACTGTAGGATTAGAGAGAACGATCCCCGACGGGAGAGGGCGGGGCGGGGCGGCTCGCTTGCATGCATGCATGCGAGGCATATCGTCGTGTTATTATAAGGTAGCATGGTTACGCTGGTGTTATTAATGAGTGATGAATGGAATATTGAATATGTTGTTTATAATCGATGTGTTATCGCTAAGTGAAAGGTTAATTAAAGCTCGTTGAGAGCGAAGTCAACCTTCTCCGGACTGCCGGTGCTTCCGATCACCCTCATGCCAGTGCATCTTGGCTAGCTGGCCGAAGATCTGCCCCACCCCGCCGCTCGCCGCGGAGACGAGCATGGTCTTGCCGGCCGGCCTGCGGCTTGCGCACGTACTCGCCTGCGTCCGCAAACCCGCTCACGAAATCACCGGGCGTAAAACCCGGGTTGTCTGACTTGAGCACGGTAGCAAGAGTCCTAATAAAGGTGGGCTGCCCCTTAGCCTAAGGGACGGAGTAAGTCCCTGTATCCGTAGGTAGGCGTACTACGGCAGCCGTGGTCAATGTTTTCTCTTTCAAAGTAGATAAGTTTGGCGAATAATTAGGAGTTTAAAGAGCATCGAGAGCTCTCGACTCCTGGCTCTACGATGATGAAGAGTTCCTAACCCTGAACCAGAACGGGATATATTATTAAACTGGATATTACTCACTCCGGCCTCGCCTATACGGATCGAGTGATAGATGAGAGGGCTCGGGACCTGTACACAGTGAGGCCCGATTAGGTATTTGAAGAAGGTTTAGTTGAGGAGCAAGTTTGATACGTCGGCATATGACGAGTCCCGGCGGAGGTCCGGAGCCCGGAAGCAGCCTATTACGGCTAGGAATTGGGCATAATAGTCCTAGGGAGAGAAAGGGGACCAGAGAATAGGCAATCAACCTTTATTGACACCGTTACTCTCCCACTCTGTTGTACATACTGATATTTCACAGATATAGAATCTATGAGACTTGATTGAGTAGGCGTATAATCAGTATATATATATATATATATATATATATATATATATAATACGTAAGGGGTGTCCAACAACTCCAACCCAGCGACATGATAATAAATTCTACCTACATAGTCGCCCCTTTCCCATACAAGTATCCAATAGGCTAGACCCCTTCCTCCCCCTTCCCCCCTGGGCCCCGGCGCCTTGCTAGCAACTGCCACAAACCAAGAGTTTCCCTCGCTTAACCATCTCAATTTTCATTACCTATTCAAATCGCATCATTTGCCGCCGTGGGATACATACGTATCCATGGCATGCTACCATATGCAAGTACGCTGCGTGGTCATTACGTGGGATTAAGTAAAGTATCCGTTAATAACTTAACTAACAACGGCCTATCTGTCCCTGCGTATAGATTAATAGGTATATGGAAGACATCTCTCCCACGACCATCCCAAGCACTCCCCCTTTCCTACCCATACATACAGAAATCGAAGACGGCACACTTGATTCTAATTCTGTACTGTGTGTTGAATTGAGGATTAAGGGCTGGTGCTTACGGTACCAGGCATCTCATGAGCATTGCGTGTATATATCAGGCCTCCCTCCATGTGTAGATAGGAGACCTTCAAGTTAATCAAGTCTCGTTAGCCACGTAGGTCAACATAACCAGGTGCCCATCACCCAACGGTGGGTGTGCTGGCTCTCAACGCCTAAACTAACCTCCAGTATTGATTAGGCCAGTCGGGAGTGAGTAAACCGATGGAGCAATGTCTTTTTTACATGCCTACCTATGCCAGAGCGAGGGTCGCCATCTGTTATCTACCTACATCAAGACCAGATATAGTTCAAGCCGCAATTTTCTCAATCTACAGGTCTTCTCACTTCCTAAAGTCATCTCCTGCCGAGATTGAAATACGTAGCTAACCCGCCTGGTATTCCTTCGAGCATCGACATATTATCCACCACATAATGTTGTCAGAACCCCCCCTGAAATCAACTATCAGAGTACTTCGTAGATTAGTAGGTAATGACGAGTCCCCTAATACTCTAATATCACACACACACACGCGCACACACATGCACAATTCAGCCATACATATACATAAGCCTAGGTTGAACCGACGCCTGTAGCAAGTATGTGTAAAAAAAAAAAAAAAAAAATTAAAATAAAATAAAAAAAAATCATCAAGGTCCTAGGTACTGTACCCATATTATACTCACTCCAACTACATCTTCACATTCACATTCACAAATAAACACCAAACGGACGGAATACTAAGTAGGTAGGTAAGTAATAAATAAATAACTAGGTACCTAGTAAAAGTAAAGTAAAAAAAAAACCCGAAAACAAAAAAAGCCACCATTGAAAAAAAGAAAACTCCACTGGATGCATTGATATCAAATTATGGTTGGTCTTGCTGTCTATGTATGTGATGTGATGTGATGTGATGTGATGTGAGGCACGCTTTGAGGGGGATAATAGATAGATAGAGAAATGAGAAAACAGATTGCCGCCGCCCAAAATCCCGGATATGATGAATGTCCGTCCGTCCGTCCCAAAAATTTCCAGACCTGATCGCCGACCCTGGTTGTTTTAAGTAAGGCTCGCTTTCGAACCATCACCTGCGCTCCCTTTCCCCCGCCTTCTTCTTCTCCTCCGCTGCCAACGAACGACAGAGAAAGCCGCCCGTGATATGATTGATGATGTTCCCGGAATCCGACATAACGAATACTTCGTCCTTCCATCGACTCCCGTGACTGACTGACTCTCGGGGGAACCATGTAGATAGATAGATAAATAGGTAGAAAGATTGCAAGGTGAGCAAAGATCCAAAGGCCCGGACCAGCCCAGACCAGACCAGACCAGATAAGAGAAATCCTCCTTTCGCCAGGTACTTCCAACGGTCCCAAGTCATTCATCTCTGCGATCCGGCAGCGATGTCCGTAGATCCCGTAAAGTACGAATGAATAGGTGACAGATAAAAAAAGTAAAAAAGTAAAGAAAGCAGTAGTAAAAAAAGACTGAAGATATCTCGATTGCACGGGCTCAGTCAACTCCTAGCTAAAAATCTGCTGTGCATGTTTCATTCATGTCTTCGTCCCATCATCATCGACTCGTTCTGCTCAATTCCCAATTGTCCCCCCCCCCCCCCCCCACGTTGGAATAATCATCATCCTTCGTTGTTGGACCTCTCCCCCGTCATTCTAGATCAACATTCGTCCGTCCCCCATGCACTACAATTTCTCCCAACAGAAAAAGAGAGGTGATTGATCCTCTAACTAATGATAAATTTTAATTGTTTAAGCTCGTGGCAGCGATTTGTCCTACCGTCACGGCCTGTGGATAGCTGGTGTGCGCTGTCGATAAACGCTACTCGCAAGTGATAATAATATTGAGTTCGATGTGTTGTTAATCGATTCAGCCGCTTCTATATGGCAATTTGGATGCTAATTCTTCAACCCGACGACGGAAGCCACGGGGGCTGATCATTTGCCGTGTCGACGTCAAATTTAGTTCGATCGGTCAGTTGTAAATTGTTTGCCATGCTCCCACCCCGAAAATAGCGGGTGACGGGCAAAGTATGCGTCTTTGCCCCAATACATAAGTATCGTCGCCTAAGCTGAGTTGAAATCGTCATTGGCCTGGCATCAGGATTTTCTTAGCAGTTTCAGTACTGCTAATACTCGTCTGGGTGTCTCGCCTCTTTGTGCTCGAAAGGGTCCTCCCAATTGGCGAGCTAGTATGCTCCTTGACTGACCCCCGCTTCTTGGGTCTCATGACCAGACCTTCGTCGCTATCGCTCCCATCGTCATCATCATCTACAGCTTTTGAAGAAAGAAGGGATGCGTTTACGCTACGATGTGGCCGTGGAAGAAATAGCCCCCGGTAGGGGTCGTCTTCTTCCAGTGGAAATCCCGTAAGGGGCTCCTTGGATATAGCCGGCGGAGTCAACGAGTCAGTCGTGTCGATAAGAGACGGCCGCTCGACAGAACCTGGCCTTAAGAGAAAATCCCCTTCGGGATCGGCAGATACTGAGCTGGCACCGCTGAGAAGCGCCGGGAGCGAGGGATCCGAACGAAAGACCTGTAATCCATCACCGTGTCCCATTAAATTCGACGTGTTTATAGGACTTGCCACCTCACTTGGGCTAGTTAACGGCGTCACGACGCTGTCTGTAGAAGCCGAAGCCGAAGTAGCGGCAGTGCCAGTGGTGTCTCCACTAGACGACTGCTGAGGGTGCTCTAAAACAAGCTCATCATCGGGTGAAGGAGGACAAGGACGTATGTGAGAGGCAGCTTCCCGATGGGACGCGAGTAACTCTTCACGCTTCGCTTGTTCCTCTGCCTCCCGATGTTGTCGCCGAATTATTTGCTCGCGAGCTCGTGCGAAAGATTCCGGAGTGGACGAATTATACACTCTTGGCGGCGGAGTCTTGCTTTCTATTTGTAAAATCCGATGCGACGACGCGGGCCGCTGATCCGGATCAATAGGGCTGAAGTGTTTTTGGTGTATGTTCGGGTCTGAATCTGGTTGGCTATTCTGGTAAGTGCGAATGGCTCGAGGGGAAAAGAACATCGGTGATGGTAGGTTCGACTCCTCATTGGCAGTGTGTGTCTTACCTTCTTGAGGATTGACAGAGAGCCGGCGCTTGAGTGGGTGTTCCATACTCCCATCAGCAACAGCCGTACTCAAGGCCACTTTGGCTTCAGCTCGTTTATCACTATTTCCAAATAGACCACGGTCCACTGATCGAGACCGAGAAGAATCATCTGTAGGCCGCACGTCGCGGGCCTTTCTCAAGGAAGCAATTGGGTCGTCTTTAATGCAGGTCTCAAGTGCAGGGGTGGATGGCACCGTCTGTGATTCTTTACTAGGTGCACGGGCAAGGAGCGCATTGGTAATCGATCTCGTTCGTCCGTGGCTGCGACCCCCGTGATTCCCGTGACCCTTAATGGATGATAAAGACGAAGACGATGGTGTACCCGTCAGATGTCGGTATGTGTTACAATCACCGATAGGGCCGCTCGCATTACGTCTGAACTCTCCGCCTAGCGATTTCGTATCTTGTTGGATTGAATCTGAACTATCGTGAGTTGGAGAATCCCGAGGTGATGCAGTGACACTTTGCGACAAAGGATGGTGGTCGCTCTCCCTGACAGTAGCGAAGTAATCATCGGGCCGTAGGCTCTTCCGGCGAAGGTCTCGTATACCGAGGAGCGGGGGTGGGATGCTTGGGCTATTGTCTCCTGTTGAGCTGGCAGCACTGCTAGCCGCCCGCCTCCTCGAGTGACTTTCTCCTTTTTCGGTGCGTGGGTGAATTACCTTGCCTACTGCTTTCTTTACAACCGAGCGAGCTCTTTCCAGGAATGTGAGCGGAACCACAGCACGAGTAATCTCCCGCTCGTCGACTTCGATCTTGCGACCAGAAGTACGACACGAGGGATCGGTCTCGTCGATCCACGCAATGAGATCGGGAATACCTTCGACGACCCAGGGGTGGCGTTTCACTTCCCTTAGCCTGATCCTCTTCTCGGGGTTCTTAGTAAGCATGCGTCGTAATAGGTCGTATAGCAAATCATCAATTTCTTCGTAAATCAGGGTACTGTCGTCACGATACGGTTCGCTGTTCACACGTTTGTAGAAAGATGTGGAAGAGGGCGAATGCTGAGGGTCGACCGGTCGAAGTCGGCGACGTGGAATATACACATCTTCCGTGGCGATCTTCTTAAACATTTGGAACTCGTCCTCGGCCATGAACGGAATGCGAGCGAAGATCAGACAATAAAGTGTCACTCCCAGTGACCACACGTCTATCTGTTCCGAGATCTTTGGATGTTCTCCGCAGACATCAGTGTAGCATAATTCTGGCGCAAAGAACGCAGGCGTGCCAACGGTCTTGGCTAACTCGAGATCATCGTCAAAATCCCGAGCCTCCGACTCCGATACGAGCTCGTCTGGTTCACCCTCGCGAATGGGTCGACCAAAGTAAGAAACACCGAAGTCCGAGATCTTCACTCGGTGGTCCCTAGACCACAAGAGATTGGCGGGTTTGATGTCACGATGGACCACGCCTTCGTAATGCAAGTATTCCAAGCCAAGTACAGTGTCTCGGAAAGTGGCACGGGCATCATCGATGGTAAAACAAGGAACATACGAATAGTCGTCGGCAAAAGGGTCATGCGGATGAGGGTTGTAATCAACCGATGACATATGGGATATGATAGAATCGGCCATGCTTGGAGACCGGCCACGGAGCATGGGATCTTCGGGGTAAGCGCCGTACATAGTGCCATCTAGTGCAGTGAAGGATCCAGGCTGCGAACGAAAGGGCCCAGGGGTCTCAATATCGCTCTCGAAATCGGGATCGACAGAGGTGGTGTCGTACTCTGAGGGGAGCGGGGTGCTCCTGCGGGAAGCCGATGGCGCAGAGTGGCTGCCCGAACGAGTTTGGGATGGTGCTCTCGAACCGACTCGAGAAGACGAGGACGCGGCTCCGGCGGGATGGACTTGTTCCTCTTTGTCTCTTGTCGAGGAGCGTGCTTGGATCTCATCATCGCTCGTCGCACCGTACTCGATACTTCAGCAGAAGTCGTCCGGGCCCTTCTGCGTCTGCAGCATCCTTGCCCTCTTGATGTCCTTAAGAGCCTGCCGTTTTTCGAGCAGGTGGATATAGCGTTCCTCTTCATCGGTGCTCATTTCACCCCGCATCTCCTTCTCGATCCTGCTTCTCTCGATGCTACAGATCCACGGCAAGCCCTTCTTTCGCCAAACGATTTCGCCCAGTTCCACATGTTCCAAGACCATGTAGATCTTTTTAAATTCAGGGTCGTCGATAACCTCGATCAGTGCGACGACATTGGGATGGCGGATTTTCTTCAGGATGGCAATCTCTTTCTTTGTCTTGTCCTGGGGAGACGCAGTAACCTTGCCTAAACGCCGCCTCTTGGAGAATCGAGGAATGATCTTGATTGCGACGTTCTCGCCACTCTCGAGGTTTCGCGCTAGCTTGACCTTGCCATGGACACCGCGACCAAGCTCTTCAATCACTTCATATTGATTGATGATTTTTCGTCCCGTCATAAGGTCCATATCAACGAGAGCTTTGTGCGTCCTGGAATGGTGGCCATGGTTAGTCCCGATGAAAATCTCACATGCAAATCAGGGAATGACAAAAAGACTGAGCTGGCATCTGGGTACGATGCTCATGCTCCCATGTCCTGTACCGGAGCCCAGCAATATTATATAATGATATCGAGGCCTCAAAGAAACTTACTCTCGGACTCTGTGGTTTTGCAAAGGATGCAGGTAGGGACTGCTTGCGAGGGCGGCGGCGGTGGTAGGATCGGTGGCGGAATAATTGGAGAAGGCATTGGGGCGGGGGTTGGAAGGGCTGAAGAGCCCCGGGGAGGATATCGGAGTACTACTTGCAGTTCTGGAGGGGTTTGTGGTGAGAATAGAACTGTTGTCGGTATTTAGAGGTTGAGGGTGGTAGAGTTGTTGCGAATCCATAGCGACGGAGGGGTGTTGGCGGCTCTGTAGGGGTTGTGGTCGTCATTCTGGGGGAACGTCGAAGCATCTCGTCGTAGTCCTCGAGTGGACAAGAGGGGGTGGGCTCGGACGGAGGATGGATGGATGGAATGGGACAAATTGGATTCAGGAAGCCATTGCTGCGGTGGCAGGATGGATGAGAAGAACAAAATTGACAACCAAAAAGGAAAAGAAAAAAGGAATTAAGTCCAAGTTGAACAAAGTTTGTATGTGAAGCTGGATGTTGTCGGTGCACGGTTGAATAGAATGGATTTGGAACAATTTTAGGTAGACAAGAGAATGGGATGACGGATGAACCGAACGATAGAAAAGCCAACTGTGGACTAAAAAAAAAATAAGTTATGAGGTTTTGGCCAGTGGAGAGAGGTGCAGCGTCGTGCCACTGGCGTGCCCACCATGAATGAAAGTATGTATGTACACCCAAAGGTGCCAAAGGCCCTAGCTCAGTGTACTGTATGTACCCAATTCACAGATCAAAGAGCTAATGACCATAATCAAGTACCTATGTACATACCACCGGTACATCCTTGACCGGGGCTGAGCACTGCTAATCTCATGTACCACATACGTAGTTTTGTGTGGGTGTGCCTGGGTGTCACCGTGCCATGCAGGGTGCACTGCACACTGTCATTACCACCTCCGCTAAACCTACATATCATAACTCGCACTGGCCAGATATTGGCCAGCAACGACATTAACCTGTCGATTGGGATACCAAAAGTACAGGTAATGAACCTGGCAGCCTGGCTCCCAATGTCCCATGCCATCACAGATGAGAGTATGTGCCCGTTCAGTTCCGTCGAAGCCGTTCGAGTTCCGAAGATGAGGCCTGATTCAGGGTGCATAAAGAGGTCGTTGTTGAGTTATGCTGTATGTATGTACCTAAACTAACCTCGTACTCGCTTGAATATAACAGCCTACATGTGCCAACGTGGTGTACATACATGCCATAGACAGGTACAGTAGCTCCAATGGCTATCCTGGTATCTACTTCCACAGACGTTAAGGACCTGGCCTGTGCTATGATTTTCACAAGCCCCATGGATTGCTTACAGCAGATCTGTATCACAGATCGTTTCTAATGGAATATTCCGCTGGCACAGAATAAACCCATACCTATGGTAGAGACTCGTAAGTTATATGTAATGATGAGCAGAATGTTCTACAGATTGCAGTACCGCAACAGATTTGGTAGTGTAGAGTACGAGTACACACGCAGTATAAACAGTAAATCATTGCCATTCTCCAAGGGCAAGGGTCCCATGGCTAGCGGCCGTTATCCTTTGTCGTTGGCCTCAATGGGTCGAGTGACGGAAAGAATAAAGAGGATACTTGACGTAGTCAGTTCAGTACATACATGTGTGTGTATCCTCCAGGGCTGGCTGCCTGGTCTGTAAATGGCAGGGGTATAGTACATAGTTGTGGCTACGTATGTGTAAATACAGTGTGAATCTCGCCCTCAACTTTACCATGACAACTAAGGTTTCTACATAGTAAAAGGAGTGAACTCCAGCTGGATAACATAGTAAACTGGTTGAGAGGTTAGGAGGCATGTTGGTAGTGGTTGGAAGTTGAACGAAGTACATGCCTACGTACTTCGGGGCGACATGGCCTACCCAATAGCCCCAGTCCAAGAATGAACTACGGCAACTTATCGCAACAGAGGTCCGTGTGCTACTAGGACTATGATTGGTCACCTCCAGAAAGTCTGTTCTCGGTGGTGCAAAGAAGGGGGTCTAAACCCGCTACTGTTACATTGGACACATGCAAGTCTAACTTGGGAGGAATAGGGTATCCATCACTTGGTGGACTGACAGTCGTTGGAACATCGAAGTCGTCGACGTATGCTATGGAGCCAATCTAGCACGGAGGAAAGCTTCAGCATGGGCTTTACCTATAGTGCTTGGGCTAAAAACCAGATTGTCAACAAAATATCGATACTTTGAATGATCAGGAGGTCCCCTGCCTGCCTGCATTGGTGGTGGCTAGGTAGATATGTAGGTTAGCACTGTAATGCCATTCTAATTGAATGTTTGTGCAACCTTGTGTATAAATATACTTGCACTAGGAGAAGGGTAGGTATGTAATAAATACACGAAGGTTCAGAACATACTAGTAGAGTCATATACAAATAGGAGGTAAGCCTAACTAAGACGCACTATGTGTACGTGTAGATCAGAATTGACCTAGTCGTCTAGCTGGGAAACTAACATTCTATGTATACGCGTATATCTCATCATCCAAGCCGCCAAGTGCCAAGTTTATCTCTAGGGAGCTTGTCTAGTGCCTAAGAACGGCGCTTTCAAAAGTGTAACTTATCGTCGTCTTGGCCAGACCCATACAGCGAAAGAGACTACTCATGTCGCACGGTGAAAAGCATCAGGTCCTACAGTAGGCGTATGGAATCGCTGTTTTGTTAATCTCTAGGTTATGCATATTCAGGTTTTCCTCGACCCAATGGGACTTGACTCGTTCTGCGCCAATATGAGGATACTGCAGATGGGTCCTGACGATCCGACTCGTCATCGAGGTTTTAGCATTGCAATCTTGAGTCTTAACGGCTTGGTTCTCCCAAGTACGTAGTAGAAGAAAATAATTGGCGGCTGCGCATCAATAACCTCTCGAGTAAACAATAAACCAATACCTACGTTGTATCTAGATTAAGTAATCATCAACGCCCTCCTATTCAGCCGACTTAAGGACATACTATAGTCCAGGGAGTTTGTGATACATACATACACCAACTTGTATGTAGTTCGACAACTAATCGGGAGACCAGGTCTTGGTATGACACAGCCTATGATAATTGCCAATGCAGATATCTACGTTCGATCGTCGGTCCCCACCATTGAGATTTGTCGATAATCTGATCGACGGACGAGAATAGGCCAGTTGTGGCAACTCGAACTGCCAATCCCCCAGATGTCAGACTGATAGCATTTATTATTGCGCGGGATGTCGTTCGATGATGGAAAAAAAAAAAAATTTGACGGATACGTCGGTTACCTATATCCTCTTGCCTCTTCTTTTTCAACCTAAGGGGACGGACGGACGAAAACTTGATATCATGTTGCCGCCGCTACCTACTGTATCTATCGCGCAGCACGTACCTCGGTATGAGAGAGTCATACATATGAGCAAGATGACACGATATACGTACGCGTATTGCGAAGAAGCTATCCGCAAATGTGGAGATACCACAAGTATCCTCTTTAGAGAACCGCATGCTTCGGAAGAGCTAGTAAAGCTTTCATGAATCTCAGATTCTAGACTACATACTAGTATAGCACGAGTACGGCGTAGCAACTACATGCCTGTGAAGAGAGGCAAATATCAGGCGGTTTGAGCATCCAGGCATCATCAATTTCACTTGGTGTGTCAGCCTAGTGTTAGAGGCTTACTTAACTAAAGGACAAGTGCTGAGGGCTAAATTAGTGCCCCGCTGCTATGTCTTGTAGGCTTAGTAGAACATGCTCAAATCCCCAACCACGGACCTTACCTCCGTATCTCAAGTGCGCAGTAGTATACTGTAGTATGTTCAACTAGCAGTAGAGGTAAGCCATCACGACAGTAGTGGCCGTTTGGCTGAACCTACCTACAGTATACTATCATTAGTAAGGGACACACGGTGCCTGCCTAAGTATGTACGACATACCTTAGTCGCACCTCATATGTCAGCTCCCTCCTATACTTAGGTATCGTTATTCTACGAGCACTCCATAGACTATGTGTAATGTCCATCTTTTTTTTTTTTCTTCTTTTCTTTTTTTCTTTTCTTTTCTCTTTTTCTCTTTTTCCCTACCGAGCAATGCAACAATGCAACAGGGAAGCAAATTCTAATGGCTCTCGCTACAGCCAAATGCGCCATAGTCCATATATCATTGCCTACCTGAGGAGGCTGCATCGACCTACATAGTCTAGACCACCGAGTTGGATCACTTCCCAGAAGGATCAAGATTCGTGAAAGGTATGTATGTAGCAAATCCTCCCCCGAGGCCGTTTCCCCACACGATCCCCAGACTCTCTAGTTCCAGGGGAACGCAGGCTACCATTCCGGAGCAAGTTACAGAACGTTGAGCGGACCATTGGACCAGCTTCAGGGTTTCTCCCGCATTCTATGTAGATATGTATCTTATTAGTTCGACTCCAGATCAATCCATCGCTAGCCGGGAGTTCGGTGTTCTACGAGGTAGTTGTCGTTGCCAACCCCCCTTGCAACTTACTACATTCGTCATACATATTTCTTGCAGCAAGTTCCAAGAAGCGTGTAATTCGCACGATGAATACATTAAAAGCCATATATCGCGGAGTGCCTGGAGGGTCCATACAACGTGCGCACTTATTAAGTAATAAGCTGCTATCGAACGGGCCAGGGGTCATCGAGGTTCGTTAAGGCCCAATGCAGGGTCTTTAGCCATTGACATCGTCTCTGGGCCTTCTGCCATTCATGAGATTGGGCCATCGGGATAACAATGCAGATAGAGATGACGATTATGCTGGCAACCACGCAGCAGGCTATCCTTCGCCGTCCAATGGAGTCGTCCACTTGATGATGGATTCCTTCTAGCTTGCACGATATGCAGAGTCCGTCGCACCGCGGTAGTAGGTTTTCCCTGGGAAAAAAGCGACTAAGGTACAACGCACGAATCGATATCCCGCGCTTGAATCTATGGCACCACGTTGAGCCTCCGGCTACGACGTCGAATAAGCAACGACTATATGCAGTAGGTATGAAATGGTTCGATCCCTACATACGTACTGCGTATGTACACAGAATGCTCTTCTTTTCAAACCCGATATCCAATGTCTGTGCCCAGATGATCGCCATTGCAATTAATGTTGCACTATCACAAACTACTACAAGTACCGCCAGCGGGACAGGGTACAGGGTACAGGGATGATGAATAGTGACGTTTGTCGCAACTTGGGTACGTATTGTCAGGTACGTAGTACTGTATCTGTGTATGTACTTTCATTTTCCGCCGCAAGCGACGTGCAGGTCGCGATCTACGGCCTTTCAGAGAACACGCGACGAACGCCAGCTGGAAGATTCTATAGCATATTCATTACACAACAATAATCAAAAGCCGAACGAAGAAGAGCACATCCCAAGATAGAGTCCTTGTATGGACCGAATCAACGTCAACCCGATATGTATGGGAGTCTTCAGACGAGAGCCATGCAGTTCAGCTGGCAGAGGTCATCATGCCATGCTATGTAGGTACTACTAAGAACTAATACCGAGAAATAAGAAAGGATCGATATACTGTAGGTAGGTACAGTAGGTCAAATGTTCCTTGCAGAAACCTGGGGTAGTTCCAACGTGGACTATTTCGAAGCGGCCAGTCCCATGCATAACATCGATATCACGTATAAGTTCCCCAGTTCTCCCAACCGCGGCAACGACAGCTTCGAGTCTCTTTTTGTTGAATGGACCCATGGCATAGCATGGTTCCAAGCCGGCTTGTACATACATACCATACTACATATGCCATAGCAGTCTGGTATACGGTATACCTAGCGTTTACGACATTGCTTTCCTCGCAACATAATCCCACTTATTCCCGATCGATGTTGTATCGTCGAAAGCCGCATGGGCGATATTACTTGCATCATGTTCCCTGTGTATACTGCGTATATGAGTGCGGTTGGTACCGCAGAGTATTCCCGAGAACTTCCCTGCGTTCGTCCTCACGCATCCCTTTTCGGCGTTTCGCCGATGTAAATGACCTATCACTTCTGCCGTGCTCTCGTGGGAGCCACGGCGCCTCTCGACGATCACTGCAACAGGAACCCATCCCCCATCCTGACCGCGACGATTCTTGTCGATGTCCCCAGCGATCCTCCCACCTAATGTCACTAGAAGAAGACTACGGTACGAATACTTCAGTTACCATCGTATGCCGATGAGAAAGACAGAGATCTGATAACTCGTATGTAACAAGTATCATCTCGGCCCGAGTGATCGACATGCATGGGGAATAACACCGGCCGAGTGCGCCCCAAATAATGTTCCTTCAACCTAATACCCAAGCCCTTGGCCCTGTTTGGAGTGGTGATAGAAGGTTGCTGCGCCGCTTTACCTCGATGCAACCTCCATCCCCTCCCTTCCCCCAGAAATGTCGAACGAGCAGTAGGCAGTAGGTAACGCACACTTGCACGTCACATATCATGAAACACAATCCATAGGGAGAATCAGGAATCAACCTCAGCCCACCGCTTCAGAGGCAGTATATTGCGACTATCTGAAATGTCGGAGCCACCGAATTTGCCCGACCGCCTGCAGCTTTCTACTATTACAGGTCCACTACGCATGTACAGGTAGGTAGAAGTACACGTGTAGTACAGGATAACAAGGTTTAGGCCCGGCATACCTAATAATTCACACCTAAATTAAGCCTAAAGCTTCTTCAGCTCGCATATACGTAATAGAAACAACCTAAATACCTTGCGTACATAGATACCCGTAGACAATAGTAGATTTCAGCTACCTAATTAACATCCATATTGCAAGTATGTAGAGGGCAGATAGGATAGGTTGCACTCGTACATACCTGAGCCGAGGAGCTCACATACCCCGCATCGCCGCCTTGGAGAAGGCCAGAATAATAGTACTGTAATTAATAATCCAACTCGGGTATTATTATTCTGGATCTCCGAATCTTCATACGTTGACAGTACCTACAAGCCCTGCCACAAGAGCTACCTAGGTTAGACACCGGGGCAATAGATCAACGTCCCTCTCTCGCCTATCTCATCAGTATTATGCATAACCAAGAAAACACCAGATATCGAAGCCAAGGACGCATTTCCAATACTTCCATCCACAGTCCCTGATAGTTTCAACCATGCCTCCGACCGAAACCCTCCCCCCTTGCCGCAATTCAGAACGAGAGGTAGGTTGCAGCAGCAGCATTGAAGCCCTCAATGCTTTCGGCACCAAGTGGTTCCATACCTACCTGCTAACCTACTTACTTACATAACTCTGTCATCTGTCAAAACGATAGGTATGAATTACCTGGGGTCCGCATCAAGGAATGTATCATTGTGGCGTTCGTTCATGGCCCTACATACATACATACATACATACATACATACATACATACATGCAGCAACAACAGCTGACTTCTCCAACTTCTGTCTCACTCTCTCACTCACTCACTTGATTTCGAAGTCAGTCAGTCAGTGCGGATCAAAAACCCTCATGGGGGATAGGTACGCAGGGGTGTACTTGGGACGCCTCAAAGATCTCCTAGGTATACCTATCGGCCTTTGCGCATTTTCTCGCGGCCTAGGTACACATCTTGAGCGTGGTTGACTATATACCTAGACCCGGCCCAGCCCTAGAACCACTCGTTCAGCTGCTGTTCGACGTTGTCCCAGCTGATGTTTCCGTATTTGGCAGAGTCTGTCTGTCTGTCTGTCTGTCTGTCTGTCTGTCTGTCTGTCTGTCTGTCTGTCTGTCTGTCTGTCTGTCTGTCTGTCTGTCTGATATGACTCTTTCGTCGCCCGACAGGTTGGACTCGGGCGTCGCTCGCTGCACAGCCGAGAGTATATCCGCTCAGCAGTGGTCCCGGCTCTTCATAGCTCGGGCGGAAGTCAGCGATCTGATCTGTCAGCTGGGGTGTTCATGATGCTTGGAAGCATTCCGTCAGGGAGTCGCAAGGATGAGCAGCGTCTTGCTTGTCGATAACCCAGGGCGAATATTCGCTGGGATAGTCTCACCCTTGGGATCATTGGGCGTAGGTAATGTCCAGAAGACAAGCAAGACGACACAGTAATGAGACTTACACCGAAGCTCGAACATGGTTCCTAGGGGGGTAAATTTTACACAATTCTTGGGGCGCATTCTTTATTGCATGAGCTATTGATCATATACAAGCACTTAACGGCTCAATATATGATAAAGTCTAGAACTTACCCTAGCTGTTGAAGGGCTCTACGGTACTTTGGAAATAGCTAGGCGAGCTACAGGCAGAGCCGTAATAAGAGACCTAAACTAGTAATTGTACGGTTATGTAATACATGAATAGGTCTTTTACCACTGGCTGCCTACGAGCACAAGGATGGATTACTAGGTAATTGTTACCTCGATTCAACCAAGTCTTGTTCCTATGTTAACAGTATTACTTCCCCACCCCCGATTCTTACGAACTTTTTTATACTGTCTACCGGGCGTTTACTGGTACTTACGAGTTACATCCAGACGATTCCCCAACTTGATCGCGATTCTGTATTATGGAGAGCGGTTATAAAAACTCCACATGGGCGTCCTTGGAACACCTGCAAAGTTCCAGAAAAGGAAACCCTTTGTGGGAAACGCGGAGGTGATCTCTCTCGGCCGAGTGATCAATGGTGTGGTGGTGCTTGGCCAACGACCATCCACGGCCCTCAACTCCCTGTGCTATAATACCTATACCATGGCAAGCATCATTAAGCAGTAGCGCCATCGCATCCCACTCGACCGGCGATCCTATTCCCGTTGAGAAACGGTTGAGCATTCTCTCCTATCTCCGCGCCTGAAGGGAGGTAACACACAACGTATGTAGAATAAATATTCCTCTCCACCATGAGCAAATGGCATGTGGTTGTGTTGATTGGTCTCTTTTCCCCAATCCAGTAGATTATCACGCCTCCTCTACACTTTGTAGACCTACCTATTCATCAGCACCATCGTCATACCCCAATCTGCCCCTCCCCCTCCATTCTCCTATAGTCGTCATCATCCTCGTGGCTAATTTGTTGAAATTGGTTGATCCTTAGTCATCTCCACATCCAGACCCCTTTCGCCTCTTATGATACCTACTAGTACTGCGTATATCCGATCGAGAAGACCATTGGCTCTTCTTTCTATGTACTATATCGCACAGCCGCGACGGCTGTGCATGACTGTGGTTGGGCAATACTTTACAAATATCATGGCGACCCTGATTATTATTAATAGCCAAGCAGCCAAGGCGGCATAACTTTAATAATTTTAAGCTATCTGCGCGTCATCTTCTTGCGCCATCACCTCCCTTGCCTTATCTCGTTTCAATATAGCCCTGCGCTAACCCGGCTAACCGTAGGTTATCGTACGAAGTGCGTACCAATAAACTCATCCGAATACCTACCTACCGCGATGTTATTACATAGTTGCGCACAAGCTGAACACCCTCCTGAAACTCGATATAGGTCGCATTCAGCTCACCAGACCCCCTTTTTATCTCCTGTCACCTGCTCGACGATGTCGTGACGAATACCTCTCTCTCATTGGGAGGTAGGGTTCTTATGGGAGCTGTCTAACATGTGATTGTTGCCAAGCCTCTATCTCAGATCATGAATGGGTCGCTAGTTGGAGATACGAGCCACACCGTTCACGCCAAGATACGATTCCTTGGTTTGTGAGCTCGCCTTCTCATTTGGTGTCTCGGGCTTGACTAGGCTTATTCCCGCCCACTAGCCACACCATCACCTACCTACGGGACATACTGTACATCGCCCCATAACTTCTACACCTAATTAAGAATACCTGTATTTTCGACCCTCTATCAGGTGATGTTACGCGGAATGTTAAGCCGATAAGGTAAGGGTTTGAGGCGGATAAGAACCTAAGATATCAACTGAGGAAAACTTCCGTCGATCCTCTTTCCTAGGTCACGTATAGACTCTAGGCCGTGCCTCCATGCTTGCTGAGACATGCATCCGCGTTCCGTAGGCGCTCATCAATTATCGCAAATGCTCATTTCATCATAACCCACGTTGCTCACCACCGTTATGCCCATCTCCACACCTACTTGTCTACATACATAGGAGGCAAGCCTGATCGGCTCCAACATCGTGCCACTTCTATTGGCGCCCAGCAGCGGGGCCCACCAGCACCCGGGCAGATGCGAGATAAGGTCGCGGATATCGTCCGTCCCGCATATCGAGCAGCCTGGTCCAAGACACCCAACCCAGATGCAATTTTAAAAAAAAAAAAAAACCGGATCGGCCCCGGCCTGGGACACGGCACCGGTGGACCGCGTAATTATACGCGGTGCGCGGTTTGCCATCACTCCTAGGTAAATCTCGCGTCGTAAGAGACACACATAACCACCACCAGCGACGCATAAACCGGATTCATAGTGGTTCGGTTCCATCTCCATGCCGAACTAGGAAGCTGCCTGTAAAATCCTCAACGCGTCTTCAACCGGTATATAATGTACACAGTACTATAGAAAAACCAGATAATGTCCCTGTTTCAATCCACTATGTATAATAGGTAGCCCGGCACACCGACCCGGTTTCCTCCGGGGGGGGGGGGGGGGGGGGGGGACCGGCCCCTGATACCGGTCTATGAACATAGACGTACGTATGATCATAAAATACCACGACAACACCAGCCGCGGGCAAATCGAAACGAGACACGGGGTATAGCGCAGAAATCCTCACCGGTAGGTACGTCGCGTGATCCATCATCATTGTCTCACGGCACTGCCCTCGACATCTGTAACCGTGACTTGAGCATGTCAAGTAGGTAAGTAGGCAGCCTGCTAGCAGCCCTCGCTCAACGGTATCTCTCGACAAGATATCGATTACCTGCTATCGCCAGGGAATGCAGGTATGTATGTCTGAGCCAACAGCCCAGTCTGCCAGCATCCTGATCGCCCGCCTGCGGGACCTCCCCCGGTAGGTAGGCCCCGGGCTCCGCCTCGTGCGCCATTATTGCGCCGGCGATTGACCCTGACTGCCTCCGGGCGGTCCCGGGGCAGACGCTTCCGCCACCGCGGACCCTGTCGCTGTCCCAATTCGGAGTAAAGCTCCGCGCCGTACCTACGCGTTCCGGGTTCCCGGCGTTCCGCAGATACGACCGCCGGATTCGCGAATCTGCGAAGTGGTAATTGCACACGGTCGTATACGGAACCTACAGGTGTCGTTACGCTAACACACTCTGCATGCTATGCTGGAGGGCTACGCCTCGCTTGCGTGTATTGTGACAACGTCTCGAGGTCTGCGAGATCTCTCAGCTGATATACATAGTAGGTGCCAAAGTCTGATGCTCGCTTTTGCCTACTATCTATCTAGGAACCTCGAGACTGAGTTCGTGGCCGAGCGACCCAACCTGCCTGACCTGATAGACGTGAAGGAAAGGAAAAAAAGCCGAGTCCGAAAGGGTCATGTTTCCTCTAGGTGTCTGAAATGTTTGTCTGGCGTCCTTAGCGCATGGTATTTATACCATACTTAAAGATCAAGGCCTCTGAGGCAAGCCCGCCTCCAGGGAGCTTTATAACAGTGCGTTCTTCTCGTGAGAGGAGAAAGAGATATTTACGCCGTTAGTCATCACTAAACTTCCCGCGAAAAGATAGGAGGCGGGGACGTTCATCCAAATCACAAACCACGCATAGGATAGATAGCACAGGAAATGAAAATTTATTACATAGCAAAGAGTGTAAAGCAAAGAACCCCCGCGGTAAATATCTAATACTCAGCCGCTTCCATCAATACCTACCTACATCACTCCATTCGTAGCCTTCTTACACCTACTTAGCCATTACACTAGCCTTACTTCCACCCTTCCCCTTTCTTGCAGCCGTAATACCTAAGTGGCGACACTTACCTAAGCACTGAGATCCCGGGTCCTACAGTAGGCGCCCTGGTACCTATCATATTGCGTATGCCAGATCATCCACGCGCGAGGCCAACGTGGAACCTTACGATCGCACGATGATGACTGCAGAAAAAAACTCCACGTACATACATGAAGAGCGTTCAATCGGGCTAACGGCCGGCAAAACGCTACTGCGCTACCGACGTACATACACCCCTGGCCTCCCCAACGGTTATGAGTATGTACGTATGTGTATGTACGAGTATGTATGATGCACGCCACCGCCGGTCCAGAGCGGTCTGGACCGTCTCGTCGGTTTCCGCAAACCGGTTGCGGCGCGCCACGACTGCGATGACGGCACGCTTTCGTACGATATGGATAGAAAAGCGGCATCGTACGTTCTCGCGCCGGGTACGCCGGGACGTGCTTGTTTGCCCGGAAGCTCGGTACGAGTACGGTAGGTATTTGTTATGAGTCGGTTTGCCGGGCTGCCGGGAACTAGATATGGGAATGGTGTTATGCATGCGTGATAATGATGATGTCACCCTTAGCGCGTTGCTGAGGTTAGTCGCTGGTGAGCGAAGTGGGCGGTGGAGGTAATACGTACTGTATTGCTCGCGCCATCATGGGTTCCTAATCCGGGTATTATATGTTTCCGGTGAGGATGGAGGGTCTAGACTTCATAGTTGGTGCGCTAAGGCTTGAGATGAGCCTGCTTTGTTCTCACGTTTTGAGAAGCAGTGAATTGCTGAATACACTGATAATAATAGACCTAGATACTATGACATAAAGTCAGCAGCTTAATAATTTCAAATATCTAAGATTATCTCCACGATCATTCAACGTTACATAGACTGTAGCTGGCGATTTCATGTTCGATAGTGAAATGACTATTTGTTTCGATACAAGCATGGTGTTCAGTGAGACTAATCGTTCAATATTGAAATGTTTATCAAAATGAGCGAGGCTGGATACGGGCAACTTCAGCATAATAATAACTTCACTCAGCATATGCTGAAATCGTAGAAATTATATTGTTTGGTGTATTTGAGCAATGAGACGTAGGTAGACCTCTTTCAGAGGTCTGAAAAAGGAGGCTCAACTATACGTACATAGTTCAGATGGTATGGATCGTACCAGCCACCTACCTCATTATAACAGGGTAGATATTTAGATGAAGCAATAAGCTCCAAGTCCAAGAAAGCCATGAATAATAAGCTTATTTTTTCCCGCCAACATGTAAGGCTTAAGAATAATGTCATGGCTTGGCTGCAGGCTCGCTAGCAACCAGATTCATGACTTCAGGGGTATCGAGGAGATACGCCGTAATATTTCATAATAACTCGACGACGTAGACATTCTGATGTATTACTATTTAGGAGGTTTCATTGCAGCGGCGTTGCAATTGTTACTCTCCAGAGGCTGAGTTGAGGGCTAAGCTGAGGGCTGAGCGATCCTTCGCGACTCCAACAATCCCGAAATGACGAGTCACATCCCCAGAAATTCTACATTATAGGCTTCGTTTAGTTCTTTCTTGTGAAAATCGCGGTCATAATCATGTTGAAGTAAGACTCGATGATAGTTGGTTGGTAAATGACTTGCGACCCCAATGCAGAACGTACATCGGCCTACGTCGCCAACAAAAGGGAAGTCGAAGTCGGGATGCATAACTTGCAAGTGAGTAGAAAGTATCGTGACCTTCTCTCATGCCGAAGCTCACAGACATACCAGGATCCGCAAAATCAAGTGTGACGAGACTCAGCCGAAATGTAAGCGGTGCACATCGTCTCGTCGTGAATGCGACGGCTACCTGCCGCAAAGCGAAATCCGGTCTGCTCGCGAGCTAAGGGAAGATATACGACGATTAGGCGTCGTCGGGCCCGCATCACGGGCCCTATCGAGTCCTTCACCGAGTCCTTCTAGTCAGGACGGGGTGTTCTTTGACTTGTTTCGCCGCTCGACCGTCTCATCAACTGAGGAATTTCTACCTTCAACCTTCTGGACGAGAGACGTCCTGCAACTGTCGAGTAGCGAGCCCGCCGTCTGGCATGCGGCGGTAGCTCTCGGCGCATTTCACAGGCAGTGGGACTACGAGTGTCAAGACGGTTACCATAGCAGTGGTAGCGGTTGTGGGTGTAAGGACAACGCTCAGTGGCTTGCTTCAACAGCCATGAGCCACTATGGACGAGCTCTCTTTCATGCCCGAGTCATTCGCGAACCAGCCCGCCTGTTTATATTGAGCGTCATGCTTCAAGCAATTGCTAATATCGCCGGACGATGGTCCGAAAGCCAAACGCACGGGTTGGCCGGCCTACGGTTGCTCAAGCAGCGCCTAAAATCTGGCATCGATCGTCCTACAGCCCGCGAGCTATCATTACTAGAACGGCTAGATATCCAGGCCATGCTGTTTTCAGATTCCCAAGCCCCGTATCCTTATAGTGATGTTGCGTCGCCAGACTTGGTACTCGAACCGATCCAGTGGCCCGACGATCCTGAGGATTGTCCTCAGCTACCCGCCATGCTATGTACCATGTTCAGGCGTTTCATTCTTCTCCGGGGAGCGCTAGACTCTTGGCTGATTTCCGCTGAACAGTACCATCTGCAACGCAGTCGACTTTCCGAAGACTTGAAAAGGTGGGATGAGAAATTCTCAAGTGTCGACGAGTCCGGCTTGTGTTGTTTAAAGCATGGCTACAACATAAGCGAGAAGCAGGCAGTATCACTGGGCCTATACAGCAGCACCCTATCCTTACTACTGGAGGCAAACCTGTTTGGGCCAGAGAGCAGATGGGACCAATTCTCGGGACACTTTGAACGTATTATCTCGCAAGCCACCGTCATCGCACAAGGGCTTCTCCAAAGATCACGATCTTCTATCTCATTCGAACCTACCATCATTGCGCCGCTATTCCTTACCGCATTCAGGTGCCGTCATCCTCAGCTACGGCGTCGAGCGATCGGCCTCCTCCGCCGTTTAAAGAGACGCGAAGCGATGTGGACAGGAGCCGGCGCGGCAGCTGTTGCCGAGAGAGTTATGCAAGTTGAGGAAGCGGGCGCGAAGAGGCAACTCTCGACATCTGTCGATAAAGGATTAACCATCGATCGATCCGCGGAGCCGTTTTGGATTCCCGAATCGAATCGTGTTCGTGAGCTTGTTATCTACACTGACATCAGTGCCAGGAAAGTTCGTATGACTTTGGTGATGTCCTCGGCTGATGAGAACCGATGGTCTGCGGCCAGGCACGAAACAGTTCTTATCTGAATCCGATTTCATCATAAAGATGCAAGAATAATTATAGTGCTCGTCTTGAACTATTTTGCTCGACACCCGTCAACATAGGATTTTTCAAGTTGCCAAAATCATAGGGAATCACCGTAGTACCTTACAAAGACACTACCCAGAGCAAACTTTAACCAATCTTACCACCAGTGAATCGAGAAAGAGAACAAAACTAGAAGCTGAATCTAGAAGAGATCATGTGAGATATGCGTCTATTCCTGTGTTCCCACAAGAGAAAAGAATCAAATCGTCGAAGCCCACATGGGACCCCAATAAAGAAGTATATAGAGTTCGATCAGGCTGCCCTGGATGTTAGTAAATTTGTACTCGACAATTCGACTGCATTATTCACTCACGCTTGAATCCGACGCCGCTTGCAGAGTGTACTGAGGGCGTGCCCTAAGCAGGAATCATATCACTAGACCATCGAACCCGTGGATCCGTCGAAGGGATCTCTGCGTAATGATTTGTTGAGACGACGAGCCGTTATTGCTGATCCCCTCATCGATGGCCGGGAAAGAAATATTACATCATTTCCAGGACTATAGTATAATAGGGTTGAGTTATAGGGCTAGGTTTTGGTTGCCTCCGCTCTCCCCTGCCGAGTCCCAATTGGCTAACTCCACTGAGGCAATGCCAGCACATCTGCTGCAGAGCGTACGATCTTTTGATCGGCTTATGGGATCCAATAGCGGTCAACAAGTGACGTATTGGCAGTTCATGCATCTTCTGAATGAACATCATCGTCTCCTATTAGGCAAGGCGAGACTACTATGAAGTCATAACTTATCCCCGTGACAAGGCCAGCGCTTGGTTGTGATCACACGTAACAGACACATTATATATATAATAAACAGGCTCCAAGCTCCCAGGTACCCAGGTTTTTACGTCAAAGCTATTTGCAGAACCTAAGGAGCTACGACATCTACTGTCGTCTACTGTTGCCTACTATTCCAGCGGCTATAATATAGTGGCAGAAAATAACGCAGTAGAAGATATGGGATAAGGCCCCTGGCTGGTAAGAAGCATCAGCAGCACGTACGGCTTGGAATATACGCGAGCAGAAGATCGTGCCATGCTGTCGTACAAGTCCTCCGCGATACCTCCTATTCGTGATATGGGGTGCACAATTTGAAGCTTGGAAGAACGCCAGACTGTGCGCAGGTGGAACGACAACCAGGAGGAAATGTACAATATGGAAGGTGATTCTCTGTCCGATAGATTAGTCTCCTATGCTATTTCTTAGAGAGACAGCCACTGTCAAAATAGGAGTAACATTGGGTGTGTAGATAGATATCAGGTCTAGTCTCTCAAGATCTCCGCGGGGTCAGTCTATGAAACTGATCTAGATATTGCTCAAAATCAAGTTATCGATGCTTCTTGTTTTAGTGAGTATAGACTCCGCATATGAACCACACAGCATCTAAAGAAAAAGTTGGTATCATGTGCTATAGTCACAATACTTGGGAGAAGTTCACCAGGCAGTTTAACGTATTCGCTATAAGCTGACACTCGTGGTTTGATCTCGCAACCGGATATCTAAGTTGAAATAGAGATAAAGTTACAGAAATATGTTTCTTGTCAATTTTAGATAAGACACAGGGATACTTCTAGAAATTTCTACAGAGCGATAGTATTCGTGTTCACCAAGTAAGAGACAACTATCTGGCATGCGGCTGCAGCTACCGCATAGAGCAGGACAGGCCTCATATTAGCCAGAAACTATATGACAGAATACTCGTGTATAAATGAAAGCTGGTCTCTGATTTTCTATTCTAAGAACAAACCTAGCTAGAAACTTAAGCTATACCTGCAGACTAGCTGGCTCTTTCTCATCAAATCAGCAACACTATACTACTAGCCTGACTACATTCACATCTCCAATAACTGTTAGCATGCAGATATGAGAGGTAAATCCTAGCGAACTAACACATTGCCGTCTGAGTTAGGATCTGATTATTCAGATATGCAAACGTCAAATAGATGTAGGTGACACCAGATCCCTAATACTACGAGTTAAGTTCTAAAGTTGGCGAGTTGCCTAATAAAAGCTCTAAACAACAACTCAGGGGTCAGCAGTAATCTTTACGGTAACAGATACGACGAATCACACGTAGTAGTATCTGCGGCTAAGACATAAGACAAAGCGTATCTTGTTTTGGTGATAACGGTAAATAGCCAGTAAGAGTATCTTCAATTATCAATAGTAGTGGTGTTATATATATTATAGAAAAATATTTTTAATAATATAATATAATATAACTTATTCTTTTAAATCATATATAAATAAAATACATTTATAAATTAATTAACTGTTATAAATCACTTAATTATTAAGCGTTAAAAGCATATATTTATTTATAAATACATATTTATACGCCGTATTATTATGTAGACGAGATCTTTTTATAAAGCCGACACTAAAATGGCTAAAATGCTGTTTCTGTCGCTAACATCATACAAGCATCACCCAAGCAATACTACGGAAAAAGCGGCTTATCTAACAGAACGGTCCTTAAGCTAACTTCTCGTATTAGTTTTCTAATTTCTAAATGCGAAACTCTTATAGGCAGTGTGCCTAAGCAGGCTAGATAATGGATTCTGTCTACATATTATTATATCCAATATAGACGGCAGGGCATATCTTCTTACTCTCTCTTCCCAGTATAGACCATATTAAAAAATCCGCGTTAATTCTCGATTACAGTTTGTTTTAGATATACGAAATATCACGACTAACATTGCTAAGGAATGCTCTTGTCCGAACTATATATTCACTTTAAAGGATGTAACGAGAAGGATGTTCTTGAGGAGGTCGAAGTCATTGAAACCGGCCATGTTATAAATGCCAAGGGTGCTTGTATCCGAAATATTTATCTGATTGGATATATAATATGCACGATCCCGAGCATGGCGAATCATGCGCCGCTTACTCCTCCTGCTGATTCACTCCTCCAGCTGATTATCGGACTCTCTTTACAGCCCGAGCCAAGACAGTCGGGACAACGCAATGCTAGGCAGCTAGGCTAACACACATCATCCTATGTAGGACTCCGCCATCAGCCCAGTAGTATACTAAGAAGTACGTGTAGCCGCATAATTCCCCTACAAAACCCGCTCTAGGTACCTGTTATTCCCGCAGCTCTTCCTCGCTCCCCGCATCCCTCACCTCATCACTCATGTCTTGTTCTCACGGATGGCTATGTGACTAAGCCAAAGGGAAACAAGATGGTGAGTCATCAACGCCGACGTGCTGCTGTACGTCGTACTCTCTATGCGGCGATGCAGTGGGCATTCATGTTTATCGTCATCATCATTTTCGCTGTCGCAATCCTGGTTCAGTTCGGTACGATTAAACTTCCCCCGTGGGCGAAGGCTTTCGATGGCGTGTCCGAAGAAGTACACGCACAATATGCCGGCGCGATGATGAGCTCTGTCTGCGTCGTCTTTGTACTATTCCTGGTTGTGGGTGTGACGCAGGTCAGTATTGGGAGTTGTTTTTTACCCTTTGTGTGTGTCTTGGGAGTCAATTTTTCCTAATGAAGACTTCTGCTCCCGAGACATTCACATAATTCTTGCTGAAGAAGGAAATTACTGACTCACATTTTACGAGTAGATGGTACGGCAAGCGAGAGAAGATGCGAGAGACCGAACACGAGCTGTAGAAACTGCTGCCTAAGCTCTGTCGACAAAGACAAGACGGAGTGACAACTCCTAGGCGTCTGCCTCCGGGAGTATCATACATTACTCTTCCGGTGAATGGTCGATTAGAGGAGGCGGAAACGTCTATTTGTGTTTAGCAAAAAGTAAGCAGGAATTTGACTCACTTTCACCATTCTCGTTCGAGTCCCAAACAAGTCACACCGATAGCGTTAAAGGAGACTCTAGTCTTGTCCTAAATCAAAAGGGCTGAATTACTTTTCAAGTGTAACCATTAGGGTCAGTCACTGATGATGATCTCTATAGGACTGCATGACTGCAACCCAGTTTCGTGTGTAACCGCTCCCCCCCTGCATATCGCTATCATCCGGATATAAGCCAGGAAGATGAAGGTCTTGAACAATGTCCGCCTACATCTAACATTGCACTCTATTACTGCTACTGCAAATCAATGTAGCGTGTTTAGTGCAATAGGGCTAAGCTGTTGGGTATTCACAGCTAAGGGGGTCGATATGTGCGGTACATGGATATACTGGAAAGGCTGAGAAAGTTATCAGATCATCCAGTTGCGGCGACTTGTATCCTACTTTCGCCCATAGGCTTCGGATCCGTTCTATTGGACAACGACCTACCCCCCGCCCCCCTTCTCTGGGAAGATTCCCCAAGTCATTAGTTCACTCCACACGCCGCTCGCTATATACCAAGTCGCGGTGGCTCAGTGTCTCATCTAGTCGTCAACACTCCCCTGAGACAGACAGTGAACGTAACGAACAACTTATATTAATTATCCGCCTATCCTCGAAAGCGTTCTGGAAAGACTTTACTATCGAGGAAAACTTAGAGCCCTTATCATCTCATTCCTGCCTTGTCACAGCCACACCAATCTAGCTCGAGCAGCTTACGTCGTATTTAGAGGTGGACAATGGGTTCCCATGGGTACCCATGTGACCGTGGCAAATGGCTCGCGGGAAGGGAATGTTCACGTCTACACGGTCGTATCCCGCCGTCTCAACTTGCAGGTCAATCCACCATCAACCTTATTAAACCACCTTGATACAACCTGCCACTTTTCTCCGGGATCAACAAGTTGAACATCGTACCTTGCAATCACTGTGGCTACGACCTTATACAGCTCCATCAAGGCTAGGTGTCTTCCAAGGCAGATCCTCGACCCGGCGCCGAACGTCAGATCCGCCGCGTTCCAGGCTCGCATGCGCTGCTGGTACTCATCGTCGCTCTCGTCCCTGCGGCGCAGCCACCGCTCGGGACGAAACTCATCTACGTCGTCCCCGTAGATCCGGCGGTTGCGCCCTAGGACGTACGCGTTGATGCCGACTATGGTTCCGCCTGGGACCGCTGTTCCGTCAGGCAACTCTAGGCCGGATTCGGGCACTGCAACATCTAGTGTTAGTAATTATTGCTTTTGGATAGTTTCGAAGCATGTTTCGGGAGCAATGTGCTCACCCGAAGGGAAATTTGCATTTATGAGATTGACTGAAGGGGAAATAAAGAACTCTGGACCTTACTCACCGATGCGCTCCAGTTGCGTCGATATGACTGGATGTACACGCATGGTCTCGCGCGCGACGGCTTCGAGATAGGGGAGTGCTCGGGCGGTCGAGTACGCGACCGGATGGGAGGCGTCGATGCCGGCAGCGAGGATCTCCTCATTCAACCGCCTCCACACGCGGGGAATACGGAGGCTGTGGTAGAACAGCGCATGCATGGTGCTCGTGGTGGTGTCGGCCCCCGCGATGAGGTTCAGGAGCATGTATCCCATGATGGTTGGATCGTCCACGACGTCGGGATGCGACGCCTTGGACTCGATGAAGGACTGGAGGAAGTCCGGCCTGCTAGGGTCAAAATCAGCATTCTCCCCCTTTAGTCGTGGGAAGAGCGCTTCAGCTGCGATGCGAGTTGCGTTGGCCAGGCTCGACGGTCCAAGTCTGACGATGGGGTTCTTGTCTAGACAATAATCTAGCCAGGGCATCTGACCGATCAGCCCGAAATAATCCATGGCCTGGTCGGCTATGGCCAGAGTCCCGTCGAAGTCACATCCCTTTTCCATGTAACCGAACCGCTTGCTGAATGTTACGTCACCAACAAAGTCCCAGGCGACTGCCGAAAGTGCCGATGTTAGTCTTGCTATATACTCAATACGTAGTAAATACAAGTTACAATACACTCACAATATGAAAGCCATGATCCTAAATCAACCGGTTTATCCTGAGTGACGAATCGTTTCTCGAGATGTTCGCGAAACTCGCTAAGCACTTGGTCCATGAGAGGCTCCATGGCAAGCGAGTTGCCCAGGGAGTAATGCCGGACAATGGGCCGCTTGAGCCGGGCATGCTGCACGCAGTCGGTCTCGCTGAACAAGTGATATGTGATTTTGCCATCAATGACTGGACTGCTAGTCTTATAGAAATCGGACTACATAATTTAGACAACTCGGTAGCCGAACTTCGGTCAGTGAGTACCTACTTTCCATCCGTACCGTACACAACTTTGATGAGCTCCGGGATATCAAAATCGAGCAGATTGGGGCCGATTCTGACTACTGGCCCATACTTCTCGTGATTTTTCTGCACACACGGCCCGAAGTCACCAATGAATACATGGTAAAGCCGCCACAGGTTCGTTAATCCTACACATTGTCAGCTCACTACAGGGGTACCCGTCGCCTTGCCAGCCGCATCATCCCAGCAGTGGCTACTTAAGTATCAATTACGGGGAAGAAATGCAATGAAAGGATATGAACAACCTGCTAGAGGCGGACCAGGGAACTTTTTAAGTGGCGAGCGCTGATATGAGGCGAAGAACCAAAGTGATACCGCGATAGCTAGAGTTACCACAATAGTAGAAAGCTTATGAGATTGAGATCCAACTAGAATCTGTTGTATCTTCTCACTGTTGAAGCCGTCATCTGGGGCTGTTCAATTCATAGTCATCGACATTAAATTTAGAGAGAGAATATTATGCAGGTTTAGTATGAATAAGCTGTTAAGGGGGGTATGGCCAGACGTAAGATCGCATAGCTGTGTTTAAGGGGGGAGAACACCATGAGAAAGAGAGACAACATGAGATATATGTTTGGGCTGTCAAAGCTACACAAACATTTTATTATGGCAATAAAAGCATGATTTAATACTTGCTCACTTTCTCCAGACGACTTATATCCCATACCAATTTAGCCACTGACGAAGGAGGGAGTTCGCGATCTTGCATTTGATACACCTGCATACAGCAAAGTCTTGCGATTGGACCTATAAGTTAGTAAAAACTTTTGTGACACCCTTCCACAACGAACCGCCAATCAGCTCTTGAATGGCCTAAAGGATATGTGACTACAACTGCAGTTGCACATCGTGGGCATGCGAGACACTTATCTCGATGATCGGTAGATCGAACGATTCAGTTCCAGTACCTGATAACCTTCTGGTTCAATTACAAATATCAAGCCCTCTGTATGGCATTCGGTCGGCGCGCGCTGCTGTTGCGGCCGTATAGTGAGGCGGACTCTCGGACTCTCCGAGAATAAGACAAGACTAGGCTCAGTCCAACTAACTCTCAGTTCGTAAGTGTCATAGCTAACTTGCTGACCTAGACATAGACAGTCTTTCCATGAGTTGTACGTATACACATAATTCTTATTCTCTACGGACTAAGAGCCCGAATAGTTATACTCTTACCTTCGGGTTCTGGCAGTTTCTACAGATTAGGGTCTCAGACTGATTTGATTCCCTCGCGCCAAGTTCATGGCTTGCAGATGTCTCAAATGAGAACGAATTGCGTCTGCGGCTTATCCATCTTCAGCGCTTCGCCATTCATGAAACTCTCTAGGTAAGCCTCACCGAGGAACTCGTAGGAGTTCCCGGCGACTGGGCGAGGCGACAATACTACAGGGACGCTGCATCCGAAGAGCACGCACACGACGTCTCCTTTCCGAGCTTGTCGCGGCGCCGTGCCTATGTATCCCTTCTCCGTTGTGAAGAGGCGCCTGGCGAGGTCTTTCATGCCGGTAGTGTGAGCGAAACGTTCGACAAAGCTCGTGTATCGATGTTCGCTCTTGTGCTCGGTTTCGCGTTCTTGACGCAGCGTCGCCTCATCACCCGGCTCTGCGTTCTTGAAGATCTCCTCGAGAGTCATCCCGCGGATAAGGAGAGACTTGTTGAGCTGATACCAGGCTATGAAGTCATCTGCTTCCGGGTTCGTCCCGTCTTTGCTTCCGGTGGTAACAGCTTCTTTGAATTCGAGTAAGAACCGCCGTATTGGTGCTGGCCATTGGAGGAACAAATCCGCTCGCCCGTGAACGAGACTAAGTATTATCTCATTTACAACACTGGTCATACGTGCTACCTTCTCGGGCTCAGCCGTTGAAGAAGTGGGTACGATCCCTACGTCAGAGGCGTTTGAGACATTAGTGGGAGATGTGGATTGGATGCAAGGTTCGAGTATTTGGTCGGAATTAGGGGGTAATGCATCAGCCATGCCCCCGATCCCGTCCAGGATATCGATGAGGATGCCTTTACAGGTAAGTCTCTGACCATCGTTAGAGAATATTGTCTGAGGCTTTTCCTCTCCTGTCGCATTGTATTGCATAATCCGTGTTGCTTGAGCCTCACCGAGTGGCCGGAAATTACCAATATGTCTTTTCCCACTCTGGCTGACGAGCATGGGGATAGGCGCCGCCGACCTGACGACTCGGTTCCGCCAGTCCGGCACCCAGGACGGCAGTCTCGAGTCCATCGTGCCGTATCGCCTGTGACACATCTGCGCAAAGCAGATGATATCCAGACTTTGCCGGTGCCTTACCCAGTTTTTGACGAGATCGGTGTAGACGATCTCGACCTCGAGATCGTATCTTGGCAGGCCGACCGCTTCGCGGTCACCGCGATTGACGACACCGAGCAGCGAGTATACGTGGTCCCTGGGGTCGGACGCCTCGGACTGGCAGTTATACGCCATCAGCGCGAGCAGGCTAACCCAGCTCCCCGGATCCCGGCCGCGGTACCAATGGTATATCCGCCGGCGATTCCAGAGCGGAGCCCACGCATCTCGATCAACGGGGCAGTCTTCGGGCATCCGGCTCTTCACCACATTCAGGAGAGTCAGTGACCACTCTAATCGACGATTTTCGGAAGCTATCAGGGATACGATCGGGGACAAACAAGGGTGACACAGCGCCCCAGCCAGACTTCAGGAGTAAGCCTGCTCCCAAAAGTGATCCTCCGAGGGGGGGGGGGGGGGGGGGGAAACTAACCCATGTAGCGAAAGAGGCGCAAATGACTTGCCACCTCGTCAACTTCTTGCTACCGTAGAAGTATACGCACGTGACGTCGTCTGGGCCCGTGATGCTCTCTTGCAGCGTCCAGGCGCGTCTGAACCAGGGGTTGAGGGCGACCTGCTCGTAGTCCCGCCACGCGTCGAGGTCCTGCAGCTTGGGGTCGCGCTTTAATTCCTCGTGCTCTTCGCCGTCTGCTACCAGCTTCATCAGATCCATGCCCCTGTCCGACGACGGCGTGCCCTCGCCCAGCCAGACGGTCGTGTACAGCGTGTGCCCGAAGAGGCGGGTCATCAGGGCGACCTGCGCCGCGCGCTCCTCGAGATCGTTCTGGTTGATGCAGATCGAGTCGATCCAGAGCCACGGCCGCGACTTTTTGAACTCCGGCCGGTCGCAAAACAGCTCCAGGATCGGGTACACGGCACGAAGCACGCTGAACGCCTGCCCGTTCAGCGTGATAGGCCGTCCCCGGACCGGCGAGCCCCAGACGTACGAGACGGGCCGGTAGCTGGGCTTGTTGGGCGAGTCCAGCGAGAATGGCTTCAGTTCCCCGACGATGGACCCGTTGCTGTCCCGCTGGACGCGCAGGAAGCGCACGGTTTCTCTCGTTTCGAGCGCCTCGTACACCGACATTACGATCTCACGAAAGTCAACATGGTTAGAGATGCTTTAGAACTTCCTATATCGTTTGCAAGGTCAAAAGAGTATTATTAAGTACGGAAAAGGGGCTCGTCAGCACTATTATACGACCCATGTTTCAGCCCGTCTAGATGCAGTTGACACCGAATGAAAGAAAGTAAACATTCTATAACCAATCAGCAATGATCCTGATCCTACGGATTACCAATCCGTATGAAGTCGAGAAAAGAAATGACCCTTTGACCGCTACCCTGACATATCACATGTCCGGTACCTGGTTAACCAATCGGAAATTTTATACGAGATGAGCTGTAGCTGGGAACAGCGTTGCAATGCCAAGGGCTAGCTCAGATCAGAGACGCGATGGGTCAAAATAGTTGCTAATAACGGGTCTAACCAGTCTTTCAAATTCTTTGTATATAGGCTCCAAACTGTATGCCCTGATCATGTACTTTTCGAGATGGTTCACCGACTCAGCTTGACGACGGGCGTGGAAATGAGACTGTATTGTACATGGGGATCAGCTATTGCTGTCATGCGCTTATTGGGCGGCTAGCATCTATCTCTATCAATAGTCTCTACAGCCTGAAGCACATGCTACGGCGGCAAGTCCTCATGCGGCGACTAATTGTATGTAGTGGCATCACCCAAAGTTGCCAAAGCCTTATATAATGTTGCCTAGAGAAACTGATCGGCAAGATTCTCTAAATTCGCGTTCTTGACTCTCTGCAGCGTTGGCGTTAACTCATGTGGGAACCAATCCGCAAGTCGCCCGCCCGGTCTCCCCGGTGCTTCTGGCATCTCTTCTTGATCTCTCCCCGTGAGCATGATGCCCAAAGCAGTACCCGAAAGCCAGGCCCAAACCATCCCATCGCCACAGTACCCTGCGGATATCCACTCGCCCGGCTGCGCATCCTCCGAGTCCCTCTGGCGCGTTGCGGGTGTACGATCGGTCAGGCTGGGGTCTAACCTACCAACGAAGGGAAGCAGGTCGCCGGTGGGAGCCACAATCCCAGACCAGGCCTTCTTGATTCTTCCGCCTTTGGACTCGTCCCCCCAATGCGGCTCGAAGATCGTTGGAAAGATACCGCCTATATGCGCTACCGGTAGAGCATCCATCCTGCTGTCGTCCCATATGCCTACTGAGCTAAGTCCCTGATTCTGCGAGCGTGAAAATCCTCCGCCGAGCATGATATCCCCTGGCTGCCCGTTCTCAGTCGGCCGCTGCGTGACATAATCGAACGCAGACCCGTAGATAACCGACCATGACCTCGAGCCATCTAAATCAGGGAACTGCTTGCCCGGGCGCTGTGCCGACATGTGGGCGAGCAAGCCTGTCATCTTTCCTTGTAGACCGGGCACAAATTGGGTGGCGAAACTATTCGTAGCGTGTACGACGTGGTCGCACTTGATAGTACCGCGGCTAGTCATAACCTCGTAGGCACGGCCTTGCTGCTCCGTCGTTGCGATGGATTCAACAGCAGTGCCCGTCTCTAGATAGAGGCTCTTCTCGTACTTCTCTAGCAGGTCTTTCCACACACTGCTTACGAACCGGAAGGGCCACAGAGCGCCCGCCGTATACGAAATGGCGCCCTTGATGTAGTCGTTGACTCCGAAGTTCTGTGTCGTCACATTAACACGCGCGCACACACGCACATAGAAATGTTACCCTACGTAACAAGCAGAAAGACCCGCCCCGGTTCCTATAGAAAAACGCCAACTCACTCACCTTCTGCGCTTCCACGGCATCCCACATGCGGACCTCGAGCTCGGGCACGAACCGCGCCAGCTCGCGCACCTGCGCGAACGCCCTCTCGCGGTCCGCTTCATCTAGGTAGAAGTCAACGGTCTCGACCTCGCGACACTCAGCGACGCACCAGCCCTCGGCGGCGCACAGCGCCGTCAGGGCGCCCACGTGCGCGAGTTGGAAGCGCGTCAGGGCCGCGGCGCGCTCGACGCCGAGCGGGCCCCGCAGCCGCGCGAACAGCTCGTGCGGCGAGCTCTTGACGTGCCCGCCGTTGCGGCCCGTGGCGCCGGAGCACAGGCTGCGGGCGTCGAGCACCGCGACGACGATATCGCGGCGTTGTTGTTGTGGCTGTGGTGTTTTCGACTGCTCCTGCTCCCGCTCCTCCCGGGCCTGCAGCACCGCGCGCGCGACCGCCGCCCCCGTGATCCCCGACCCGATGATCACGATGTCGGCCTCCGGCGGCAGCGTCGGCGATTGCCTGTCCACGAGCTCCGGGAAGGGCGGGTCCTCGAGCCAGTAGGACGGCGTCGGGTTCGGGACCGGGAGGCCCGGTGGCCGGCTCGCGCGCTCGAGGACGGTTTGGATGTCCTTGCTTGCCTCGAGGAGCGCCTTGATGGCGAGCCAGAGCGTCTTGAGCTTGGATTGGACGGCCCCCATTGTAATCGGCGCGATGGAGACTGGTCACTTGGCTGGCAATGTTTGACAATGGACACGGTTAACTACCTAATAGTGAGGGTGAGTAAATCGAGAAGCCATACTACCTACCTATAATGTGATATATTTATTGATTATCCCTCGTGGTTGCTGGGATCGGATTGTGATGTGTTATTATGACGATGGTGCGCGTGACGAAAGCTTGTTGGCAGCCAATGTGGTTTACTACGGCTCGGCGTTTGCTTTATTTACATACTTCTTGACTCCAACGCTGTCATTTCTCAATGCCTAAATCTAACTTATTCCTAAATAGTTACAATAATAGGTATTTCTAAAATACATTGCCAATAGGATCTAACAAGTACATGGTCAATACCCAGTCACCCATAATAGGGAGAATATGCAGATCCCCTATTCCTCGGTAAGCCATTAAACAGGATATATGCACATAACGAATCTGGTGGGTCTGAGAATATCCTAGACAATTCCACGGCTCTCAACCGACCTCATCAGCGAACTCATGAGATAAGACCAACAACTCAAAAACTTATAATCACCGGCCGAAATATAAAGGGCAATTGATACACGAACTCATAAACATTCAAAAATAATGAGACCCCTCCTCAAAATCTCAAGCTCAGGCTCAAACGCCCATCCATTTATGAGACGCGCCTATCCCACACTCTCACAAAGAACCAAGTTGCAAAGAACCATGTCCTCAACATCAACGCCACCAGCACCAAACCCAATCGCCGCTCAGAGAAGCAGCAGCAGTACCCCCAACCCCGACACCATTCCCCAACAACCACAACCCCAAGATTCTCCTGCCACCACAACAGCGAGAACAACGCACCCCCTCCCGCTCCCAGACCCCGCCGGCGCAGCGACGCCCCTGTCCGTGGGCGGCGACGGCGTGCGCCTGGACCACCTGGGGCCGCTGGTGGTGAACGAGGACGGCACGGCGAGCCGGATCGCGAACTGGGCGCAGATGGCCGCGGTCGAGCGGGAGGCCGCGGTGCGGATCCTGGGGCGCCGGAATAGGGAGAGGCTTGAGCGGATGCGGATGCGGCAGGAGTAGCAGGGGCAGGAGCAGGGGCAGGAGCAGGGGCGGTAGGGGTAGTAGGGGTAGTAGGAGAAGTTATTTAGGTATGGACAGCGGAGTATGAGAGGGGAGGGAAGGGATATATATATATATAACCGGTTTTATACAGCGCCTGTCCTGGGGAGACTAAGAGTTACTAAGGGGGAGGGGGGTTGATGAGGGAAAGGAAGGAGCTTGGAGTTGATTTAGAGTTGACGAGGTTGTGTGCCTGAGTTGTGTCACGGAGCACCGTCCATTTATCTACTGTGCTATGATAGACACGTACGGGTAACTACATACACATTTCCTTGTTTCACGGGTGTGTGTGATCAAGGTCGTATATACGACATGCCGTACCTAGATCGACCAAGTACCATCTCCTTGCTAGGAGTAAAACTTCAGATCTAATGTATTGGCAACTTTATAAGAGCTTGATCCCGCTCATCTATCCGTGAACGATGAAATAAGCAGGTCTTTCTATGGCTTGGGTTGAAGAAAAAAGAAGAGAAAACGTAGCTCTTATATAGGTATGTCTGTTGATTATTTTTTAATATAGTGAGGTAATCCAAAACTATCCCGAGTAAACCGAACAAACACGAGGCTATGACATATAATCATACACAACAACACAATCCCCCAATAACAAAACAGCTGGCGAGACCACAACCAGGTACTCACTCCCCTTACGATACCTAACACCAGAGCCTAAAAACCGCAATACTGAATACCCTACATACAACTCATAGTAGTCATATGTATAACATAAACATCACGCGCTAACGTTCTTCAAGTATAGATAGGGCGAAGGCTTATCAGACCATCTAACCTAGGTAGGTACGTATGTGCGCGAGGCTGCTGCGCCCAGATAATATTCTGTATACGCATACCTACCCTATGTATGCACCTATAAGCGGGCTCGCGCTCACCGCGATGACGAATATGCCGGCGCGAGGGCGTCATCCTTCCCGTGTGCGACACAACGACGTTACTAGGGCCGGATAGACGACGCCTCAACTGCGCCAAGGGGCTTGGTTGCAGACCATGGCCAGGTTCTTATAGGGCATTTATTTAGAACGACGGAAATTTCAGGTACATAGTTCACACACACACACACGTGTCAACGCGGGATGGCTGGCACATAGATAGGGTTTATGGTTGCGTGTAAGCACGGGGCGACGAGCCTCCGGTGTGATAGCGTCATCAACGGCCGGGACATTGCCCGACGAAATGTATGTATGTATTCGATCCTCATCTCATGAACGTTCACTTCCTTCCCAAATGAAAACATGATATCACACGGCAGCTCCCGCCCTCCCAAGGAGCGCATATAGCCCAGGTTGTAATTGCCCTATAACGCCATCAACCGATGTTCAAGGAACTCTGATGCCCCGATATGTATGTTAAGTATAGCGTCAAAATCCCATGCCCTATGCAGCAGTCTTGGCCTCCGCGGCTGTCGCCTTTGAACTCCCGTCCTTTTCGACGCCTTCCGATGCCTTCTTCTCGGTGTGCTTGTCCAGCAATGCCGAGATGATCGAGTCGTTGCCGCCCGTTTTTTCCATTACTAGTTCCCTTAACCACCGGTTCTCGGTTTCGAGAGTTTGGATCCGGCCCTCAAGACTACTGACTTTGTCGCTGAGTTCCTTTTCGCGCTTTTCGAGTGCCTGCTCGCGAGCCTTCTTCTTAATTCTGAACCTTGCACTAGCGGCTGTATTGCGCCGCCGCTTATCCTCTTCGGCAGCTAGGCGTGACTGTTCCTCAACAGACAACTGTCGACGCGGTAGGGGTGCGGCATCGGACTTTCGCTTGTCACCTGTTTGTGGTGCCGAGGGGCCGTAGGTGTTCTGTTGGGCGCCGTTCGGAGGGAATGTGGGGGAGGGCTGGATGGGTTGCAAGTTGCCCAGGTTGTCTGGATAGTTCGAAACATTCGATGTGGAATAGGGGTGGAAATCAAAACCATTAAAATCACCTGGAGACATGACGCGATATTAGAAACTTGAACCCAATTGACAAAAATAAAACGTCGATATGACCAATATTTTCTGAGGTGCTAGTCATCATTAATGACGACTTAATCTCCGACAACACGATATAAAGATCAAGCCATATTCCGGCAAGACTTCGACGAGATAGACAGAGACCGTGGACGAGTCCGACTCTTGATCCCCACGGCTTCACTAAGGTTTGGACGGATCACATCAAGATCACGGGTTATTGCACCATAGCGTGGATTGCGCCATAGCACGCTAATCTTCCGTGTGCATACGAGAGGTACTTGCACCGAGCTCACCTAAGCACGGATCATCGCCTGTGGATGCGACCTGGCGTACCTTGCACCAATAGCAACGCAGATCGCAAAGGCGCGATGCGAATGCAGGGTAGCAGAGTGGAGAAGGGAGAAATAACGAGGGTCAGGTTGTGATAAGAACGAAAAACGCCGCTTGGTGGACTTTGGTTGGGTGTTACCACCACGAGGCGAACACACCCACGCAGAAAGTTGCAGACACATCCGAGGAGTGCGCCAGGGACAGCCAGGCACGATGGATGAGGCTGGCGAGGACCCTCGATTCGACATATGCATATGCTTTTGCGCAATATTGCAATGCGGGGAAGCCCAGGCGAATCCCGATTGACTTGAAAAGTCGCCAAAGGAAGCAAGGTGAAGACGACGGTGTAAATAATAAATAAATCACAATCGACTATACTGACCTGGTAGGTTGAAATCAAATCCCGAGAGATCTCCAATTGCCGCTTCTGACGGGACGCCCTCGGTGGGAGATGATGATGACTGTGTTCCCAAGTCGACATTCACAGCAGACTGCTGCTGTTGGTGCTGGTGATGCTGGTGCTGGTGGCGGCGGTTCTCGTTGTTACTTGAGTCCCAATCAATAAAATTGGTATTGGTAAACATAGCAAGCTCATCGTCGAGACTCGGGAGGTTCTCCTCGGATACCGGCGCTGGCGGCTCAGGGACCCTGTTTAGGTCCTGTAATAATTGCGACACGTTGACGGCGCGCCGTCCGCTGTAGTTGGTCGACATGTTTTATTTTATTTCAATTGTTCCCCCTCTGCTCGTAGTTCTGAACTTCGTGACGGCGTGATGGCTGTCCGTGACCGGGAGGTCGCACTCGCAACTCGATATTCGTCCTAATACCGGTGTTTGGGTATTGTGTGGTCGGTGAGACAATAATTGACGGAATTAAAAAAAAAAAAAAAATGAAAAAAGAGGAATCTGTCGAGAGGATATGATAAATTCGTAAGCTGTCCTAGTAGGGTTCGGTGGCAGGGTGGGTTAGTGGTGGGTCGAGAAGACCGGACGAAAGCAAGATGAGAAAAAACGGCCGCAAGTGGGAAGCCGATTTTGACCGATGGTTAAAAACTAATACTGTAGGTTAGGGAGGGGAGGAATTAGGTATGGTGATGAACCTGCTGACGATCTCTTGACTAGGTACTTTTGCCCCTCCAAGCCCTCTTTATTTATCAGTCAACAATCTGTGTCTCAGCAAAATCGGATGTTGGTATTGGAAAGGGCAGAAACAAAGAACTATGAAGCTGATCAGTTTTCTCGATTTCTAATCCAATGCAGGTGGCTGCAGAGGTACATGTTTGCTTGATGGAGAAAGGGAGACATAATGCACGTGTACTTAACCTACAGCAGGTATGTATAAAGGGACCAATTCTTAAGTACCCGAGTCTCACGATGCCGAACCCGACAACATTCAAGTAGCATTGTAACTCGGCCTTTTAGTGGACGAGAAGTGACTCTATTAGTCACGCGAACCACTCTTGTCCAATCATGCTTGGAGAAACGCCGGCGGTCTCCCACGCCACTTATAGCGCCCGAGGTCTTGTATACATATACGTGTACGTATGTTCGCAGTATGTGGATGTATGTGGTATCTAAACTGCTAACCCCCACTGCTGAATTGAAGGCAGTCGGGGCCTGGACCCTTATCATTTGGATACTGCATCGCCCTGCATCCCTATACTATTTAGGTATACATACTCCGTGGCCTTGCGCTGCTTGGCTACCATGGAAAGGATTTTACTGTCCATCCAGTAGAATCATTGACCAGTTAGTTCCCTTACCCAAGTCCATTGCCGAGATCACAGAACCGTCAACATATGTGTCACGTTCTCAGTACGTATAATAAATAGATAAACCCAATTGTCTACCTCCTCACATACCAACATGTATACAAGATAGGTATACAGTAATACTGCTCTTCAATGGGTGTGATAATCTATGATGGCATGCATAATCTGCTACATGACCACAGCATACGGGCAGACGGGTCCGTACAACGGAGAATAAAAAACGTAGGGTGGGTTGGATGGAAATATACATTCCCTTGACGTCAGTTTCCGCTGTTTCCTCTTTTATTAGACTTTCACCACTCAGCCGCCTATTACAAATTATTTTTAGTCGTTACTATCTGACTATCTCCCAAGCCAATGCGAAAATCGGGGACTTGAATTGGCCAGGTGTGTAGGTATTTCTATGTCTTCCGCCTCTTGCGGTCACTCGCCGCAGCAATCCCGATCCGTTACCGGTAAATGCGGGGTGTTGTAGCTAGCCGAGACGGATTAGTAACCCTTATCAGTACCGCTGATTTCCGCGGAGCTACATATACATATCTGTACCATCTTCCATATATTCTCCGGGAGGATGTGCATTCGTACTTGTATGTAGAACTTCGCTATTGTCCCTTCAATAAACGCAAAACAATGATCACTACAATGCTGCCAATTTTCAATCATATGCATAGCTACATTCGGTACAGAGGCGGGTATTATATGTAGCCCAAAGTACCTTGTTGCACCTAGAGAACCTTTGCCGGAATGTCTCAAGAGAATATGAAATGTTCGATCGATAGGAAATCCCCCCGCCTTTTGCTGCGGCCTTCCTAATCTGGACTTCCGGTCATGGAGGGGGGTAGCTACTTGGGATGACGCTGTTACCCTGTCAGCTGTCAGCCAACTGGCATAAGTGTAATGTTTGATGTCAACAACAATAATAATTCGAGTGTATGAAGCACACGATCCTTAACTCAAAGCATTCGCTTTCAATGTGATAAATTCGTCGACTCTTCTAAAAAGCTTTGATGTTTTCAAATTACCACTGACATGTGGTCTGGTCATTCAATTGGGTTTCCCATAAATAAGAAGGCAGCGGGTTGATAATTCTCGGCGCGTCGCGTGTCCCACTTCGTTCGTTTATATTTATATACCACTTGGGGACTATAGATGATCGCCTGAAAACCACTTAAGACTAAGGCGTCCTATACGCAGAAACATCATGGCTCGGCTGTCGCTGCCCACGAAAGCCCGCCTTTCATCATCGTTGCGAGTCGACCCAACAAACAAGGTCGTGCTCAAGACTCTCAACCGCCTGTCGCGACCATCTCTCCTCTCCCTTGTTCTCGACTGGCTCGATGAGGGAAACCAGTACCTCTGCCCGCCCATACTACGACACCCAGACGCCGATGATGACGAAGACGAAAACGATCTATACCCACCGATGGGTTCGCTCGAGGAGCTGCAAGAAGTCTACTCCTCCATGCAAGCACGCAAAGGCAGCCGGCGCGAAGTGGTCGACCGAATCCTCGAAGGCGACTGGCGGCACGGGCTAAGCCTCTACCAACTCGCGATGGCAGACCTGCAATACCTGTACGACCACCCGGGCAGTCTCAAGTGGAGCGCCTATCGGATCCAACGGCTCAAGACACCGGCGCACGAGGACGACGCCGAGGGCCCGGAAAAGGCAGACAAGGAATCGCTCACGGTCCCGCGCTTCCACCCCTCGACGTTCCTGCAAAACTTACAGGCCGGGGTCCTGCCCGACGTGAAGGCGCATTACAACTTCGACCGACCAAAGGACATGCCGCTCCTACTATTACGCATCTTCATCCTGGACTCTCCCTACAACACAACCCTCGCGGTCTCGAGCCGGAGTCGTGGCCACAGCAACAGCAACTCCGCAACCAACTTCGACGCCTCGCGCACGATATACATCGCGTTCCCGGACGCCTCGCCACACATCTACATCTCGAAATCGGCCTCCTCCTCGACCACAGCGGCGGCAGCATCAGCGGCGGGCGAGGCGAAGAGCCTGCGCGCGCTCGTCGTCGACGGCATCCCGAAGGCGCTGTCGCGGCCGCGCGAGCGCTACGCGCTGCGTCCCACGAACCTGTCGACCAAGAACCTGGGCGCCATGCTCGCCATCAAGGGGGCGGGTCGCACCAACGCCGCGGGCGCCGGCTGGGGCAGCGTCTACGCCGGCACCGGCAGCGCCGACCTGAAGGCCGACACGCCGTTGCAGACGCTGCTGCCCACGCCGCCGTTGTCGGAGGAGGACGGCGGTGGCCCGCTGCTGCGCAGCGGCCGCAAGCGCGCGTCGTCGTTGCTGCTGCGGGACCCGGTTGAGGCGAGGCGCGAGAGGGAGGGCAAGCGCGCGAGGGTCGTCGCGCAGGCGCGCTTCGGCGATGCCGCGAAACCGGATGATGGGAAGGGCGTCGAGCGAGTCGATGTCCTGCTCGAGGACCCGTTTCCCGTCCGCTCCGCTGCCGACGAGACCAACATCCACCAAGACCACAACGACGACGATGCGGAAGATGCGCGCGCGGCGTCCTCGCGGCGCCGGAAATCAAATAAGGGGCGACGGAGCGTCGTCGATCTGAGCTTATCGGCAGAAGGCGAGGACGCGGACGACGACGGTGGGGACAGGAGAGGCGGTGCCGAGGAAGCGGACGAAGAAGAAGCCGCGTGGAAGCCGCAGGTGCAGCTCACGTTCCACGGCCCCCACGTCTTCGCGGGCGTGCGCCAGCTCGTCGAGGCCGGCGTCGTCGACGGCGAGGCCATGCCCGGCTGGATGACGGGCGAGGAGGGCGTCACGGCCGGCGCGGTGAGGCACGGGCGGATACGCGGCCATAAGGGCTCGGGGTTGTAGACGGCGCGGCGTGGCGTGGGAGGTTCCGCTTAGATATATGTACGATGGGTTCTATTCCTATTACGGCTGCTGCTGGTACGCAGAATTGTGCCACTGTTATGTGAAAACAGAACAGGTGTTATCGCCGCGCATTGGCGGATTAGGAAGCATTGGTGGCGTTCGGGGCATTCATAGGTACGCAGGCGGCAAAATGAGACATTATATGGCGGACAGCGAGCGGCATTGTTGCTATACCCGATAGGAAGGGTTCTACGTAGGTAGAAAGAATTTTATTGCATTGTCGGTCTGTCTTCAGGCTGCCCGAAAAGACTGCAAGAAAAGAATCTATGTTCCTTTTTCCGCGATGCGAGCATGTGATATATCTTCCCATCTTTCCCTCTATATTCTTGTTTTTTCTATCTATCCAGCCAGACACACGTACCCTGCTCTACCAACCGTAATCTACTATGTGCTAAGTATTCAGCTCGACCTACGTAGCGTAGCCTCCTGAAGCCCGGCTCAGCTCAGCTCAGCTCTATTCCTCCTCCTCTTATTCTATGGTATGTATCAATCGTCGCCCAACGCGAACACGGCCGTCGTGTTCCGCCACGCGGCCTCGCACACCTCCGCGACGGACACGCCCTTGATGCCGGCGACGATGGCGGCGACGCGCTCGATCGTGCACGGCTCGTTGCGCCCCTTGACCATCGCGCCCTCGACCCACTTCTCCTTCTTCACCACCTTGAACCGCTCCGGCACCTCCGGCCCCTTGTTCTTCTTCTTCTGCTGCTGCTGCTGCTGCTGCTTCTTCGACTTGGAATTCTGCTTCTGCGCCTGTTGCTGGACTACGGCCTCAACACCATCCATCGCATTACCATCATCAGCCACGGCGCGCGTATCCCCCCCCGCGGCAGCGACGAGATACCGCCACCCCTCATGACTCGGCCGGACCTCGCACCAGGGCCCATCCGTCTCGAGCAAGAGGCGATCAAGACGGACCTCGCGCACAACGGCGCAGTTCTCGACGGTCTTGAAACTACACCCGTTAACACCGACATACAGCCCGAGGTCCATGAGCTCGCGCAGCTCGGCCGCCGTGCCCGTGAAGCTGTGGACGACGGCCCCGACGGGCGCGAGGCGCTCGAGCCGCGCCCCGAACGCGCTTTGTAGTGCTGTTATGAAGTCGCCGTGCGCGGCCCGCGAGTGCAGGAATAACGGTAGTGGTGGGTCTAGCGATGCGGCCAGCGAGAGCTGCGCTGCGAACGCGTGGCGTTGCAGCGCGCGCGGGCAGTAGTGCAGCCGGTCGTAGTCGAGGCCCATTTCGCCGAGGGCGACGAGCGCGCGGGGGTGTGTTTCACGCGCGCGAGTGATTAGGGTGCGCAGCTCGGCGATGATGGATGCTGTGCGCGCTGGGTCCGGGGCTGGGTCCGGGGCCGGGTTAGCTGACTCGGGTTGGGAGGGATACGGTGAGCATGGTCTTGTGTGCGCGGGCGTGGAGTCCTCGTGCGTGGGCGCGGGCGCGGGCGCGGTGCCGAAGATGGAGCTTGAGCACGGGTGGATTCCGGCCGTTGTGTAGACGATGCCGGCTTTTCGATGCGTGTTAGTTTCTGCGGATGGTTGCGTTACGTGAGGGTTAGTTGGGTGGGAGCTTACGGTATTCCTTGGCTATCTCGAGGGCGTGCCGGGAACTTGCGAAATCGGATCCGGTGACGATCAGTTTCTGACATCCTACTTCTTGTGCTCTTGAGATGACGGCGCTCAGGTCGTCGGGGTGCCGTTGGGTGCCGTGGTATTGGCCCCGGAAGATCGGATCCGCGAGGTTGATGCCGATCTACATACAAATAGCGGAAGAATCAGCGGATGAACTGAAATAAACATATGATGAGAACTTAGTATGTATTGAATAAGTCAATGAGTGATGGTTTCTACTATATGTGAAATAACGGCTGGTAATATGAGTTGAGGTGCGACGTTGAGGCCCGACTTACATCGATATATCGCGGCTTGTAAGCCGAGTCGCTGGCCGATGCAGTGGCGCAAGCGGAGCCCGACGGTGCTTGGGAGACCATTCCAGAAACAGATGATGAAATGGTTCTAGCAAAAACTCTTGAAATGGGAAAACGGTGGGCGCCAGCGGATGTAAGGCGAATGAACGTGTTCCGCGGGATCATCAAGAGCCGAGTATATCAGCAAGGCCTCATATCTATGTTTGCACGACCAAGTAAGTTGAAGAATCAATCAACGTATCATGGTTTTTCTCATTATTCCTTGAGAAGTCATCGGTCCTTCTTAGGGATTGTGGCACAGTTGGCGGGCAGGCAGGTTGAGTCAACTTCACATTAATATGGTCCAACACATTCCTTCATATGAATGAGGATCTGATAAGGCTGCTAATTAAGATGCAATTAAAGGATCATTTAGATCACGTGCCTTCGTGGGTTCGCGATTGACAGGGGTACTCTGCATACGCGCGTTCATGCAAACCGGCACTCGGCCTGCAGGACCTTACACAGGCAGCAGAATGTATATGTAGGTAGCAATCTTTGTACAATCTGTGTACAGATAGCGGTTCTTCCAAAGATACATAAACGGTGCAGGGCAGTGAGGCAAGTCCTGTACGGGTAGTTAACCGCTGTATTGGCATGTGTCGGATGGTCGGAAGAGCTAGCTCAGGGTTCTAAACTCGCTGAAGCGAAAGCTATACTTATAGCAGGATGCTAACCTATTATATATGGAAGGGTTATAACGCCTTTAAAATATAAAAACGACGCAAAAATATAAAGTCAGCCAGCAGGTTATGTAGTTACCTAGCTGACGAAATATATATTCAAAAGAGGCAGCTTCCCTTCTGTCGGCTTGCAGGTGGCATGTCGAAGGAAGCACTGCTTAGTGTAGATCTCAATGAACAGGACCCCGCGTCATAGCGCGTTTAGTGGTTTCTGTAGCACTGGCACAAGGGCACACAGGCTACATACCTAGGAAGTACCTAGGAAGTACCTAGCTCATTACCAATTAGATGTAGGATTGCAGCTGCCACGGAGCGTTACAGTGGACCTGTCACCCCCTGACAGGCTGCAACTCGGCTTAATTGACCCAGATTTGAATGTTTTTCGCGCACTAATACATAGAGACGCGGTCACGTCAAAAGTTTGGCACAACGCGTTCTACTTAAGAATCTCTCAGTCTCTCTATGCCGCCTGTATTCCTCCTCCCAAATATCTTCCACACATCAACATCATCACAGCAGGCCACAACAATACATTACACTTGATAGTTTCTACATACAGCCTGCGGTTGTGGTGACTTTAAGATCTCTCTTGACATATCTTTCTTGTCACTTCAACCCTTCTTGTCCACTCTCCATCATCCTCCCTTTCTCGAGCCCTCCCACCACCCTACCCACCTTCACCATGTATGTCAAGAAGCGCGGTATGTTCTCTCTGGGACCCAATTCTACTTGTACTAGCATACTGATACTTGCATGTGTAGATGGACGCCAGGAGCGCGTTCAGTTCGACAAGATCACAGCTCGTGTCTCAAGATTATGTTACGGTCTCGATACAGACCATGTCGACCCAGTTGCCATTACCCAGAAGGTCATCTCTGGTGTCTACGGAGGCGTCACCACAGTACAGCTCGACGATCTTGTAAGCCTCTCTTGATTTCCATAGACATTGAAAGTCCTCTGACCAATTACTCCTTGCAGGCAGCCGAGACCGCCGCCTACATGACCGTTACACACCCTGACTACGCCATCCTTGCTGCACGTATTGCTGTGTCGAACCTCCACAAACAGACTAAGAAGCAATGGTCTTCGGTCATCAGCGATCTCTACCACTATGTAAACCCCAGAAACCGTAAGCCGTCTCCTATGATTGCCCAGGAGACATACGACTGCGTCATGAGACACAAGGAGGATTTCGACTCCGCCATTGTCTACGACCGAGACTTCAACTACCAATATTTCGGCTTCAAGACTTTGGAGCGGTCCTACCTTCTAAAGCTCGATGGTAAGATCGTCGAAAGACCGCAACACATGATCATGCGTGTTGCTGTTGGCATTTGGGGCGACGATATCGAGAAAGTCATTCAAACCTATAATCTCATGTCCAACAAGTACTTCACCCATGCCTCTCCGACCCTTTTCAACGCCGGTACACCTCAGGCGCAGCTCTCGTCCTGCTTCCTCGTTGATATGAAGGAAGACAGCATTGAGGGTATTTACGACACCCTAAAGACCTGCGCTATGATCTCCAAGATGGCTGGTGGCATCGGTCTGAACATTCACCGCATTCGTTCCACTGGCTCCTATATTGCCGGGACCAACGGAACATCCAACGGCATTGTTCCCATGCTCCGCGTCTTCAACAACACCGCGCGATATGTCGATCAGGGCGGAAACAAGAGACCTGGTGCTTTTGCCATCTATTTGGAGCCATGGCACTCGGATGTTTTCGAGTTCCTTGATCTCCGTAAGAACCACGGTAAGGAGGAGATTCGTGCCCGTGACCTTTTCCTCGCTCTCTGGATCCCCGATCTTTTCATGAAGCGTGTTGAGAAGAACGGCGAGTGGACCCTCATGTGTCCGAATGAATGTCCCGGCCTAGCTGATGTCTATGGCGATGAGTTCGAGGCCTTATATGAGAAGTATGAGGCTGAAGGCCGCGGTCGACAGAAGGTCAAGGCCCAGAAGTTATGGTATGCTATTCTCGAGGCCCAGACGGAGACTGGCAACCCCTTTATGCTCTACAAGGATCACTGCAACCGCAAGAGCAACCAGAAGAACCTTGGTACTATTCGCAGCTCGAACCTCTGCACTGAGATCATCGAGTACTCATCCCCAGATGAGGTCGCTGTCTGCAATCTGGCATCTCTTGCACTGCCATCTTTCGTAGACTACAACGCTGGGGTATATGACTTTCAGAAGCTGCATGAGGTTACCCAAGTCGTTGCCCGCAATTTGAACAGGATCATCGATGTCAACTTCTACCCTGTTCCGGAGGCACGCAACAGCAACATGCGACACCGACCTATTGGCCTTGGTGTTCAGGGTCTTGCCGATACTTTCTTGGCGCTTCGCATGCCTTTCGAGTCGCCCGAGGCCAGACAGTTGAACAAGCAAATATTCGAGACCATCTACCATGCTGCCTTAACAGCATCTATGGAGATTGCCAAGGCAGACGGTCCTTACTCAACCTACGAGGGTTCTCCTGCCTCGCAGGGCATCCTCCAATTCGACATGTGGAATGTTACTCCATCAGACCTCTGGGACTGGGAAAGCCTCAAGGCGCAAATTAAGCAGAACGGTGTGCGAAACAGTCTGCTGGTGGCTCCTATGCCCACTGCCAGTACCTCCCAGATCCTGGGGAACAACGAATGCTTCGAGCCTTACACCTCCAACATCTACTCACGTCGTGTTCTTGCTGGCGAGTTCCAGGTCGTTAATCCTTGGTTGCTCAAGGACCTTGTCGACATGGGTCTTTGGTCGGACGGCATGAAGAACCGCATCATTGCCGAGGGTGGTTCAATCCAGAACATCCCCAATATTCCCGCCGACATCAAGGCTCTGTACAAGACGGTCTGGGAAATCTCTCAGCGGACAGTGGTTCAGATGGCTGCTGACCGTGGTGCATTCATTGACCAGTCTCAGTCACTAAACATCCACATGCGTGAGCCTACTATGGGCAAAATCACTAGCATGCACTTCGCTGGCTGGAAACTCGGCCTCAAGACCGGCATGTACTACCTCCGTACTCAAGCTGCCGCCAATCCCATCCAGTTTACCGTCGACCAAGAGGCTCTGAAGGTTTCCGACTCGGCGACAGCCAGGCCCAGCTCGTTGAAGAAGCGAGCCCCGACCGGCAGCTACGTTTCTTCGCCTTCTATCAACCTCCCAGCACCCGTGTATACCAAGCAGGAGGATTCGAACGACAGCCTGCGCGGCTCAAGCGCTCACGGGATCCCAACTCCCAGCATAACCCCTCCCCCAATCGGAGAGGTCAAGCTAAACCGACCGGTCGCCTCGCCGAACAAGCCCTCCCCTTTCAAGGCAGACATCGAGGAGGGCGAGAGCCCCAAAGCCCTAGCCACCGAGCCCACGGAGAAGCTCAAGGTCGAGGAGCTGCCCGATGCGGCGCTCGAGGGCAAGAAGACGCCGCTCCAGGAGGAAGACAAGGAGGACAAGAGCAAGGAGCGTGAATACGACATCTACGCCGATGCCGTTGTAGCTTGTAAGCCATCCCACGTCTCAACATTTATATCATCCGAAAACATGCTAACAACCCTAATTCACAGGCAGCATCGAGAACCCCGAGTCCTGCGTCATGTGCAGCGGCTAAGCAACCCTTTTTCTACTTTTTGATCTGAGGAAGTGATGATGACGATACGTGGTTGATGACGGATATAATGTGATGAATAGGACGCCGTTGCGGAAGCCGCCTTGGTGGGGGGAACTGAACACTAGGTACTATATTACACTACACGCTGGGGACGAACGGGGGGGGGCATCGATGCATATAGGTATTGTATTATGGGTATGAATCAGGGTTTCACGGAGCAAGGGTTGATTGATTGATTGCTTGCTCTTGATCCGGGAGTTTTTTTTTTTTGTTTTTTTATTTTTATTTTTTTTTAGTGTACGGGATGATAATTTACGTCTGGTCTCATGTCTTATTTCGCATAGGTAGTTCTGATACGCCCCTTCGTTGCGCGCCGAGAGGGGCAGTCAATCGGCCGTCACTCAATACATGATGTGGCTTATGATGAACGGAATGCTCGATTTATTTGTGCGTGTCTCTATCTGGTGCTATGTGTGTACATATGTGACCTAGGTACGCAGTTGGTTCGGGATATTGCCTACCTGTTGATAAATCAGTGATTGCTCCGGTCCGCTTCTTCGGCCCGGTCATCTACTCCTTATCGTAGGCTCTCGGGAAACCAAAGCGATTGAAGGAGGAAGCTATCTCTAGCAGTTAGGCAGTTTCCCCGATTTCGCCCTCGCAAGAGCAGGCGGGCGGGCGAGATTCATACACGGCTTGATAGGCGGTCACGATCCTCTGCCTCGAGCTACTGCGATGATTTCCGCGTTCCTGGTCGCCTTAGAGGTAGGGCGGTGTGTTGTGGAGAGAACGTTAGAGCCAACAGAATGCCCGAGACGGGAATGCCGAAGTTGAAGCTTATGGTGTTGCTAATGCGGTTATCGTTTCTCAGGGTAGCTAAATGGACGGGTCTCAAGGTAAATCATCATGGAAATCCGTTTTCATGCTTAACGTGATTTGATGTATGTATCTTCTTTGGCAGTGCTAATTTATCTCTTGGGGAGAAGCAGTAGCGGGGATTACTTTAAGAACTCATCGGATGCCTAGTTCAGTATCATACCTGATTTCGGCCATGAATGGCGTTGAGACGAGAGCAGTAAGACTTAAGTAGTCATCCTTATTGACAAACATGACAGCTTGCGAGGGATACATTGATCTTGCGACGGAGAACCTGTGGAAAGCCAATGACAACTGCTGAAATGAAATACGCTAATTGACCAGCCCTTACCATTACTTACCGCCCACAGGTTAGAATAGTCTGCCTGGGCCTTGAAATGGATGATGAGGTTGTATTCGACTATTGCTTCTGGGGAGTTGAATCTCCGTCGGCATGTCCTCCGGTCCAGGAACTGTTCGAGGCGACGAGCACTCTCGGGCAAAACCTTCAACGGCTTCGTAGAAATTCGATATACCCGACACGCGTCTTGTACCATTGGTGAAACATGTCATGAGAGACACAGGTGTCGCGCAAAATTTCCCCTGCCGCGCACGACGTCACCGGGCGGTATGTGAAGTTTCTTCTCGTGTCGGCTCCCTTAGCAGCGACACGGTTCCAGGTCAGATGATTGATACTCTTTTCGTCGCATGCGAAAATGCTGATGGCTGGGAACTGGGTGTCGTCGACGCCCAGCCACCCACGGTCTGCTTGCTTGCGAGCGGCCGGCGGGTTTCGGTGAGACCTGAACGCCACGATGAGATAGATGCTGTCACTCAATGACGGAGACGCAGCCAATAGCGCGGCCTCCTATACTACTAGCGCAACTACCATAGAGGGCCGCATATTCCCGCTCTGGTGCGATGTCGATAGTTTTGTCAGAGTCTGCCTTTCTTAGTCGCCACAAGGGCCTCAGCGCCGTGGACTTGCCCATTTGCGGCGGTTGGCAAGCAAAAATGTATTTGTGTCCATCGAAGTCGCACCAAATTCGCCTGTACGCGGTGGTGCAAATCTCCCTCTGTTTCACTTGGCGAGAGACACGACTATGTTCAGTTGCCATCTTGCCAGGGCGTAATTTGCTGCTAACATCCACGGCCGCGAGAGAGAGAAGCTTTGCTGGAAGAAACCCTGGTAGTCACTGCAATAGAAGTAGTTGGTATTCGTCCAGAAACAGGCTTTCTGTCACATATATCTGCCCGATAAGCCCCGCAAAGCCGCACTTTAGTCTATCTGGGAGACAAGCGGTGGAGATCGGATCTTGGCTTGAAGACCCGCGTGGGCGGATGCGAGCTGTACACAGCTACCCCTGCATACCTCCCAGGTAACTACTTACCTATGTAAGCAGCTGAGGGACTAAGGTCGTAGCCACGACAGCTTCACCTGCTTACTTACTAATAGCAACCTGGCTGCATGAGGATATCAAATTACCGCAGCGTCATACAGCTGAGCAAGGCGAGTTGGACAATGGAAAATACCAGGCAGGCAGCTAGGCTTTCAAGACACCCCAAACGCCCGTCTGCACGCTAGCTGTTGAGACGGTGAGCTGCCAGGAAATAATGCATCTGCCGTGGTCAGTGACGCTACCAGCTACATCGAATGACGATGATCTAACCCGCCGGTAATCATATGCATAAGCGTGCTGCTTAAGCTCCTTGCTAGAACCAACCAGGGGATACAATAGACCAGACAGCATGCCGAATACCTAGTGTACATAGACATTCGATAGTCATGTCATGGTATGTATTAGACCTCTGAGCAGGATCACGATCTTCGGGTCCGATATAAGCCCGTCCTCGGACCTCGAATGGAATATCAACAATAGCTGAGTGGGCAAAATCCACGAAGCCGGAAAGTTTTCCTTGGCAATGTGGTTTGACCGGGAACAGCTCTGGAATTTCTCCAAAGGTGGAGAAGTTGAGGTGCCAGGGAAAAAGAAGAAGAAAAAAAAAAGAAAAAGATGAATAACAGCGGTGCGGGGCAGCGGGGGAAGCGCAATTAATTCCATGATGGCCATTTCCGTCATCGAGGTGAAGACGAAGGTACTCGTACACGTACTCACATGTCTCGATGTAGTACGATTATTGTCTACATGTACGCATGACATCAGTTTTTCAAGAAAGGACCATCTTCCAGCCCAGCTGTTCCTTGCATTGTGCTTTTCGCTGCCTAGACATCCCATAGGTGCAATTGAGTATAGATGTCATCCGTAGTATAGGTTGAATTAAACTTCATCAGGTGTCAACCTTGGCTTGGCTTAGCTTGGCTTTGACTTCGACCTTGTTGACTTTGTAATCACACACTAGGTAGGTATGCTCGTCACGATGAACACCACAGTACATTGGGGATGAGTTGCATACATGCATGTATATGTGCGTATGTAGTATTCCAAGATATTCTCTTGAATAGCTCCTGTCCTTTATTCTAGAAGCATAGATTCGGTGCTAGCAGCACTTTTCCACGTCTGAGGGCTTACATATTCGCAAGTGAACACATTCCTGCCAGCCACCTAGAATTTATCAACTTACAAGGACGTCGGTCCCAAAGACCCAAGGCCCAAAGGCTACTGCCCAAGCTGCCAAGTACTTACTCGTGGATTAGCGCATTCATACCCTGTAACGCACAAGCCACATAACGAGGCGCACAGACAACCTACCGCAAACCAACAGTTGAGGGTGTTACTGGCCAATCAAAACGCTGGAATGCCATGTCCTGTTATCCGTATGCAGTAATCGCCTTGGTCAGATCCCTGCTGCTATGTCGATCTACCTTGAATTCCATCATATTCACTGCAAACATCACCTAATGAATTTCATCGGCACAGTTTCTTGCTTTTCCCACCTACGTACACATCAGGCTGATAACATCATGGGCCCGCACTATGTGCGACTCTCATGCCGTCTTCCGGGCCCTATTCAACTGCGCCGTTCTGCACCCTGTGTACATCATCATTGCTGGGAAATTCTCCAAATATCAAGTTAGTACATATCATCGACTAGTGTGGCGTTGAAGCCCCCTCACTCGGTCACTCCAAGTGCCTGTGGAACTGAGATTCAAGAACTCTCAAGGTTAAGCTCGGTATAACAGAGACAACACCATTGTTGTTGCCATGGCATCACAGTCAGAGATGTTAAATCATGTAAGAAAATTTTGAAGGTGATATCCCGAAGAGGTAACCAGTTTTGAGGTCTGAGGTCCCACCATTCATCTTAGTTTGGTGGAGAGTATGGGAACTGTGAATTCTTCACAGCAAAGGTCTAGCTAGGTGAGTAAGTAAATACCTATATTTACCTCAGCAGTGATACCTACTTAACGCAACTGCAAATTTCCTTGTAATCTAATGCTTCCAACCGTCATCAGTTCGTACCTATTGCCTGTCTCACCAAAAACACAACACCGGATGAGGTAGTATGTGAAATGCCAACTTTCCTATATTCGGTCATAACACCGGACGCTGATATCATTGATCTACGGATGCAGAAGGAAAAAAAAATTGATAGACAAGAACTCAATTTCCGCGTACACGTGGGAGATAATCCTCCATTCAACCGCACATGTCAGTAGCTAGGTTCCGTAGTGCTTGTCAGCTAAACTATTGAAGCTGTTCCCCATAGTTTCCCACTAATGAATGGCGGTAAGAGCCGCCAGGACCCGTCCCTCAAGTAGCCTCCATTGAAATGATAGGTAAGGCGGGTCGGCTAAGCTGCAAACGTACGACTGGATACCTACCATTGCGTATTAGTGCCAACATTGATTAGCACAACCTATGTAGCACCTAGCAACTTGGGATTTTATATGTACAAAAATGGTCAGACAGCCGTGATAGTAAATGAACTACCAGGTACCTATACAACGTATTGATGCATGTATGCTAAACAGTATACCTTAGGTATTACCTAAGTTACCCAGGTTAGGTTACCTTGGTAATATGTATGTATGTATCTAGGCTTAGGTACCGAATGTATGTGCTGCAACGCTGACACTACATTTTGCATGTATCTTTTCATAGATCGTCTACCCTAGTGAGAGAGATCGGAGGCCAGCGGGCAAGGTACCATGGGAGCTGGAGGCTTGTAAGGTACGTACCCAGACAAGCCAAGATACAACAAGAGATGAAACTGCCAAACATGAAAGCTTGGATTACCCTATGTGTACATCTGTAGGTATGTATGACCTAAGACGTGAACAGTTATTTAACTGCCCGTGGTGCCTCCTTTGGATCTACAACTAACCGCGTGCGTGCTTGCTTCCTGACCGGATCTTTTAACCATTTCATCCACCACCTGCAAGCAACAGCAACGACGACAGTGCTGTCTCCGGTTGGCTTCCCTCTCACCTTCGACAACTTGACGAAAACAGGTTTACTATAATCACCACAAGGTTCCTTTCTACTGGTAAGTCTCTTAATATAACTAGGAAAGTCCTATTCAGAAATGTCCCTACATACCCATCACGGAGCTTCTCCCTACGTACTTACTCATCTGCTTGTCTTGTGTCTTACACGTAGGCACTATAGCAGTTTACCTTTTTTCGTTCACCATTGTTCACCTCCCAACCTTTTCTAGGTCTAATCTAGTGAAAAGTGTGCCTTCATTTTGTGTCTCCCATCACACACAGCGGCACAAATTTACCTGGAAATTGGTGTGTGCTGCCTTCCTCTTCGACGAGTATTGCTTGGACCTTCCGCCATGATACATACACTTGCCCTTTCCTCCTACCTACTTACCTCGTCGTCACCTGCCCAACCAACTATCAAACAACATTGCCTTTTATCCCCAGTCCCAAGCCCCATTTCTCTTCTCTTCCATTATCTTTCACACATCGTCAGACCCAGTACCACATCCATCTTCCATAAGCATCACAACAACAAACACACCACATCCACGCATCTTCTCATTTTTGCACGCTTTTTGAGCATCCATTTTTTACTACGACAGCCATTCTTACCGTTTTTTCTGCAGTCACCACCAGTCTCGCCGATTCAACATTATACATTGCCATGATGAAGACCTCCATTACTGTTCTCATCAGCACTGCTGCTGCCCTTGTTGCAGCCCAGTCCATTACATTCCCTTCAGGCTTTCCCGATTGTGCAGTAAGTTATATTTTCCCTCATATTCTATACTACTAGTCAACTATATCTTCTAAAGAATAACTTCCGCAATCTGCTCACGTCACTCTGATACCTGCAAAAACCCATGTCATGCCGACGTCACTATCAACGATTGCTAACCACTTGTTCCAGAGTTGGTGTATCGACAGCATGAACAAGAAGGGCTCCACCCTCGGCTGCCCTGGCGGTGAAGCCAGCTGCCTTTGCGCCAACCGAGACTACATTTTCGGAGTTAGAGACTGCGCCTCAGGGTATTGTCAGAACGCTGACCAAGCCAAAACGGCTTTGGAATTTGGTGTAAACTATTGTGCTAGTATGCCGATCCTCCCATCTATTCATCTGTATATGGTGGTGCTAATGTGTTGCTCAAGGTGCTGGTGTTCAAGTCGCCGGTTTCTCTACAGCTGTAAGTTGAATCCACACTATCATCGTCAACATGAACTAACGACTCAATAACCAGGACGGAGCTCCCTCAGCTACTACTACCATTGATATTGGTGGCACCGCTGTGCCCCCTAAGAGCTCTGGCGTAAGAATTCTTGCACCCAAACTTTCTGCATTAATGGTTGCTGATAACAGAATAGGGAGCGGACAACTCGGGCGTCCCTGTCAGCACTTCTGATATTCTCTCTACGGTTACCAACAGTGATGGCTCCGCTGTCACGACTACCATTGGCTCCAGTGTCATCCCAGCCCCTACGGAAACCAACTCTGGTACAGATGGCGCTGGCGGTGTAATCCCTATCTCAACCCAGAGCAATCCTACCACCATTACCAGTGATGGAGCTACTGTTACGTCCGACGTCGCTGTCAGCACTATATTTTCGTCTGGCTCAGCAACAGAGTCTGCTCCTGGTTCTGGTTCTGCATCTGTCACAACTGGTGTTACTGAGTCGTCGATTGTCACTAACGGTTCCACCCTAGCGACCAGCGTCACTACCACTGGAGAAGCTGCTACCGGAGCCGCCACCACTGAGGCGGCCCCGAGTGAGACATCCGAGGGCGGCAGTGAAACTACTGAAGGAAATAGCGAGGGCGCTACGTCTACTCCTGCACCAAACCCTGCTGCACAGCACACCCCAGCTCCAGCCGGTCTCATTGGTGCTGCTGCCTTGGCTGCTCTGATGTTGTAAACACTGAGTGCCTCTAGCCAAGTATGGCTTTGATGGTTCATGAAAAAGCACACACTTCAATTTACCACAAGCCAAAATCTAGGAGTAAGGAAGTCGAGAAGCAAGTCACATAATGTTGTTGTTAGTCGACTGCTGTATGGATGGTTCACTATGGCGGAGGTGTCCTTCGCTTAATGATGCAACGAGTTTGAGGATTCAGGCGGTTTCTTTATGATGTATAAATGACTTTAGGTCTTGCTAGACCATTAATACTCGCATTTGATACCCATCCCTGGGCAGATGATCAGGCATCAGGCAATGGAGTTTGTCTTCTCGCTTCAGAGGACATTAATAGAATTCTTTCGACTTGAGTGTCAGCTGTGTCTCTTGTGATTGTACCTGTTTCATCTTTACAACTCGAAAAGCACTTGGTTTGCTACAGCATATAGGTACCACTACCAATACCTAATAATTATTATAAGATAACTAATATTCATCAACTTCTTGAAGTTACTAGGTGTACTGTGTCGTACCCTAGCGCATACATTGTATATCTAAGATGTGTTACCAGGCGGCTCCCAAGACATTGTGCTGAGATATATTAATATGACCTTGGGTGATTAGGTAGGTATGAACTCTGCATTCCACTGTATTACACGAAGCGCTTGTTGGTTTGGGTAGATAGCGATGGCTTCGTTGTTGAAGTAGTATCTAAACAGACATTGACTTGAGGAGTCTAGCTAAGTATAATTAGGAGATATATGAGTATGAGCGATAGGTTCTCATAATAGCTCTCTCTCTCTCTCTCTCTCTCTCTGGTTTTGGAGTTCTTTGCCTGTATCTATTATGTATATAGGGGTTGATGTTTATGTATGTAAAATGGTAGTAGTATTTTATACTTGGTTTGTGGTGTCTAGCCCCCCCCCCCCCGGTTTCTTAAACTGTTTCTTGTTTTAATATTTATATGTATTCCGACCTGGTATGGTATTTTTTTTTTTTTTTTTTTTTTTTTTTTTTTTTTTTTTTTTTTTTTTTTTTTTTTTCAAATCTTCCAAGTTAGTGCTTAGCTGGTACATGGTATAATAATTAATAACTAAGACTTTTTCTTAATTAGCTGGCTGACTAGAAGCAGTGAGTAAGTACATGTAATGTGAACGAGATCATTCATAACGTCGATTACTTATCTAATAAAATATTAGCTTTCCTTATAATCTACGTATTTAACGAGACAGGTAAGTATATAGATAATTATTTTAACTTATTAAGCAGTGTTTATAAAGTTTATTATCAGTATGAGATAAAGTTATAAGGAGCACAGTACTTATTATATACAAATGATACCTTAAGTACTCAGTATAATAGCCTCCAAAGTTGGTGGTTTTGGAATCCAGAAATGGAAACTCCTACGCCAACAAGCGACCCACAGAATGGCCTCTTCTAACCGAGTAAAACAAGCGGTAAAAGTAAAAACTAAAATGCTCTGGCAGCTCTGGCAGCTCTGGCAGGAATCTGAAGACTTGAGGGTGCTGGATGGGCTTACATAACGGGTAGTGGTGCACAAGCTACAATGGCTATTTTAGCTCACTTCAATGTTTGCAGTGCCACCAGATACTTAGCCATCCATCCTCAATACAACACACTACCACTCAATTTCTATCTGATGAGGGAGGCAGATGTTGCATTAAAGAGGAATCTGACTAGCTAGCTAAGTCTCAAAAAAGGCCTCTCAGCCCTCTGCTCCACTTCTATCACTCAAAAATACATTCACGGCGAACTTTCCCCAACCAAGACGTCGCACCAAATCATCAACCTAGGTCTGTAACCGTCCACAGGAAAGTAGGCGGCACTCCAACACCGAATATTACCGAAGAAACCGCTGTGTACAAGGGCATCAAGCTCGATAGTGCAAAATGAACGACGCATCTTCGACGGGCTACGGCTTTGGCTCGCCCACGTCGACAGAATCAGCCACGCTAATTCCCACACCTTCCACATCAAGAGCAAGCAGCATCAGTCGGTCTAGTTCCACAAACATTCCATCTGGTCCATTGAATCTTACACCGTTAAGTACTACTTCGTGGAGACAGCCGTATCCCTCTGTTGGGCAGTTCGCTATGACAGAATCAGAAGAGGTCGTTGCCGCCGGCCCCAACGGCCTTTTCTACTTCAGGCGCATACAAGACCACCCCGCCAAACCGTGGTCCGAGTCTCGCCCATTTCCTAATGTGCAAGTGACGCTTAATAAATCAACCGTGTCCGGCCTGGCGCTGTACTCAGGGCATGATTCCCAGCGGCTTTACCTATACTGCGTTTCGGGCGGTGTCCTGTATAGTTTCTATCTCACCGATAAGAATAATTCTTCGTTTCTACTAGACACTTCGCCTCCTCTGGTAGGATGCAGGGTTACGGGCAAGCCGACGATTGTCCGAAGCAGCGATACGTGCGGGTACGGCAGCACCGAGCGATGGAGCCTAGTCGTCCCATGCCAGTCTGGTGGCCTGCTTCATATGTCGGCAACAGATGGTAGATCTTATAATAGCTCTGTGTCAACAGAGTGGGAGGATGTAGATTATCTCGCCACTGATTTGGGTATAATTTCAGCCGTCTCCGTCGCAGCGGTACACAACTCCACCGGCTCCTCCTCCGATACCGAGACAGAACTCGTGGCAGTCTGCATTTCGAGAGGCCAACTCAACGTCGTTCAGGGTTCCTTCTGTCGTGACGGTTACGGTTACAGCCGTCGCTTGAAGTGGGAAGGCAAGACTTCTACCAGGATCCTACATCCGGGCGAGGTGACAGGAAACCCCGCGCTTATCACTGATTGCACCTCTTATAATAATAAGAAGCAGCTTGACCTGCTAGTGCCCTCGGCGGAGGGGGGCATCTTTCACTTCGTTCGCACGCGGTCTGCGCCCAACGACTGGCACATGATCGGGCGCGTTGCATTTCCTCGGAATACCCCGCCCGCCTCCTGTCTATCTTTTCACTATGGGCCCGAAGCTTACGGGAAGCGCGATCTGTACGCCCTGGTCCAAACTCGGGGTCGCCTTTACCATGTCAAGACAGCCAACCAAGAGCTTCCATGGTATGGCGCCCGTCTGAATCCGATCGTGCATCCAGGTCCCTTCTTTGAATGAAGGTATTGCCTTCGCTGCATCCTGTATCCCTCGTCGCCATCATGTAATATTGTTGCAGGACACGTTATCCGTGCCTCTTAGCTAGGTTGCTAGGACTTCGTCGACGGGCAATATAAAGGGCAGCAAATAGATGTATAGATATGTACTTAATAGTTAATACAACCTTCTAAGGGTCAGGTAAAAGGTACTAGGAGGGATAAGCTCCTTATATACAAATGGGTGCTCGCTCCATGGGGTTGCCCCTGGCCACCTCATAAAATAGTCAAGGTAAACATTAACTGGTACTCCATACCTACCACTCACTCTACGTTACTCCTTCTGTAAGGCTGGCAACTAATTATAGAAAATCAACGCCCATACCTATCCTGTCATTGTCCATTATACTCCCATTTTGCTAATAGATATTAGGTATTAATTACGGCGAAGTTCTTTAGATACAACGACCGTGATAAGTAAGTAAGTTATGTCGACTAGTAGGTAATGTGGGAGATAATCTTGTTATACTACCTAGAGCCTCGAATCCATGGCGGAGTCAGCAGCAGCAACGCCCATACCTACCGCTGTTGATCATTTTGCATTTGCATTGAGAGCGGAAGGCGAAGCTGGAAGAGGCAGAGCCTTCTTAATATAGGTACAGGTGGCTATAGGTAGGTACATAGGACCGTTATAGTAGGTAGTTGGCCTCAGCCCTGCCTGTAGCTCTACCGGTATCTCAATATTTATACCTGTGTGTTCGCCGCAGGGGGGGCAAGCAGGCAGTTTGGCAGGGTTAGCTAGAGTAGACGGGCCCCCATTTTCGGTATAAATGTTCGTTCTGACGCGTGGAATGGCTTCCTTCCCCTTCGAGTAAATGGTTTTTTCTTCTGGTACCTAACTTCGCTGGGCTAGATAAATATTGTGTTTGTGATAATGGGAGAGTAGGTAGGTAGGTACCTATTAGTGATGGCTGTGGGATAGGTATGACGAGAGAGGTGGGGTGACTAGATAGATGAAGGAGTAGGTAGGTAGGTAGGTAGGTTATCAAATACCTACTTGAGGATGTAAACAGACGGGCGGGCGGGTAGGCAGGTAAGTAGGTTGGTAGGTAGGTAGGTAGGTAGACAAGGAGATGGATATGCTCTACTGTAGGTGTGGAAGGATGGAGTTTTGTCGGTATTGGGGTGCATGCCCTAGGTGTATGTCTTGCAAGTTTACTGGGCTATCTAATACCCTGAGGTATGAAGATTATTGATATCGCCAAGGTAGTTAATTCGGGAGCTGCCTACTTGTTCGAGGGCCTGTAGGTATGTATGTGTCTACTTCCAGTCTAATTACTTCGTTATGGAGTATGTATGATATGGGGGCTTGCTGTTCTGCTTTCTTGTTTCTTTTTGTCCTCTATAATGCAACCCGTACATTTCGTCAACGGAGTTCGGGGCAGCCAAATAGATGTGCTCGGGACGCATTTATTATAAGTTGAGTGTCTAGGGTCAGCCATATGTCTAGTAGATATATAATCTTCCGTTGTGTCCTCTTTCTTAGACATACATTAAATGCCATTATATAAATTAAACGTCGCTGTAGTTACGGTGTTGCAAAAATGAAATAGGCATATTGAGTTAGAACATTTGGTGTCATTAATAGAAGCAGAGTGATTATGCTTCATATATATTATTCAAAGTCTACGTGCAAAGACAACCACTTATACGGAACCTGGAATACGCCCACGCATCATCCATAGCAGCCATAACGTCCCGATAGTCACCACATCTGCTAGCCTGCTCGGGGGCAAGTTCCAAAACTGCCGCGCCCCTTTTGATCTTTAACCGTCCGTTCACATAGTTACCTTAGGATTTGCCCTATCAGCCCAGTGTCCTCAACGATAGGATCTGATGCCGTTGTAAGCGTGAACTTGACACCGGCTTTAGAAAAGAGTTCGGAAAGGATATCCCGCTCTTCGTCGGTGAAGGCGATATATGTATCAAGCCAGCGATGCGGATTTTTCATGGACTCGATGCTGACCTCCTTCATGTCCGGATACATCCAGATAATCTGTGCGAAGTTCCGAAGCCTCGGAAAGGCATCCCCGTGCACGCAAGACAGGTGAAAGACCTGTAAGGATGGTGGGAGAAGGGCCACGAGCTCGTTAGACTCTGCACTGGGAGGCAATTGGATCGGTCTATCGGGCAGGCACACTTTGTCTGGGCTGATCTTGAGGGTCTCCAGAGCCTCGAATCCTCGAAGCGTGGGTATCATTTCATATGAGAGCGCAATATCGTGGGTGAAATCTAGGTGGAGGTAGCGGAGTTTCTGCTTCAGTGGCAGAAGTGGTCGCATGACGCGTATCATGCTGGGGAGTATCAATGCGGCCGCCAAGATTTTCTTCGCGGTATACGTCAAGCGCTCCAGGTTAACACATTGTCGGAGCACTTTTTCCATGCTGTCTTCTCGGAATGCACTGTTGGTGAAGTGTAGTTCGGTTAGCTTCGGCAAAGGCTGTTTAACTACAGCGTTATAGAAATTGTCCACGTATAGGAACTGGACTGCAGCACCCAGGGTTAGCATTACTCTTTCAGCGAAGTTTAGCAAATATGATTAGTTTGAATTCTAATATCTGCTCTACGAGCTTTGTGCTCGCTGATATACTCTTATAGGTGTTTCTTGCCTCTGAAATAAGAGAGAAAGGGTAATAAATAACTCTAGACACTACTCACTATTTGGCGCTAGTTTAAGAAGCGACTTTAAGAAGTAGAACGGGTTTCCTGGGTCAAAGTCTTCGTCTCGCCAAAGGCGTACCGATGTCAAGGACATGAGGCGGTTGCTGGAAGACGAGTTTCCCCAGGGGGTAACGTAAGGGTTGGCTCCCAAATATATATTAAGGACCTTGAGATTCGGGAGCAGACATGGGAGCATCCTCAGCATGGTGAGCCCCGGCGGTTGATTAGTTGTGAATCTGGTCAGTCGTGGGTCGGAGGCGCCGATCCAGCCGCCGATAAACCCCAATAGGTCTACGTCGTCTTGCACGACGTCGGTAGCCTGTCTCGGGGTGACGGCACCTCTCTTCGTAGAGACGTCAAGCACAGAGACGAGCCTCGCGAGCTGCGTGGTTCGCGCCACGGTGCGGAAGAAGGGGGCCATCGGCCGTATTGGTCTGTCTTCTCCTGGATCGGCGATGAACTTGTCATATAGAAATCGACAGCCCAAGTCGTAGAGAAATTTACTGCATCGTACCATGAGGGCCATGCTGGACCGGTCGTCCCGACTTTCTAGGTATTGGAAGACTTCTCGCCATATTTCGGGCGGGAAGCGGTGGTTGATGGGAGCTGACATGATAAATGATGGGTTAGTTCGTGGTTGATTTACCTATAGACTATACAGTGGAACAATGCAGAAGTCTGAAGCAACGAAGCAAGCGTGGCATTACTTTGTTTTCTAAGAATAGCAAAATGTAGTTTGATTGAAATGTAGTTATAACCTGTGAAAAACATGGAATATATGTTAGAAGTTGGCTATACCTGCCAATGGTTCCTATAGGTATAGATGAGGTAGGAGTAGCTTCAAGATGTCTACTACCTAGGTAAGACAAGAACCTGCATGTGCAATTCAAGTTGTTGTTAAAAATGTTAGGGTAGCACTTCACTAAAACAAGCTATTATAACCTACAACACACCTTCTCGAAGCTCTACTTTCTACTCATGAGAAATCAGAATAAAGGAAGGCATAGGTGATACCTAGGTATATTGTTTCAGAGACTCAGTTCACGTACCTTATCACTAGACTTTAGGTACCTTACCGCTATAATACATAGTCGAAACAAATCCAATATTATTATGTCTTGACTGAGAGAACTAACTTAGCTATATTAGAGAGTGAATAACCTGTTATAAATCTAGTTATTTTTTTTATACCTATTGATAATTTAGTCTATACGTAGCATGCTCTTAATTAGTGTATATACTTAAGTAGGTAGATGCTGGCGTAAGTATGTGCATACATGGACAACATCCATCTAAGTACATAAGTGGACTAATGGAAACTAACATGGATATGTCAGGTACCTAGGTCACTCAGATCATGAGACGTCACAACGAAATAGCGAAATGCTCTTTCCATACCAACCTTTCTTGGGATGGTGTCCGCAGCCCGTGTATAAGCATTGCGGGGTAACTAAGACCCTTCAAGCAGAATCTCGCTTCGGCATCACTTTTTCATGTTTCAATGTTCTTCCATCCACGCTAATACCTAGGTAGGTAGGTACCTAGATTAGTGATTGATGAAACGTGCCAACTACCTGATCTTACCTATGCGTCTAGTCTGATAATTTAACTTAGACCTTGGGCTGACTACTTACCTAGACCTAGATAGGTAGTATGTTTCTAACACCATTGGAGTGAACCCCACCAAAAACAAGGACCCCGAATATGACGACGAGCTCTAAGATCCGTCTCGCCACGGCATCTCCCGGAACGCAAGGGACCACAAAGGAAACCCTTGCGCAACTCTACCAGATCGCCAGACGCGCTGCCGCAAATAAGGCAGATATCCTGCTGCTCCCAGAGGCTTACCTAGGTGGGTACCCCCGCGGCTCAGACTTCGGGTGCAGAATTGGCGCTCGGACTGCCGAGGGCCGTGATGAGTACCTGCACTACTTCAAAGGCGCCGTTGATTTGGGAGATACCGTTGGCGGTGGGGCTGGTGCTGGCGAGGCGTGGGTGAAAAGGCGGGTGGGATCGGTTTCTGGGGGTAAGGATGGGAACCCTAGTACCGTCACGTTCAGAGGTGACGGCACGCGAGAAGAGATCGAGGGCATCGCGAGAGACACGGGCGTCTTCATTGTTGTTGGCCTCGTCGAGAAGGCGGGCGGGAGCCTGTACTGCTCCGTCATCTACGTATGCCCAAAGTTGGGGGCCATTGGGAAGAGGAGGAAGGTTATGCCGGTAAGTTCATTTTCCACTGGAATCCTACGTCTTGCCCTGTACGGACGGCTTGTGCTACGCCAATAATATTTATACATCGATCCTTGCTGGTTGATGTTGATCGAACCAATGAGCTCAAAAGAGCCATGCATGAGGCTATCCGGTTTTGAGATTAGGGAGTTATGCGCTCCTACAGCCTTGCATGTTCGGCTGTTTGACCTCATCTATAAAGGTTTGATAACTTCTCTCGACTTGGAACTGGGTTTAAAGCGCCCTGTGGCTTTTAGCATCATTTGGATATTCTCTTTGAGCAGCCATCATTTTCAGCATGGAGTCCCGCTTAAATGCCGAACCATTGAGTATCAACCCTGTGGGGCTGATTCAGCCCCAGCGTAAGAAATACGCAAGCCCAGCTGAATGGGAACCGTTCAAGGGAATCATCAAGACTCTGTACCTCGAGCAAAAGAAGACTGCCGAGGAGGTTAGACAAACCATGTCACGAGACTACGGGTTCCATGCCACGTAAGTCGTCCACTCTATCTAGCATCCTACGCCGGAGCTGTGTTCTGACCTTACATAGGACCACCATGTACAAGAAAAGAATTAGCGCCTGGGGCTTCAATAGTAAAAGACTTAAAACAAAAGAGGTCCTTGATCTGCTCCGTCAGAAACGTGAGAGGGATGCCGCTGGAAAGGCATCCGAGTGCCTTGTCAGAGGCCGGATCATAGATTTCGAGAGGGTTCAGCGTTATCTCGAACGCAACCCGAGTACATTGGCTCAATTGCAGGATAACTCTGAGAGGATCCCGCCTGGGGCAGTTATTTGCCGGACGCCATCTCCGACTGTGCCCGTTGCTCTTCCCTCGCCACCGGAACCCCGCCGAACCGAAGAAACCATGACGGCCATGAGAGATTATGTCAGATCGTTTACTTCTAGTTCTAATCCTCGCTGGGAGTTCACCCCTGTTAAATACCTCGGTCGGCCTACTATGGTACCAGACTTTGATACCTTGAAAAGCAATACGATAAGCGCATTAAACGATCTTTATGGCGTTTTACACCCGGGATCTGTTTTGGGACGTGCTGCACTCATCCGGGTCCTGAACACATCGGCTAACCGGTTGTACGATGCCATTAAGAACGAAATACCAATGCTTTCTATTAGGATATTGATGATTTTGTCAAGGAATCAGTCTCGATATTCCTCTCTGTTTCACACGTTTCGAAAACACTTCGTGGAGCTTTGCCGCGTACTTCTCGGCACGAAACACCCATTAACTATTGCATTGAGTCACTTGATCACTCTACCGGTGGATGACAGCGCTGAATTAAGCAACGCGGCTCTTAATGTTCTAGTCCACGAACTTGCACTATGTCTTGGACCAAGTCACGAACTCACTAAGAGTGCTCTAGAGGCTTGGAACCGGCAGCTGATTATGTCAAATCTGACTTTTGCGATAAAGAAACTTGAAAGCCGGCCCACTGTCTCCCCGGCCTCGTCTAGTAGACTAATCCTTATCAAATGCGACTTGGATAACTCGAGGGAACAGAGTCTTGAGGCGAGGACAGCCATCGGAAATCTTCAAAATGGTGCGAAATCTCCATACGAGCTTTTCAGGTTGGCAATGAGGGGCTATATTTCTTGGAAGTTGGGTAATCTCGAGGATGCTGAACACGACTTCGTGAAGACTGTGGACATCATTAGGGACGGACAGTTGTCGTTGGTATGGGAGATGGGTGTCTTACGAGACCTCCAATCACTCTATAAATCTATGAACCGGCCACACGAAGCTGAAAAAATTACACGAGAGTTGCAGGCTGCTGAGGACCGATTGCTACGGGACTACGATCCATTGCCCATCTGAGGCCCGATCTTTGGGTTGCGCCTCGCACACAACCTGTACATCGAACACAATACAGCTAGCACACCACTCGGGAATTTTCAAACCACCATACTACTATCAACAGAACTAATACCGCAACAGACAGGAACAGAGCGCCTAATCTGGGCCCAGGGCTCCCCAGCGACCCTCAGGGCCGTCAGCACTACTATCCGCGGCGTCCGTATCAACCTCGCCGCCGCCATCTGCTGGGAGAACTACATGCCGCTCCTACGTCAGGTCAGTTGTATTCTGTGTCTTTTGTTCCTCCCCAACTAGGAACTTTTAGGGGCTGGTTTAGCCCGAAAACATGCCTAAGGAGCGATGTGGCCTTTGCTTATCCCGATCATCTACCTCTGACGGGTAGCTCCTGAAAATTGTCGATCAGAGCAATTACTGACACCGGAATGTGGTGAAGGCCATCTACGCCCAGAATGTCAACCTCTTTCTCGCTCCTACTGCCGACAACCGCGATGCCTGGCTGGCCCTCATGCGCACCGTCGCGCTCGAGGGTCGCTGCTTTGTTGTTAGTTCTAACATGTGCGTGCGCGGCGGCGGCTCGTCAGCGAATTTCCATGGCCACAGCCACGGCCATGACCATGGGGTTGTGATTGGAGTTGGAGGGAGGGGAACGGTGAGGGCAAGGCGGAATTCCTGCTTTACTGAGGAGGGGTTCGAGATCGCGCTCCCGACGTCCCCGGACGCCGGGAAGACTAAGGATAAGGGCGGGCACGGGACCGCGTCGCCGAGTACATCGTCCGCCGCCGTGTTCGAGGAAGAACGAGAGGAGCATGACGCAGGGCGGGCCCTGGTCAGGGCGCCACAGGAAGCCGACGGTGGTGGTAGTAGCAGTAGTATTAATAAAAATGATGGCTTCGTCTCGCACGGCGGCTCCAGCATAGTCTCGCCCTTCGGCGACGTCCTCGCCGGCCCGCAGTGGGAGGACGACGAGGGGATCATCTACGCCGATGTCGACTTCGACGACTGTATCCGCGGGCGGCTGGACCTGGATACGGCGGGGAGTTATTCGAGGTACGTGGGCTTGCTTATTTCTTTTTCTTCTACTACTTTTTTCCCCCTCTTCTTTCTTTTCGTACAAACCTTTTACTATGATACTCTCTATCCTTTATACTTTGATTGTTCGTATTTGTTCCATGTCTCTCCCCCCTCCCTCTCTGTGTGTTTGTCTCTGGAGGTGGTTGCGGGGTGCGTACATATAAATGGTCAACATCAAGCTGACTAGACACAGGAACGATTCCTTCAAGTTCTCCGTCGAGGGCCTGGATCTCGATCCGTTGCCGTATTGATGGATGGATGGGTGGATTGATGGGTGGATGATGGGTATATACGTGGAGGGGCGTACGTGATGTGTGTTGGATCGATCCCTTGAATCTAGCTAGTTGGATGGGCGAGTGAGTGAGTGAATGTGTGGGCGAGCGAGGAGCTGGTTTCCTTCGTGGTGTATTTCCTCTTTGTGTGAAGTTGCTACATATGTATGTACCCAAAGTTTATAGTTTATTTATATTTTGTATATTTACTTACACACACACGCATATATATATATATACACATATATATATATAAGTCATGTAGTGGCATTGATTTCACTTCTACAAATATTACGGTATATACTCGTGACAGGTTGATACCTAGGTAACATCTCACACACGACAAACCCTAAGAGTGTATATGTCGGTACACGCATCTCAGGACTTACAAAAAAAATGATCTCCTTGGCATTCATTCTTGTTGTATAAATGGACTCCTGTACAGCAAACGGGTATCTAGTGAAGTAGTTATCCTCTCTTCCCGCCCTCCCGCCTCCTGATCCCCTATCCCAGACTGTGCCTGTCCTGTCCCCTGCCAGCCCGCTTACCTGCCTATGCCCTACCCTGCCATACGTTCCGGCTTATCCCATCCTATACCGTCTGTCCGTCCATCCGTCCATCCATCCATCATTAGAAATACCCGTCCGTGGCGCAAGCCCCTTCCCACAGATTCGGGGAAACTGTTGTTCGTTGTTTCTCGATCTTACACCTTCTTCGTCATTGTATCCGATCTAGCTTAGCTTAGCTACTTAGGTAGTTAGCCGTATATGAATGAACACCCCAACCCTGCATCTGCTTCTTCGCTAGGATAACCCGTATTAGATAGATAGATATTACTAGAGGGCGGGCTTTCTGCTCAATGTATGTGAGAGGCCCGTGATGCATGCATGTCTGTCTGTGTGATTAAGGCGCTGTCCAGTCCAGTCTCTACTCGGCGTTCGCGTTCTTGGCCGGCGCGTTCTCGTCCTTCTCCTCGGCGACGGCGCCTCTTTCCGAGAGCTCCCGCGGCGAGACGAGCGGCGGGCTGTTGACGCCAACGCCGGCGATGCTGCCGTTGATGCTGTCGGCGCGGCCGTGGCCGAGCAGGCCGCTGCGGACGCTGGCGCCGTCGCCGCCCACGTTGACGCCGCCCTGCTGCTTGCTGCCCGGCGCGTACAGGCTGTTCCGCTCGGTCGCGGGGCCGATGCCCGTGGCCGAGTAGATGCTCGTCCGCTCGGCGGCGCCGCCGGCGATCCGCGACGTCGACTGGTGCAGCCCGGGCGTCGGCGGTATGTCCCGCGTGCCGTCGACGTTGGCGCTGAGCACGCTGAGCGGCAGGCTCTCGCGGCTGCCGCCCCAGAGCGACGAGGGCGCCAGGGCCCGCACCGAGGCATCCGTGTCCATGGATCTGCGCCGCCGCCGTTGGCTGGACGACGCGAGCGTCAGGATCGATGCGTTATCTGTGAGGAGGTTGTTCGCGGTGGCGGTCTGGTATGTGGCGGGGTGGCCGGGCCCCGAGAGCGGTGCGAGATGGGGCGGGATGGCCGACGCGGGAGTTGTGGGGAAGGGTTGGCTGAATTGAATCGTCTGTGTGTTGTTATGGTGGGATGAATGCCCGGCGTTGGCGTTGGCGTGGGCTTGGGCGTTCATGGCGCCGTTGGGTCCCATCGATTGGATGGTCGTTAGGGTAGTTGTCAAAGACCGCACCGACGGGGCAGGCGAGGAAAAGGTGCTGTCCCCTCCCTTGCGGGAATCAAGTCCGCCATTCGCCGTCCGACTGGTGCCTGTCACCGATGACGCCATATGTGAAGGAGCGTGGATGGAGTGGTTGGCTTCTTGATCGGTCGATATGGTGTATGCCATCGACGTGGCTCCCGCTATGCGAGGCGAGTCTTCATCGGCGGATGTGTGTATCGAGGCACTTCTGTGGGCTAATGACGGGTCTGATGTCACGCCGGTCTGGGCTGTGGAAAGAGAGGGATCGCTGTGATGGAAATGGGGTATAATGCCGATGCGGCCGGATTGAGGATATGGGTTGTTGTTGGTCTTGGTGGCTCGCTTCTTGGACCCCTTAAGAGCGACATCACGCTTGAAATGGCTATGTCGGCCACCTTCGGCAGACGAGGAACCGTTCTTGAAATTGGCGAGCTTCTTGACCCAAGTTGCGAAAGGTCGTCTGCGACCGGTGCGTTCCTGACGGTCTTGGCGGTCTGGCATGGTGGTTAGACCTAAGATGTTGGCTGGTGACTTGGGCATGGCATCAGAGTTTAGAAATGAGATAATGATTATTATATTAATAAAGAATAGGTGTGTAGAGTAGGGAAAGAAGACAGAGGGGGGGGAATGGTTGATAAAGGGGAATAGGGTCCTTACCAGTAGGGAGCGGGGATGTTTCAGTCATGGCCATTGGGGATTAAGACAGGACAGGAGCGCAAAGCTGTAGACAGTGCAGTTTAGACAGGTTTTTAAATCAATTATTAGGTACGCTGCCACATGTGCTTGCTGAACGGCGGAATGGCGGAATGGGAGATGGGCCCAACGAGGCTTCGTCTTGATTAGTTAGTTGACCTCGTATTGGAGGTAATCCCTATAACTTCGCACACTCTGACGTGTACAGAAGAAGAAAAATGACCCAACTGTTGAATAAATCGAGAGATTACACAGCCTGGTGTTTTGTTTATTGTATTTGAAATTCCGTGTGGTGTGGTGATGTATGGTGTATGGATGGTGCAGGTAGTTAGCTCGAGACAGCGGGTCGAAATGACGAAAGTGACCATCAAGGCAGAGGAGAGAATAAAGAAAGAAGCGTGGTGTTTCTACAGTATGTAGTGTAGACAGCCGACTATCGAAACAGCCTAAACCAATTGCACCGTGCGCTTAAACGAAGTACGGATCCGTATGTACCCCGATTTTTCGGTTAGGTGAGAGCAGTGTCATCAGCCACAGCTAACTCCGCTTCCCCTCATCCTTGCCTGTGGCTTGCTTTGTAGTGCCTCTTATCCCCGGGACCGATCCCTAGCTATCTTTATGTAATGTAACCTACCAGAATAGAAACGTCCCCTACTGAAATCTCAAAGATCATATGCATATGTAGGATGAACCTTCGAAACACATGAACCATCGATAATGATCTTATATTTCGGAGTGCGCTCTATGGAAGCCGGATCTGTCTAACTAAACTTATCGTTATCGGAACGACCGTTCTCGGTCTAGATTTAGACGGCGTGAATCGATCTCGACTTTACCGTACCTAGTGAGTGGCAAAGATGAGAAATGAAGACGAGCTTTTCGTTATCCGCCACCAATGTCGATTCAACAGCTGCCGGAGAATGTTATTTCCCAGATCAAATCGTCTACCACCATAACTTCGCTGAACGGAGTTATTTGTGGCTTGGTGAAAAATTCCTTGGATGCAAACGCCACCAGAATCACTGTATCTGTGGATTATGGTCGAGGGAACTGTTCTGTTGAAGATAATGGCTTGGGAATTCCCCCAGCTGAATTTAAAGTCAATGGAGGTCTAGGAAAACTACATTGTAAGAAGACCGTGATCTGGCTTGGCTATCAAAAAACAACTAACTTGGACCGTAGACACGTCGAAATATCCAGCGAGTAGTGATGTTCATGGTAAACACGGCACTTTTCTAGCATCTCTAGGCTCTCTGTCACTTTTTTCTATCACTTCGCACCATTATGGCCATCATTCCCATAATTCAATCAAGATCCACAAATCCGAAGTTCTAGCCAGGTACACCCCTTCGCTGCCAGAGCAGAGACTGTTGAGCTTTCCTCATGGGACTCGCACGACAGCGCGCGACCTTTTCGGGTCAATGCCTGTAAGAGTGAAACAGCGGGCTATTGATGCCGAAAGAGGTGCGAACGTCAAAGAGTGGGAGCGGCTTAAACGTGCTCTCGCAGCTCTGTTGCTTGCTTGGCCTGGCCAGATCTCCATCTCAGTCCGTGACGCCGTGGATCAGCGGAATTATGTGATCCGCGCCCCTGAAGAAAACCCAAAGAGCGTCCTTGAACTCCCCTCTCGAGTTTCAAAAATCCTGCGTCAAGCTCAACTTTCTGATGAGAGTACTTCGGACACCTGGGTACCCCTCAAAGCATCAGTAGGCCGAATCTCTGTCACTGGAGCCGTGTCGCTGGCTCCTGTTGCAACTCGGAGGATACAGTTTATCAGCATAGGCGTTCAACCCGTGTCTAACGAACACGGCTCTAATGTTCTGTACGAAGAAATCAATCGGCTCTTCGCAAACTCAAGCTTTGGTGTCGAAGAGGAAGGCAGCGATATCGATGAAGATGAACAAAAGAGAAGAGCCAAAGACCGTCGATATAAGACAGACGGATACACTAATCAGGAACTGAAAGGCAGAAAGGGGGTGGACCGGTGGCCGATGTTCCACATAAAGGTTGATGTTGCAGACCGGGATCCACGGCTAGCTAACTTCGAGGTGGAAGAGCTTCTCGACGACCGTCATGAGAGTTTAAGGGCAATTGTCGACCTTTTAAAAGCAGTCATGTACGAATTTCTTAAGAAACACCACTTCCGGCCCAAGTATTTCAAGCCTAGCAAGACCGTATTACTTGGTCAAGCGGGTTCCCGAGATAAGAGAGATAAATCATCTTCTCGAGGGTCAACGCCAAAAACGGATTCACAGACTGACCGGTCTCTCGCACGTCCAAGTATTTTCTCTAGCGGAGATTTAGCCACTACTCGTCTTAAATTTACTTCTAGCAATACTTGTGCGCGGCCCGAGTCTCCATTTGATCTGTGGACTCGGATCAAGTCAGGACGACCTCATAATGCAGACTTGCCTGCGAAGCATCTTGGAGAACAAGAAAGGAGCGTTGATCTTGAGGCGAGTCGGTCTGTACCGGGTGTGTCAAATCAAAAGGACGATCCATTGTCTGACGCACCGCTGATTGGTCCTGATGGCAAATTACTACGCATTCCGTTTCCCGATGTCGAAATTGATACTGTTGGAGTGAGCCAAAAACCAACTCCTACTGCAGGCAGTTCTCAGGGAGAGCAATTACCTTTTCGAGAAGGCGAGGAAATTCTATGGACCAATCCGGCTACTCAAGAGACTTCGGTCGTAAATGCGCGAACTGGATTCGTGATTCGGCCACTGAGAGGAAGCGTCTGGACTACCGAATCTCCTGTCGGTGGATTTCAGCCGTCTAGAAAGAGGCTACGTACGAGTGCCGATCCAGTCCCTGAAAATGAGAGGAGCGAGTGGATAAATGATCTATTATCATCCTGGGAAAACCCAGTGTTCCAATCACGGGAGCCGCCTATCCCCGTCGCTTTCGATGAGGTCAGAGCATTATCGGATCACCATTGTCATGGATGCAAAGCCGGATCATGGGATACCTTGCAGGCTTCTCATAACATTGAAGGCCGAGTATCTAAGGCTGCTCTACGAGGCGCCGAGGTCATAGCGCAAGTTGATCGAAAGTTCATATTCGCTAAGGTTCCATTGTCTTCGTCGTCTACCGACAGAGCTACGAGTAACGAACGCGATGCCTCGTTGCTTGTTATTATTGACCAGCATGCTGCGGACGAGCGGTGTCGGGTAGAGGCGCTAATGAGGGACTACTTCGTGGTGATGCAAGACGCTCAAGTTCTAAACTCGGGTGCCCCTCCTCAAGTCATCAAAGCCCAAACGGAGCTCATGGAGAAGCCCATCAAGTTCGACATCTCCGCGCAGGATTGCCGTCAATTTGAGCACGCTGTCGAGTATTTTGAGCACTGGGGTATCGTGTTCCAAACCGACTTGACACTGAAGACGACAAAGAAGGGCAAGGAGTCCGCGCAGCTGAAGGTCGTCCAGCTGCCGCCTAGCATAGCCGAGAGGTGTAGGCTGGAGCCGCGATTACTTATCGATCTGCTGAGAAAGGAGGTCTGGAAACTCGACGAGCAGGGTTACGACGTCACCGTACCGCACGAAGTCGATGCCGAAGACGCCAACCCCACCGCGTTGCATTGGCTAGCGCGGTTCCACGGGTGTCCGCAGGGCATCCTGGACATGATTAACTCGAGAGCGTGCCGCAGCTCCGTCATGTTCAACGACCAACTCTCCCACGGGGAATGCGTCGACCTCGTGAACCGCCTGGCCGGCTGCGCCCTGCCGTTTCAGTGCGCGCATGGCCGGCCGTCGATGGTGCCGCTTGTCGATCTGGGGAATAGCCCCATGGCCGTGGTGGGCGGAACAACCACCGAGTCGGAGGAGCCGGGCCGGGCCGGCTTTGGCAGGGAGTTCAGGAGGTGGAAATCTGACTTAGAGGCTGGTGGCTGACTGGCGTTGGAGTATAGGTACTACTGAATATATATATATATATATATAGGTAAGGACACATGGGATAGATACTGTTGTTGTATGCATATGGGAGTTTTTATTAAATAGATAGATACCCGGGTAATTTATGAAGTTTTTGTCCTCATAGGGTTGTGAAGCGGGAAGAGTATATAGTTTAACCCCTGAAATAATGTTTAATTCCCCGGTGGAGAAGTATAGCGAGAATAGCTCAATAACAATAAGGCCATACAAAGTTCCTATTTTAAAGGCATAATTCTAAGAAAAATACGTTTCTATAAGATCGTATTTAATTGTCCTTGGATCCTTAACACGAGTATAAATTCCCTATAAGAGCTACCAAATAACATTGTTTCAGGGGTGGATATAAGTTCACCTGCTGATGCAGCGCCACGTGTTAGTGCACCGCCACCTATAGAAGCTTATGCACAAGGATGCATACATAGCTCCAAACCGCCGAATCCGCGGTTGACGTCCAGGTTCCAAGCTCCAAGTACGTAACCTACTTAAGTTTACGGCACAACAATGAACAACTTTGACCTGATGCCACCAAGATAATTGTCGCGCATACTCGAGCAGCTTCTATGGCTCTGCTTCTGGTTAGTCCATCACGATTTCCGGGCAAAATACCGTGCATCACCACCGAGTCAAGCTCCTGCTAACGGTCCCGCAGTGGAAAGCATTCGACTTCTTCGAGGTCAGCCAGGTCAAGCTCGGCGACGACGAAACCCGGTCCTTCTTCGAGAACAACGAGATATCGAGCGTGTGCTCCGGCTCCGAGAGCCTCTTCCTCGGCAGCGACAATGGCTACGTGCGCATCATCGGCCCCAGCTGGAAGGTCGTTCGGAGCTTCCAGGCGCACGAGACCGGTCGCATCACGCATATGCGCCAGGTCGAGGGCACCAGCTTGTTGGTCACTGTCTCGGTACGGATAATCGTGTGGTTTCTATGTATATTTTGGAGTCGAGCTGATGATGTTGAACGAAATAGGAGGACTTGAGCAACGAGCCCGTGCTCAAGGTCTGGGCACTCGATAAGCCCGTCAAGAAGACGGGGTTACCTACCTGCTTGAGCACGTTGAATATTCACAATGGACGGAAACCGTTTCCAGTCAGTTCTACGACGGAGCTGGTTGTCGATTTTTGCTAATCAAACTGTCCCAGATCTCGGCTTTCACCGCGCTCGACGACCTGTCACAGCTTGCCGTAGGCTTTGCGAACGGCGCCGTCACGGTCATCCGCGGCGACTTGATACACGACCGAGGTACGAAGCAGCGGATAGTATACGAATCAGAAGAGCCGATTACAGGTGTCGAATTCGTAGCCGATCCGAAGTTCACCGCCTTATTTGTCGCCACCACCTCGACGCTCTTGAAGCTGGTAGTATCTGGGAGAGGCCAGGGACAGCCGCCGAGGACGGTCGAAGACTCCGGCTGTGGGGCCGGTTGCATGACCGTCAACAAGAACGGGGACATCATCGTAGTCCGCGAAGATGCCGTCTACTACTACACGTCGGATGGCAGAGGACTCTGCTTCGCTAATGACGGGAACACCACTCTTGTTTCGACTTTCCAAGACTATGTTGCCCTCGTCTCGCCACCTGCGGCCCCGAGGAACGGAGCTTCTGATAACATGGGGAGGCGTTTCGGAGGCACAAGTACGGAGTCTCTCTTCAACGCGGCGACGTTTACGATGGTTGACCCGACCCTGCAAATCGTTGCGCACTCCGAGTCCCTCATTTCCCAAGTCAAAGCCATTTTTCAGATATGGGGAGATTTGTTTATCTTGACTCAGGACGGGAAGGTAAATACCCCAGTTGTCCTGCTAGTGCTGTTAAGTCAAAGCTTACAGTTGTCTCAGATCAGCCGATACCACGAGAAGTCGCTGCAGCAAAGGCTGGAGTTATTATACCAGCGGAATCTGTTTCCGCTGGCTATTAACTTAGCGCAGAAATCTGGCATGGACTCGCAACAACAAAATATCATCTACCGGAAATACGGTGATCATTTATATCAGAAAGGTGACTACGACAACGCCATGTCTCAATACATCAGAGCGATCGACAATACAGAACCGTCGCAAGTAATCCGTAAAGTAGGTTTTCTGTCCGCATGCAAGGGAAATTGTCTAACAAGAATAGTTCCTTGATACCCAAAGAATACATAATCTCATCGAATATCTCGAAGAACTTCACGAACATCATAAAGCTACCGCAGACCATACGACTTTGTTATTGAATTGCTATGCTAAACTGAAAGATGTCGAAAAACTGGAGAAGTTCATCAAGTCTGAGGGAGACTTGAAGTTCGACTTGGATACTGCGATAACTATGTGTAGGCAGGGAGGCTACTTTGAGCAAGCGGCTTACCTCGCCACAAAACATGGCGAGAACGACCTTGTCGTGGACATCTTGATTGAGGACTCCAAGAACTATGCTGAAGCGCTCGACTTCATATGGCATCTTGATGCTGAAACGGTACGTCTCTTGGCTTCTACCTTGCCATTCATTAGCTGACGACAGGCAGACGCATGCTTGCTTGATGAAGTACGCAAGAGTACTTCTAGAGCACTGCCCTGAGAATACTACGAGGATATTCATCGACTACTATACGGGCAAATACAAGCCCAAGATCCATTTAGTCCCGGCCGAGGAAGCACCAATAGCTTCTGCTGGCGGAATAGCAGCCGGAGCTGCTAGTGCGGTGCAAAATCTCACCAGTTTGCTCCCGTTACCATATATGAACACATCTACGGTTCCTACGCCCACTGCGCAAGGAAACGCTCAAACTGTCAGCGACGCCAAGGCCGTGATAGAGCCCGACACAGACACAGAACAGAAATACACACCACCGCCGCCCCGAACCGCATTCTCATCTTTCATCGATCACGCGAATGAGTTCATCGTTTTTCTCGAAGCCTGCATGAAAGAGACTTCGCTGAAAGAATCAGACAAGATAGACATATATACCACCTTATTCGAGATGTATCTGCATAAAGCGAGCGAAGGGAGAGGCGTACAGAGAGAGGAATGGGAGTCCAAGGCAAAGAAGCTGATCGAAGGACGCGAAGTCCCCATCGAAAACTCCAACGTGCTCCTGCTCTCCCACCTCTCCGACTTCCACGACGGCACGACGCTCGTCAAAGAGCAATCGGGCCTGCTCTCGGACATCTTCCGCTCGTACACGTCGGCGAAAGACACGCGCGGCGCCATCAAGGCGCTCCGGAAATACGGGCCGGAGGAGCCGCAGCTGTACCCGGCGGCGCTGGCGTACTTCACGTCGGACCCGCGGGTGCTGGACGAGGCGGGGCCGGAGGAGCTGGCGGGGGTGCTGCGGCGCATCGACGCCGACGGCCTCATGGCGCCGCTGCAGGTGATCCAGACGCTGGCGGACAACTCGGTCGCGACCATGGGCATGATCAAGCCGTACCTGCACGAGACGATCACGCGAGAGCGCAAGGACATCGCCGCCAACCGCCGCCAGATCGCCTCGTTCCGCCGCGAGACGGACCTCAAGCGCGCCGAGATGGCCGAGCTCGGCGCCCGCCCCGCCGTCTTCCAGGCCCAGCGCTGTCCCGGGTGCGGCGGCCCCCTCGAGCTCCCCGCCGTCCACTTCCTCTGCAAGCACAGCTTCCACCAGCGGTGTCTCAAGCAGCAGCAGTCGCAACAGGACGGTAGTTCAGGAGGTGGTGATGCTGGTGGTGGTGGTGGATCCGAGGTCGAATGCCCCGTCTGCGCCGTCAGCAACGCCGCCGTCCGCGCCATGAAGCGCTCCCAGGACGAGCGCGCCGACCGGCACGACCTGTTCCGCGACGCGCTCGACCGGGACGGCCACGACCGCTTCAAGACGGTCGCGCAGTGGTTCGGGCAGGGGGTCTTGGGGGCCGGCGGGGTGGAATCTTAGGTGTTTGGGCTGTTGGGGAGATGGGGATTTTGCGGGGTGGGGATTGTGTATACAGATTGATTGTGTGGGTTGTATGGATCCGTGTGTGTATTTGTGATAATATGCATAGTAGCAGCATTAGTAATAGATAGGTAGGGCGTATGTGTCTATCTTCTAGCATAAGGTTGTCTGTCATGGGTGCATTAGGTACCTGTTATGCATCCGGTTCTCCGTATCCGTGTGTATGGCACGGGAGGTTTTGAAATAAGTACATATATGTCGCACACGCAGATGACTTGGTTTTGTTGGTGATTTCGCATCTGTATTTCAACGTATCCATCCATCCATCCATCCATCCATCCATCCGTGTATCTTCTCAACTTTACTTAGGTATTTATGACCACGATTCCCGATCTATCGATCACCCAGCTCCCTACCTACCTATTCCCCCCCCCCATTTACCTACCCCGATATACCTACCCCCCCTACTCGCCTATTTCAACATACATACCTAATTACCTAACCGCCCACTTAACCTTTCGGGTAATTAATCCCCTTCCTTTTTTTCTTTGCCTTCTTTCCCCCTAATCCTCTTTCTCATCCCTAACCCCCTTCCCCTTCCCCTTCCCCTTCCCCTTGTCCTTTCCCTCCTTTTTCTCATCCTCATCCCCACCCCCGACCCCGAAAAGACAATTAAACCACGTCCCGACCACCTCATCGCCCACCTCGGCCCGCCAGTCGGCGACGCGGTGCAGCGCCGTCGCGGCGTCGACTAACGACGGCGGCAGGGCCCCCGCGACGGAGACGATGCGGCCGTGCCGCACCGTCATCGTCGCGTTGAACCCGGGGGGCGGTGGGAGGAGGGAAGAAGGGGGGAGGGAGGAATGGGGAGAGGAGGGGGGAGAAGAAGGGGAGGAGTCGTCGGGGTGCGTGGTGAGGGTGAATTGTGGCGTTTGGGTGTAGAGCCAGGAGGGGGACTGTGGGGAGTGGGTGATATGTTAGTAGTGGTTTGTTCGCTGGCTGGCTGGGGTGTTCTGGGTGTTTTATTTATTCCTGTAAGGGATTTGGGATGGTGGATAGGGGAAGGGGGAAAGGGGGAAAGGGGGAAAGGGGGAAAGGGGGAAAGGGGGAAAGGGGGAAAGGGGGAAAGGGGGTGAAGGGGGAAAGGGGGTGAAGGGTTGGAATTGTGTTGTTCGTGTTAGGTGTGTTGGGATGGAGTTCCCGCTGAGCTGGGCTGAGCTGAGCTGAGTGGAGTCTATATTGATAGATGGGATAAATCGATCGCCGTCTTGATGAGGCCGTGGTGTATTGAAATGAGAAGAAGAATAAAGAGAGAAGAACATACCACAAGCTCCGCATAACCCGCCGCAATCTCGGGTACGCTTAATATCTCCCGGGCGACGAGCTCGGGGGTCTCACCGATTATGTCCGGGTCGGCACCGCCGCCGTACATGAGGGCGAACTCGTCGACGACGGCGGCCTCGAAGGCGGCGTTGGGGATGGCGCGGCCGATGTTCCGGACCGGCGAGCGCACGCTCTCGACGCCGCGCGCCTTGATGTACGGCGCCGCGGGCGAGGCCAGGAACCGGCCGATGCGCGCGATGTGCGGCGACGACAGCAGACAGGTGCCGTGGTGCAGGGCCCGCGAGCGCGTCAGCTTGTAGGCCGAGCCGGAGATCTTGAAGGTGGTTGGTGCTGCTGCTGCGCTGTCCCCTTTTATCGGAGGGGGGGAGGGGGAAGGAGAGGGTGGTGCCGGGGACGAGAGCACGATGTCGTGTCGCCCGTTGACGCGCGCCGTCGACACGCCCAGGTTCCGCAGCGCCCGCACCACCATCTCGGCGTGCTTGTCGCGGTCGAAGGCCGCCGGCGGGCAGATGACGCTGTAGTTCACGTTGCCGGAGTCGTGGAACACGGCGCCGCCGCCACTCCGGCGGCGCACGAGGATAACAGAAGAGTCGTCGTCGTCATCCTTCTCCGCGTCTACGCCTGCGTCGCCGTCGGTCTCCCCCCTAAGCACGCCACGCCGGTTCAGCAGGCCGAGGTTCACCTCCACCCACGGGTTCTGGTTGCGCCCGATGACGACGCACGGGCGGTTCGTGTACAGGAACAGGACGGTGGAGTCCGCGGGGGTCTTCTGCAGCAGGAAGTGCTCGATGGTGAGATTCAGGTACGGGTCGGTTGTTCGCGAGATGTAGGCCTGGACCCGGTTTAAGGGGTCAGAGACCGCCTCTGCTGAGAACCTGCGGCTATATATGTGTGGTGTTGCTCCTAAGACCCGCGATAGGGGAGGGCTGAAGCGGGCTCTCCGGGAAATGGTGAATAATAGGCGGCGCGGAAGAGCCATTGGCGGAGGAATATATTACCACACCGTGCTGTGCACTAGCTTATGAGCCGAGCTCTCATGTCATGTCATATCGTGTTATTCATATTATTTCATCTCATATCAGCATTTTCTTATTATGAAAGTTTGAGATTTCCCGACAGACTGACCGACTGACATGAGTGAGGCTGTCTTAGTCAGGACTCGGGACAAATGAAATCTGCAGCCGCGCAGATGGACGATGTTGGGATCCCTGCTGGCTGCCAAGCCCTGTAGGCACTAGTTCCTACAGGGGTAGACAGGGGTTCAGGTGCCTGGGAAGGGGGCACGGGCGTTCTAGAATGGAGGGGCGCCGACAGCCCGATTCGGACGACCCTTAAACCCCACCATCCATCGTAAGACGCAGAAAAATAATTGCCATGTTCACTTATACATGCTCACTTCTTTTGACTCACTGAGATCTTCCACCTACAAAAAGACAAACGACCAAGTTTCAAGTAGCCGATAACCAACCAATAAACCAATCCGAATAGAGCGATAAATAATAAAATTGAAAATCCCTCCTAATTGCTTACTTGGTCTAATCCCTCAGCCGAATTATCGCATACTTTGTGCGGTTCTTGCAGCATGTCGACTTTCGGGGACTTCTTCCGGGTCACCACGTTAGTAGTTACAGACCCAATTGGCTTCTACCGGTCTGTCTAACAACTTCGCAACAGCTACGGCGAATCCCACTGCCGCTCAGTAGGATGTATCGTCGACGGGTGCCCGCCGGGCATGGAACTGACCGAGAGCGATATACAGCCCCAGATGAACCGCCGTCGCCCGGGTCAAAGCAGCATCACAACCCCTCGAAACGAGAAAGACCGCGTTGCGATACAGTCCGGTACCGAATTCGGAGTGACCCTCGGTACGCCCATAGGCCTCGTAGTTCTCAACGAAGATCAGAGGCCGAAAGACTACGGAAACAAGACCATGGATCTCTACCCCCGGCCTAGTCACGCAGATTGGACCTACCTCGAGAAATACGGTGTTAAGGCGAGCAGCGGTGGCGGACGGAGCTCTGCGCGGGAGACCATTGGTCGGGTGGCCGCTGGCGCTGTTGCCGAGAAATACCTCAAGCTCGCCTACGGCGTCGAGATCACCGCCTTCGTCTCGTCCGTCGGCGCCGTCCACATGTTCCCGCCGACGGCCGAGTGTCCGACGGCGAGCCAGAACCCGGCGTTCATGAAGCTGATCGAGACCATCGACCGCGACACCGTCGACAAGTACCTGCCCGTGCGCTGTCCCGACGGCGACATCTCCCTCAAGATGGCCGAGTACATCGCCGGCTTCAAGGAGCGCAACGACAGCATCGGCGGCACCGTCACCTGCGTCATCAGGAACCTGCCGAGCGGCCTGGGCGAGCCCTGCTTCGACAAGCTCGAGGCCAAGCTCGCGCACGCCATGCTCAGCATCCCCGCGACCAAGGGCTTCGAGGTCGGGTCCGGGTTCGGCGGGTGCGAGGTGCCGGGGTCCATCCACAACGACCCGTTTGTCCGGGCGCCGGCCTCCGCCGACACCCACAGCAGCAGCAACGACGGCCTGCCGCGGCCGCGGCTGACGACCAAGACGAACAACTCGGGCGGCATCCAGGGCGGCATCTCGAACGGCGCGCCCGTGTACTTCCGCGTGGCGTTCAAGCCGCCGGCGACCATCAGCAGGGCGCAGACGACGGCGACTTACGACGGCGAGGCCGAGGGCGTGCTGGACGCCAAGGGACGCCACGACCCCTGTGTCGTGCCCCGCGCTGTCGCGTGAGTAAATTTATTTTTATTTTTCTTATAGCCCTCCCCGTTTGCCATCTCATGAAAATACCTACATATTGCCAAATTGGGAATCTGTGCGAACCGGACACATTTGCTCCCCGAAACATAACATGTTTTAGAGGCTCCACACAGCCAAACCACCCCAAAAACTTTACTGACTCTGGATGGATGTTTGTTTGTTGCAGTATCGTCGAGGCCATGGCCGCCCTCGTCCTCATGGACGCCCTCATGCAGCAGATGGCCCGCCACGCCGCCCGCCGCCAGCTGCCCCCGCTCCCCGGCCGCACCGTGCCGCCTGCCGGTGACGGGGTCTCGGCGTCTGTTAGCTAGTGGTCTGGTTGAGCGGTGGATTTGAGAGAAAAAATACGGAAAGGAAAAAGATGATGAAGATGAAGATGAAAATAAAGATGAAGAAATAGGAAAGCGATGAACTTGGGTAAAGGGGGAAGGGGGGCGAAGCGGTATATAAATAAGAACAATTGAAGATATTTTGCCTTTTTTATTTTCCCTTTTGTCCCGTGTTGGTTTGGTGACTAGATCGTCGGCTAGGCCCGGGTGTAAATGAAAACCAGACAGACGTGTTTGCAATCCGGCTTGTGTATAATGCTAGCGTTTCATTAGGAAAAGGGGGAAGTGGCGTTTATATATTAAGAAGGGTAAATTCGTATTTTGGAACTGGTCTGATATGCTTATTTTAAGTGATAAGGAATGTCTGGTTATTTACCTACTGCCTTATGAAAAAAGAAAGGCCAATTTCAACACAGTATAAGGACTGGCTTATGCCTAGATGCTATAGAAAAACACTACTTTATTTATTTTATGGATATTGCTTTCGAGCTGTCTGGCATACATACCGCGGTTCCGGGTTTGCGTAGTAGTGATATGGTAAATAATGATGGTCTAGAATTACAGCATAAGTCTTAGACCTATTTATAATTTATAAAGCTCCCTCAGGGCCAAATTAAAACACCACATTGTCTTATCGTATTATATCATCCGAGCTTAAACAGTAGTACAGTTTCCCACGCTTCATATACTAAGCCTAATACTCGCCCCTAACTAACGTCCATGCCTTATAATAAAGAGAATACCTATAGAAAAGGGGGTTAATCAAAGGGAGTTGGCCATCCCTACTTCCGTAGAAACAGGAAATAAACGGGTCCAGCGCAAGCTTTCAAGAACAATACTAGATCGTTTTGTATCTTTCAAACGGTTGACATGGCGCTCTTACACTACCTAGGTCGAGTTGAAGAAAGGTGTTGAGGGGTTATCGTTGGCGGGTGCGTACCACCCAACGAATCGTAGCTAGCCATACTCTTTCTTCCCAGCTACCATCCTCGCCCGGAAGGCCTTTCCATCTTTTCCTTTTGTGAGGGTTTCCGTTTCATCATCGACAAAATTCTCAACTTTGAGATTGTCGCTGGCTTCGATTCGATGTCTTTTTAATAGGGACCTTGGATGGGGTGGTAGGTTGCGTGCTTTAAGTACTTTGCCGCGAGCTCACCTACCTACCTGGCCAGATCGAAGTGCTTGTCGCGGGGCCAGAAGCTGAACGCATACACTTACTAGTAACATGTACGTTACAAGCGCCCAATGAGTGTCAGGTAACAGGCTAGGATGGGCGGGAGCATTCAGCTGAGCCTGTGGTGTCATGGCAATCTCAAACGCTTCCAGCGTTTCCTTTTCGTGGATGTCGTATACACCATTGGACTTGATTGAGTGCCTGATTTCTGGGTGTTCAGAGATGTAGCCGATGCCTAAAATTCCGGGGAGAATGAGCGACACGGTTGGAAGTCCTCGATGCGGGCGATGGCGCGTTATTAGACACTCGAGAACCGAATTGGCTATCACAGAAATTAGCATGAGTCAAGCCGTACTTTGACCATTATGGAACACCCTACCGGCTCGATAGTTACTTTGGCCGGTTGAACCTAATGTGGACGTGATAGAACTGGCCATGTCGAAGAAGTCGAGTGGCTCATTCCGGAAAACTTCGTGTTAGTTGTACCCCTTTACCTTGGCAAGAAAAAAAAAAAAAAAAAAAAAAAAAAAAAAAAAAAAAAAAACCACACATCCGAGCATTACGAGGAAATTCTAGCTCTCAGAAATCTCTACTGTGATCACGACCAAGACCAATTAAATGCCTCGCTACAGAAAACCCCAGTATCAAATTTGTTGAACCACTGCTGTTAAACCACTGCAGTTAAACCACTGCAGTCAAATCCATAGTAGGCTAGTCTAGATTAGGTTTAGCGTGGTCACGTAACGTAATTACGTAACCTGCGGGACCTTAATAGTAGTAATTAAATCCCCACCACTATAGCTTATAACTTTTACCTTTTAATTTAATAATAATAGATTATTATTATAAATCGCGATTTCATTATAATTTATATATATATATAATAAAGGCCATTTAATATTAATTAATAATTATAAAGGCAATTATAAATAAATAAAGGTAAAAAAATAAATCGTAGCTTTAATTAAAGCGGGCTTTTATACTTAATTTAACCCTATTTTATAATCCTATTTAAAAATAGTTAATTATATAATAAAAAGATCGAAAACTTTATTTTTTTATTAAAAAAAAGGAATTCGTATATTTAACGCTATAAAAAACCACTTTAATTAATAAGATTATAAAGTTATAAACCTTTTTATTTAAAAAATACTATATACCTTAAATGGATTACTTATTATTTTACTTACTTATAACTAAATACCCCCGTACCTTAAATGTTAATAATTTCGTTTTTTATCGGATTTCGACATATTTTAACGTTTTTTATTACCTTTATTAATCCTATTAATTTTATTAATCCTTATTATTTCCTATTACCTTATTAATTTTTATTATACCTAAACGACCTTATTAATAACCCTATTAATTTACCTATTAATAATAGCTAATTTAATAAACGTTTATTTATTTTCGGATTCTGATTTATATTATAACGTTATATATAAAAAAATATAGGAAAAATTATAACTGTTTATAATACTATAAAAAATATATATATACCCGAAATTTTTCGATATAAACGTCGATCCGAAAAACCCCCTATAAAATTATAAATACTATTCTATTTATATTAGTAAAACTATAAATATTTATAATATATTAAAACTTTATAGTTAATAAATATTAAAACTTTTTTAAAATAACTTTTAAAATTAAGAAAAGAATTATTTCGAAATAGTTAACTGTTAAACTACTGCTATTAAACCACTATAGTTAAACTATTACAGTTAAATCCATAGTAGGCTAGTTTAGATTAGGTTTAGCGTAGTTACGTAATATAGTTACGTAACTTACGGGATTTTAGTGGTAGTAATTAAATCCCCACTATTACAGCTTATAATTTTTACCTTTTAAAAATAATAATAGATTATTACTATAAATCGCGATTCTATTATAATTTATACGTATGTATAATAGAGGCTATTTAATATTAATTAGTGATTATAGAGGTATTTATTTATAAAGGCAATTATAGATTTATAAGGGTGAAAAGACGAACTATAGTTAGTTTTTTTAGATAGGTTTTCGTGTTTAATCCGATTTAATCCCGTAGTTATAACCGAGGTTTAGCCGGTTATGTAAGAAAGGATTAAAGACCGTATTTTATTATTAAAAGAAGGGAATTTATATGTTTAGCGCTATAAGAAACTACTTTAATCGATAGGATTATAAGGTTGCGAACTATTTTATAAAAGAATTCCCGTATATTTTAAACGGACTATTTATTACCTTATTTATTTATAGTTAAGTATTCCCGTACCCTAAATATCGACAATTTCGTTTTCTATTAAATTTCGACATATTTTAACGTTTCCTATTAAAATCTATCGAGATTTATTATTTCCTAATGCCCTTTTTCGATTTTAATACTTCCTATTATTTTCGATTGCTTAACTATTCTATCGATTATTTTATCGATTATTTTATTAATAATAGCGGCTTTTATTTTCGAATAAATATATAAAGGATTATTATTTTTATTAGCTCTATAGAGGAAATATATATACCTAGATTTTTACGGTAAAGATATTAACCCTAATAATTCTTTAAAAAACCCTAAATATTATATAATTTTTATTAATAAGGTAATTAACGAATTTAATACCTTTAAGTTTAAAGGCTAGGAATTATTTTAATGGTTTTAAAATGAAGTATTTTATGGTTAGAAAGAAGACGATTTCGATAAAGTTTATTCTATATTTAAGTTATAGCTTATCGAGATTTTTATAAAGTACGGAATATTAGTATTAGGGAAAAGGAATTTACAAAAACTGATATAACTATTAGATCTCGATTATTTCGATTATTTCGATTAATTAAAGGATGATGATTTTAAAGAGGATAATATATATTAGGAGATAAATAACAAAGATACTATAAAGCCGATAGATAATAAATTTAAAAGAGATAATAATGGTAATAGTAATGATAATAATATATAATAAAACTTAATATTAGAAGTATTAGTAAATACGGTGGTATTTATATTATTAGATCGAACCTTATCGGTAGTGAATATACTATTAGATCGATCCTTATAAGTAGTAAATATAAAAGACCTTTGATTTATTTCCCCGGGTTTTATTAAAGCTACCGTTAATAGCTAAGTGGATAAATTTATATACTAACGTATTATATAAAACGGTATAGCCGATCTTATAATATCTATTATTTAAAAGACGCGGAAAAAAAAATGGCTTAATATAGGATGATTTTAATAGTATAGGATGATTTTAATAGGTTATTTATAATAGGATTACTATTATATTATAAGGAGGTTTATATAATTATTAATGTTATAGGGATGGTATAATGTTACGTACGTTATGTGATAAGGTTATGTATAAAGAGAAAACGGGATATTTATATAAAAGGGAAATGAATGGATTTAAGGCCGTAAAATGCGTTTTTTAACGATAAAATAAAAGATACCTAGTGTTAAACTACTGTTATTAAACTACTATAGTTAAACTATTATAGTTAAATCTATAGTAGGCTAGTTTAGATTAGGTTTAGTGTGGTTATATAATGTAGTTATGTAATTTACGGGATTTTAATGGTGGTAATTAAATCCCTATTATTATAGCCTATAACTTTTACCTTTTAAAAATAACAATAGATTATTACTATAAATCGCGATTTTATCGTAATTCGTACGTATATATAATAGAGGCCATTTAACATTAACTATTATTTTAAAATAAAATTTATTAAAATTTTTATAAATTACGGAGTTAAAATAATAAAAAAAAAAAGCAATATAATAAAACTCTTAAAAATATTTATAATAAATAATTTAAATATAAGAAATACCCTAAACTTTATATTAAAAACTATTTAATTATTTATAACGTTATTATTTTTTACTTTTATATCTATATATTAACTTTTTTATATTATAAATATACCGGGTATATAAATTACGACTCCCGGTAAAAATATAATAGGTATTTTAATATTTAACCCCTAAATAATAAATACCTTATTTATTAATAATTAAAAGTTTATATTTATCCTTAACTTATAAAGCCCTTATACCCTATTAATTATATTAAAAAGCTAGGCTTTACTTATTTATAATAGCTAAATATATAAACTTTTTTTTAACGTATTATATATAATAATACAATTAAGCCTAATATATATATCGCTTTTTAAAAGGTATAAAAATTAACTTATAACTATATAAGTAAACCGTATAATATTAAAACAAAATAAGGTGTGGTGGGAGAGCTAACTACCTAGTGGTAGTAAAGAGGTAATACAGGTAAAATAACTGCTATAATAAAGGTATGGCTATAATAGGTGTAACTGGCTGTATTAGGTGCTAATGGATTAATAGGAATTAACTGGAATCAAGTGGAATTAACTGGTAATAGGAGGTAAAAGAGTGAATGAATTAAATATAAGGCGAGTGTTAAATATCGCTGCTTGCTTAGAAAACTGTATGGTAAAAGCGAGAGATCTGACTAAATACACATGTGTGTGGCTGCCACGTCACCTAAGTCACCTGATCAACAGTTACGTGACCGCATGTATTATGTAAAACCACTTCAATATATTAAAAAATAAAATAAGGATTTTTATTAATATATACCGGAAATTTAATATTATTAAAAACTAATATTATATTATTTTTTTAAGTATTTTTATAAATTATATTAAAATTTATTTTATTAATAAAATTAGTTTAGATTATTATTAAAACGAAATATATAACTAAATTTATACTTATTTTAATATAAACTTTAACTATATTTATTATTAAACTAATTGGATTATTATAATATATATTAAGGTTCGAAATTTAAACTTAAATAAATCGAAAATAGAAATTTAAAAAAAACTATTCGATAAAATAGTCCTTATTTAATATATATTTAAAAAAGGGTATAAAGAAATTAATTTTTATAATAACGTAATACGTATTTATATCGGTATCTTTAAATTTAAATATATATTTATTAATATAAAATTAACGTTTAAAGCTTTATTTATAAACTTTCGATTTAATATATAAATTTTAATAAACCGTAAAACGAATTAATAATATTTATAAAATTAAAAATTAAATAATATAAATTTTACTAATAAAAAATATAATAATAACGGCTATAAATCCTTATTTTAAGGAAAATAATAAAATAAACCTAAACCTTATTCGGGTAATAATTAATAATAATTTTAAAAGAAATATTTTATCTATAAAAAAAACGGCTATTAATTAATAAAGTATTCCCTATTTAAATAAAATAAAGCTAAAAATTAGTACTATAATGTTATAAAAATATTAAAAAATCCATTTATATTTAAAAAATTCGCTATATATTTATTCAAATTTAAAAAAAACCCCGAAAATAATAATAACGATTAATAAAATAATAAAAATAACTATAATAAAAATAAAAAGATAATATAATACCTTATTAATTATTTATTTTCCTACCGGTTTATTAATAAAGATATATATAATTAAAATATTATAATAAAGGTAAATTAGTTTATATTTAATAATCTATATATAATTAAATATTAAAAAATCCTATAAAATACCGGTATTATTAAGGTATTAATAATAAAAAATATATAATTAGAAATATACCTTAAGGAATATTTAAATATATAAATTAATTAGACCTTTAATAATATAACTATTCGATTTAAAAATTAAAATTAATTAATAGTTATCGGTATAATAATTATAAATAATAAATTAAATTAAATTAAATTTTATATTATAAAGATCCCTATATTATTTCTATTATTATTATAAAATATAAATAAATTAAAAGTTTATTTTAATAACGTTTTTAATATTATTATAAAAAATAATAAAAAAATAATTCTAATAATATAAAAATAAAAATACCCTTTTTTTAATATTAGCTATAATAAATTAATTATTTATTTTATAAAAGTTAAATTACGTTAATTATATTATCGATTTAAATATTTATAAACCGAAAAATTATATAACCTATTAAAAGTAGTTAAATATAATAATATTAATTAATGCATATACATATAAGTGTGTGTATAACTATACTTAATTAAGGAAGGAAGAAAGGAACTCTTTCCTAATCTAATTAATTAAGTACTAAATATATAGTGGCTGCCTAGCTGTGTATTACTACA